>PVJN01000176.1:0-257227 GCA_004026805.1 Lasiurus borealis | reverse complement strand
GGGGGGACCCTGCCCTGCAGTGGAGGGCAGTTGGAGGAGACCAGGTCAGCAGTGGAGGGAAGCTGTGGGGGACTAAGCCTACAGGGACGAGTAGTTGTGTGTGATCAGGCCAGCAGGGAGGGCAGTTAGGGGTGACCAGGCCAACAGAGGAGGGCAGTAGGGGAAGAACAGGCCAGCAGGGTAGAGTAGTTGGGCTGGATCAGGCCTGCAAGGGAGGGCAGTTAGGGGCAATTGGGCTGGCTGGGGAGCAGTTAGGCATCCATCAGGCTGGCAGTGGAGTGGTTAGGGGGTGATCAGGCTGGTAGGCAGAAGCAGTTAGGGGCAATCAGGCAGAGACAGGTGAGTGGTTGGGAGCCAGCAGTCCTGGATTTTGAGGGATGTCTGACTGCCCATTTAAGCCCAATCCCCCAGGCCTAAACAGGCTCAAGTGGTCCCAGATTGGAGAGGGAGAGGGTGCAGACTGGGTTGAGGGACAACTCACCCCCCCACCCCCATGTATTAATTCCATGCACCAGGCTTCTAGTCAAGTACAACAGCACTTTGAATAACTCTAGTGATTTTAACACTAGAGCTTGTAGGGTTTCTTTTTTTCTGTATATTTTTAGGTAGTTCTAATCTTTATGACAAAATGCTCCTAAGATTTTTTTTTCATTTAATACCTATTTTCCACCTGTTCCAAACTTTGAATGTGATAAAGGCTATTGAAAGTATAAGCACTTCCATTTAAACCTCATACCATTTTGTCTTGGTTATGGGTTTCAGTGTGGGATTATAAAGTGAAAATGCTAATGTTTACCAGTGTATATGGTCCTTTGTTTTTATGTACTTTTAATAGACTTGGAATAGTGGCTATAATCCTAATGCCATCTGGGTAAGAAACTATGTCCATGTATAAGTTTTATTTATGACATGATATTAAAGATTGATAATCAAAAATATTTTTAACAGTAGATTTTTCCATAATAGAACTGAAAAGAAATAAGACAATCCCCATTTTTTAAATTATATGATTACACACCATCAATCAATGTTGTTTTCTGACCCTATAATGTATATGTTTGCTGGCACTTTAGCTGTAATGTGTTTAGCTTAGAATCAAGGACATTTTGAAGCAGGATTCACTTGATGTACCTAAATTTTACAAAAACAACAATTAGTTCTTTACTTACTCATACAAAATGTAATATGCTAAAGATGATCTGGAAAGTATTCAGAAAAATAGGAACTGCACTTACATGAAAGCATGTTCATGGGTATCTTATGATGAAGAGTTCAAATTACAAGGCCAGTTCCTCTTCGATCTTTCAAAGAACAGTTTTTTTTTTTTTTCTCAGTTTGCTGGATTCAACAAACTTCCTTTTAGTTATAAAAATTTTAAGAAGAGTTAAAAACTTTGAACCTATGTAATTAGTTCAATGCATATTTATTGAGCACCTACTATGTGTTAGTCTCTAGCCTAGAGAGACAATAGGAAAATGGAAACAGGTAATCAATCTGGAAATAAGAGTTCAGTTCTGGGCCCTTTCATGGGACCCTGTCACTCAGGATAGAAAAGTCAAGGATATTAAAATGCCTGTTTCCTATACTATATCTGGATCTATAAGATCTCTCTCTTTTTTATTTTTTACTTCTGAAATGTAAATAAGACATAGATACAGACAAATAAATAAAACAAACATAAAGCTCCATGAATTATTGTAAGACGAACATCCTAGTATCTAACATTCATACCAAGAAACGTAACTATGCCCAGACCCCAAAACTGTACCCAAATGCTTTTCTTTCTCTTTTATTTCACTTACTCTTTTTGTTAAATATGACAACGGTCTCAAGATCTAGGCAGTTCTTACTAAATGCATTCTTACTAAATGTTCCATTTTAGCACAGTATTTAGGATGTAAATAGGATGAGCTTGACAGGAAGTCAACTGATAAGTATAGCCAATAGCATAGAAGAAATCAATGTGCAATTAGCCAAATAGTGTATGTAAGCTATGGCTAAGCCTCCTTTTGGGGTGACAGAGCTTGGATGTGGATTCTCTGTCTCTTTTACTTGCTGCAAGAAATTAAAACTCCCTTGCAACAACCACATGTCCTTCTTCTATAGAGCACCCCAAAACAGCAAACCCCTTGAATTTGGTAACATTTTTGCTTAGGTATTTAAAGCATTTTTTTGGTGTTATTTTTTTTTTTTCTCTTCTATAATCCTATAATTTTGCTGGTTATGTCTTGGTGTTAGTCATTCTGAGTCAATATTCACTGGTAAAATAGAATACATACTTTCAATATTTTTGTGTTAACTTCAGAGAAGTATTCTTCAATTATAATTTTGCCTTTTGCTCTTGCTTTAGTATATTTTTGCCCATGCTTTAGTTTTCTTCTTCAGGTTCCTCTATTACCCACATATTAAATCTTTGTGTGCAGGTATCTTCAATATTTTTTCTTATTTCCTTCATGTTTACCTATTTATTTTATTTTAACTATTAATATTTTGTGACTTCTTATGGTTCTATTTACCTGAAATCATTATAAATTTTGTTCACTTGCATTTGCATTCTTTCTAATTTATTCTTCCTTCCTGAGTTGTATCCCTTATTTTAATTCTTTTCTGAGTTTTGTGATCTTATTTATGAGTTTTGAAATTTTGATTAATAAAATTCCTTTATGTCTTGTATCATTTATTAGTCTTCCAGTTCATTTTTAAAAATACTAGTTTTTTTAACATCTTTTTTTTCTTATAATAATTTTGCATAGGATTTGACTTCACTAATTTTGTTGCTTATTTTGTGTGTCTTTGTAAAATTAGTGCCCTACAGTTTTAGAGAGAAGCATCCTATCTAATAAAAGAGTAATATGCAAATTAACCATCACTCCAAAACAAAGATGGCAGCACCCATAGCCACAAGATGGCAGCACTCAGTCCCCTCAACCATGCCGCTTTACTGTTCAGGCCTGTTGGCTAGGCAGGGGATGAGGCGGAGGCAAGTGGCGAGGCTCATCTACTCATTATGGTGGCAGGTCCAGCCTCGCTGGTCCACCCCTGCTGGAGGGTTTGGGCCTGTCAGCCAGGCCAAGGGCCTTGGGGGCTGAGCGGTGAGGCTGGATTGATCTGCCCACTACAGCAGCAGATCCAGCCTCACCACTCCACAGCCTCTGGAGTGTCTGAGCTTCGCTTAGGCCTCAGGAAGCCGTATTCTTGCAGGAATCTCCCTGCAATGAACCTCTAGTCTATTTAATAAAAGCTAAATATGCTAAGTACCTGTTCATCCAGTTGGTTGTCCAACCAATCAAAGTTTAATATACTAATGATATGCTAAGGCTACTCAACTGCTTGTTATGACATGCACTGACCACTAGGAGGGTAGACAGTCAACTGGTCAATCAGTTGCTATGATGGGCATGACTACCAGTGGGCAGATGCTCTGACTAGTAGGTTAGCTTGCTGCTGGACTCCAGCCAATCAGGACTGAGTGAAATGGGCTGGACATACCCTGGAACCCTCCCACAGTCCCTCCCTGGCTGGCCAACCTCCTGCATCCCTCCCTGGTCCTGATTGTGCACCAGTAAAGTCCCTTGCCATGGCCTGCTCCCTCTCACAATCTGGGTCCCCTCGGGGATGTTGGAGAGCCTGTTTTGGTCTGACAATGGAACAATCATTCATTATGGTGCACACTGACCACCAGGGAGCAGATACTCAATGCAGGAACTGCCCCTGGTGTTCATTGTGCTCCCACAGGGGGAGTAACGCCCAGCCAGAAGCCAGGTTCACAGCTGGCAAGTGCAGCAGTGGTGGTGGGAGCCTCTTCCATCTCCGCAGCAGTGCTAGGGATGTCCGACTGGGGGAATGGGCCTAGGCCGCTAATCAGACATCCCCCGAGGCTCCCAAACTGCAAGAGGGTGCAGGTTGGGCTGGAGGACACAACCCCCCCTCAGAGTACATGAACTTCATACATTGGGCGTCTAGTAATGATATATATATATATATATGATTACTCAACTGTATATATATGTATGTATGTATGTGTGTGTGTGTATATATATATATATATATCTATATATATATATATATATATCTATATATATATATAGATATAGATATATATATATATCACACACATACTCAAGCAGGAGAGATTAAAGGTAGTTCACTATAACAGAAGGGAGGGAAGAGAAAGAGAAAGAGATCAATTGGTTGCTTCCTGTATGTGCACCGACTGGGTCCAGGGATCGAACCTGCAACCTAGGTTATATGCCCTTGATAGAGAATCAAACCCAAGACTCTTTGGTGCATGGGCAGAGCCAATGCTTGAACTCCTGAGAAAAATTTCTTTCCATTGTCCATCCCTATCCAGAAAGAGAGCTTGGCTGGTCAGTTTTGGGAATTAATAGGCTGTTCTAGCTTTCACACTTTGCAGTAAGCCCCTTATATAAACTATTGGACTTATCTAAACCCCTGCCTGTTTAGCCTATTCTGCTGAGCTTTCCCAGACTCGTGCCTTGGTATTATGGATGAAGTTCTCCTGGGCTTACATCCCTCACATACCTCTGCTTCCTTCCTCCTTCCCACACAGACACTAATACAAATGGACATCTTGACCCTTTGGTGATGTTTTCTCTCCACTTGTATTTTGGAGTTCATGCAAGACATAATGTCATCTACCTGATTTTAAATGTTGGACATTGGTTTTGGAGTTTTGTCAGTTGGTTACTCTTCACAGAGAATTTTAGAGATTCTCATAAACTATGAAACACAGTTTTCCATGATTTTTCTAGAATCACTTCATGTTTTTATTTCTCTACCTTCTTCATTCTCTTCTTTATGATAAGCCCAAAGTCATTTAAAACTCCATTTTTATTCTCATAAATTAATTCTTCAATCCAGTATTGCAAGCTGTCCTTTGAGGTCATATTCTATTGTGTTTTAAAATATACATTCATGATTTTAAAAAAATGAACATATCAATTACAAATAATATGAACTCCAGATGTTTTCTTCCCACCACCCTAAAGCATTGTGTAGTAGAAACCCATATATATATATATTACTTTGGATGATTACTGATGCCATGCATGTCCCTTGGCATTTGTAAGTGTTATAAAATAGAATAAAATTGGTCTGCATACCAGCACCTCAGGAAATTGTTGATGCTATATTTCCCCAAAAGATAAAGTTGAAACTGGGACATGACTTTCTCCTATCTAGCTTCAAAGTATTCATTCTGATTAAAGAACACATGGGGAAGAAAAAAGCTCCCTTCCCAGTGCTATATTTCACAATGTTCTCTTTGTTCAAGTTTCATTCCAAAATATCATGAAACTAAACTATTGTATGACCCAGCAATTCTAGTGCTGGAACTATATCCAAAAAAACCCAAAACTCAAATTTGGAAGAATACATATACCCCTATGTTCATTGCAACATTATTTACAATAGCCTAGATTTGGAAGCAGCCCAAGTGCCCATTCGTAGATGAGTGGATAAAAACACTGTGGTACATTTACACAATACCCAGCCATAAAAGGAAGGAACTCTTACTATTTACAACAGCATAGATGGGCCTAGAGAGTATTATGCTAAGTGAAGTAAGCCAGTCAGAGAAAGACAAGTACCATATGATTTCATTTATATGTGGAATCTATGGAACAAAATAAACTAACAGAGTGAAGGACAGATTGACAACTGCCAGAGGAGAGAGCTGGAGGCTAGGTGAGAAGAGTGAAGATATTAAACAAAGACAGAAGTATGGTGATTGCCAGAGGGAAGTGAGAGTGGGGAGAGGTAGAAGAGGGTAAATGGAAGGAAACTTGACTTGGGATGGTAAATACACAATACAACATATATATATACAATATGATGTATTGTAGAATTGTATATCTGAGACCTGTGTAATTTTATTAACCGATGTCACCCCAATAAATTCAACAAAAACAAATTAATTAACAAACTGAACATGCAAAATATGACAGAGAAATAGGAGAACATTATCTGTATTAAGGACATACATTGTTTTTTGTTAGTGAACTTTGCTCCTCTTTCACTTTCAAAAGGCTTAGTTTGCCCTAAAGGACAGAAAGCTGTAGCCTACTCCTCCTTGGGGCCAGATATTTATTGTAACAACAAGCCATGCTTAGGCATGTCATCGGGAAACCATGGAGAAAAGTGAAAGTAAGGAGGCTGTAGTAGGTGCCTGACCCTGGTGAATACCATGATCTAAAACAAATGAACTTATTGAAAAACAAGAAAATTTTAAAAAAATAATCATTATATTATTGTTAATGCAAGAACTAAATTACTGAAGTCACGTTTATTCATTAAAAAGTAAGGGCTACATTTCAACATGCACTGGGAGAAAGTGATTCATGCTGAATTCAAAGTAAGCAAGCCTCATGTTTACAGACATTGTCTCAATTACAAACATTTTCAGAAACCAGTCTTTGACCTAAACCTGTCAGCCTGCCTTGGATTATAACACAGTTTGTTTCCTCCATTCCAAAATGACTAATTTATGCTATCACAAAATCATTTAATAAAGTGATTTGAAGTAAATGACCACACTAAATTTTGTTTGATGAACATATACAAAAAATAGTGCAGTGATATTTTTGTCTTGAAAAGAGACTTTAAATGACTTTTAGCTGACCATTGTGCCTTAAATATACTAATACCTACATGTCCAGGGTTCCAGCATCAAAGTAGCTGATGATAGTAAGAATTAAAGACCCAAAGAAAAAGTGCTGATTCATAACAATTTTATTATCAAAAGGAGTAAAATCAAGGTTAAGTCTATCACATCCTGTAGCTTTGAACTCCATTTGAAACAGGCATTGATAAACTTTTTTTTTTTTTATCAGAAAGCCCACTGCATGGGAGAACATATTTTTTTAAATATATTTTATTGATTTTTCACAGAGAGGAAGGAAGAGGGAAAGAGAGTTAGAAACATTGATGAGAGAGAGAGATATTGATCAGCCGCCTTTTGCACGCCCCCTACTGGGTATGTGCCCCCCAACCATGATTAAATGCTCTTGACCCAAATCGAACCTGGGACCTTTCAGTCCACAGGCCGATGCTCTATCCACTGAGCCAAACTGGTTTCGGTGATAGGTGATAAACTTTTTTTTTAAAGTCAGTATATGCAAACCCACATGTGGGATCATGTTACTTCCTCCTTAATCTTCTTGAATATCATTATGTAAACAATTCATCTTTTTAGAGTAACTTTCAAGGTGTTCAGTCATGTGGTTTGGTCCTTACTTTAAAGGTAAATAATTTTCTGGGAGGAGGACAGCTGGAGAGTGGAGAAATGAAACAAGGAATGCCAAACACTGAAATTGCTTTTTCCCTAAAATAGAACATGATCTTGTCAATGTTGAGTTGAGCATAAGGTAAGAAAGCCCAGCTGTCTGTAATTTTTTTCTATTGAAAACACAAAATGATTCAATACGTTTTTTCTAAAAACTGATGTGAATTTAAATGATAAAAATCCTGGGATTCAGTGAAAATTTAAGATTTCCAGATCTAAAAATTAAAATCTTAGTTTTCTTGTACAGAGTCATCCCCCTCCACACCCTAGAAAACATATATACATAGCATATAGACACAGACAACCATGTTGATAGCCAGAAGGAAAGGGGGTGGGACTTGGTGAAGGTGGAACAAGGTGGAGGAAATAGAAAGAGATTTTGCTTTGGGATGAGGGGCTCACAATGCAGTGGGAAGATTATGTTTTATTGAGTGGAACATGTGAAATCTGCATGTTTTTGTCAACTAGTGCCACTGCAATAAATTCAATTAAAATAATAATAATAAAATTAAATTTTAAAAATATGGTGACATTCTACAAGGGGAAAAAAGCTATTGTAAATATATTTGTATTACTTGCTTAAAATAATGATAGTAATAACAATGAAAAGAATAATAGTCATAGAAATTAATCTAAATTTATGGTTTGAGTAATATTCCTACAAATTCATAGTCCATTCTGGAAGTTGTCATCTGCATCACCTCAGTCTATGTTCTTTGCATCATATCTGTTGCTCAGTTTTATTCTTTCAGGTTTGTTCATGATGTCTCCACTTTCTAAAAAAATATATTTTATTGATTTTTTTACAGAGAGGAAAGGAGAGGGAGAAAGAGTTAAAAACATTGATGAGAGAGAAACATTAATCAGCTGCCTCCTGCACACCTTCTATTGGGTATGTGCCCACAACCAAGGTACATGCCTTTGACCAGAATTAAACCTGGGACCCTTGAGTCCACAGGCCCATGTTCTATCCACTGAGCCAAGCTCAGTTATCCACTGAGCCAAGTTAGGGCTGTTGTCTCCAATTTTAATTTCCTTCTCTCCTGACTTCATAATTGCATTTTACTTCAATTTCAAGATTCCTTTAAAGTTTAAATGCTGCTTCTATTAAAAAGCCTTGATTCTGTAGCACTTTTCCTTTGCCTCTATTGCTGCATTTATCTTATTTTCCTGGGGCAAAGGTTAACTGATGTTCTGTATCTGGGAGTAACCACATTGCCATTTCCCTATCCTCACAGCTGCTGTTTAAGCATCACCTTTCCCTAGGAAGTTGATTCATTATATTTGCAATGGTGGGATTAAATGGTCCAGCATCCAGAGCAGCACCTTTCAGTGCAACAGGATCCTCTGGACAGAGATATTTCCTGAAGTTAAGACTGTGAAAATGCATTTCAAGGAATGAGGAATGATAATCAAAGATAGTTGTTTTTAAAACGGTTTTAAAGTTTACAATTCAGTGATTTTTAGTATATTCACAATACTATAAAACCCTCACCACTATCTAATTTCAGAGACTTCCCAACATCCCCAAAGAAAATCTAAATCTCTCAATTTGTCCCTCACCTCTAGCAATCACTAATATACTTTCTGTCTCTATGGATTTATCTATTCTGAACTTTTTATATAAATAGGATCATATTTGGCCTTTGTGTCTAGCTTCTATTTAGTTACCATGATGTTATTAAGGTTCATCCATGTAGTTGCATATATCAGTACTTTATTCCTTTTTATAGCAAAATAATATTTCATTGTGCAGATGTGCAACATTATAAAAATCCATTTATCTATCAGTCGATGGACATTCAGATTGATTACACTCCTTAGCTATTATGGATAATGCTTCAATGAACACTTATGTCCAAGGTTTTGTGTGACATTTGCTCTCCATTTTCTTGAGTATGAACATAGGAATGATATTGCTGGGACATAGGGTAATTCTGTCTTTAACTTATTGAATCTGCCAAATTGTTTTCCACAGGTGGTTTTCATTTTATATTCCCACCAGCACCATATAATGGTTCACTTTCTCTACATACACACCAACATTAGTAAAAATAATATGATCTTAAACTAAAATTAGATTTTTTATCAGAAAATATTGTTATGGGACAGAAAATATTTCAGAAGATTTGAAAAAGCAACAAGTAGATCAAATTATTTAGTAGGGGAGGTTGTTATTCAGTTGGATGGAAGTATATAGTTTTAACAACTTTTAGGAAATTTGGTCAATAAAATATTCAAGTGATTTTTTTTCTGTGAATCTCTCAAAAAGAATAATTTACTGTTGAATAAAATCTCAACAGTAAATTATTCTTTGATTTACAAACAAAAGCTTAAAAAAAAATGTATGTAAGTGCAACCACAGTAGGCCAGTGAGTGGCCTTGGCTGTTTTTTTTTTTGTTTTTTTTTTAATATATTTTATTGATTTTTTTACAGAGAGGAAGAGAGAGGAATAGAGAGTTAGAAACATCAATGAGAGAGAGACATCAATCAGCTGCCTCCTGCTCCCTCCACACTGGAGATGTGCCTGCAACCAAGGTACATGCCCTTGACCGGAATCGAACCTGGGACCTTTCAGTCTGCAGGCCGACGCTCTATCCACTGAGCCAAACCGGTTTCGGCTTGGCTGTATTTTTTTTTAAATATCTTTATTGTTGAAAATGTTACAAATGTCTCCCTCTCTTCCCAATGAGTGGAAGATAAGTTTGGGAAATAACACCATACATGAAATGCACTTATTCTATTACTTTTAGGCAAGCTATCTTAGCAAGGAAAATAAAGACAGCAGTACACAAAATGCTTTACTATGTCAGTATTAGTAATTTAAAAATATCAAAATATTTATACAGAGTAAGATCTTTAAAATACCTTATAATGAGGAAAGATGTGACCTTGAAGGTCTATTACTTAGAAATGTGCTGGCTGATTTTTATTAAAATGCTTAAGAGTAGAACTCAGATAAGAGCCACAAAAAGTTTTCCATGTAGAGATTTGGTTGAATGGTTTCAGGCAAATGTTAATGGTAAAACCTGACTTTTCAAAGAACAGCAGAAATTTAATAGTGAATGAGGAAGTACTGAGTTTTTAAAATAAATTTGTGTTATGGAATACAAATTATTGATATGGCTTCTTGGTGACATTTTCATTAAGTGTTGTTATTTTTATTTAAATAAATGTGTGCCACACATAAAAGAAATAAAAGCATATTTTCAAGCTTACAAGTGGAATTTTAACATATTTAAAAATCTCCTAAATAAATGTTTTCATAGTTGTTCAGTTTACTTATTAAAAATATTAAATGACAGCATCTGCTGATTAGCTTTAAACAAGTACTTGGTATTAGGGAAAATAAAATTTAACCAGATCAACTTCAGTACAGACATTTACAGAAGTTGGGAATGTGATTGATATATTAGTATCATGATGTGTAAGCAAAATTGACAATATTTCTTCAATTTAAATATAATCTTCTCCTGATGATGTATTTTTCACCTGCAACAGCCATTAAAATCAGTTATTTATATAAATTGAATTAAGACTCAAACCTTCTATTTGTGGATACCAAGTGTTTTATTTGATTTTCAAAATTAAATTAAAGCACTTTTTATCATAGTGTCTAAAAGAGACATGTTTTTAAAAAAAATCATTAATCAATAAAATAAAATTTGAAGTATTTTATATTTCTATGTTTAATTTTAATATATTAAATCATTATTACAATAGCACATTTTTTATAAATAAATATACTTCAGGTATATTTTCTACAATTATGCAAAACTATGTATAAACATTGATTTGACTTTTGTTTTAGGAGTTAGTACTGTACAACAGCAAATAAAATACTATGCTTTTCTGCCCTTTATTTAAACTACATAAGTGCTCTTATGAGGAATATTTTCTACCTTATCTTTGTTTTGAAATACCCATTTCTGGGAAAACATTGGAACATTATTTAAAATTAGACCTTTTTTTTTTTTTTTTTTGGATACATTCCTAACCTTTATTTGGGTTAAGATATTGAAAGTGTTCTCATATCTCCCCAAACAAGTTCACATCTGGTCCCCTTTTCCCATTTTGAGCTATCCTGAATTTGTTTCTTTGAAAATGGAGTTGAGGGCAAACTACGCTGGAAATCAGATAAAGCAGCCCAGAATGAGTTGCATGCATATGCAATAGAGACTTTTATGAACCATGGTTACCACTGTAAGAAGACAAAAACTGAGACATATTTTTCTAGGGCAATTGAGTTTGAATGACAATTCCTTTTTAAAATGTAACTTTATATGAATTTAAAAAGTCAGGGGCAAAATAGTTTATGAATACAATTTTGCGTCAGAGTGGGACAGACAGCACATGCCTCACTCAACCTTAACGAAAGCTACTGGGAACATTTCCCAAATCTCTAATGAGATAATGATTTCAGTGATAGCAGTTATGGTATTATCAGTTGTACAAGTGTTTGCCATGGTGGTTGTAATAAATAATAGTAGTAGCTGTTTGAGCACAATTTAAAACACCTTACATATAATTAAGTATTCATCAACCACTCTATGAGATTGGTATTATAATTGCATACAGATGAGGAAACCAAAGCTCAGAAATATAAAAAAAGAAAAAACTTTCTTCCCAATTCACATCTAGTAAGCAGAATAATAAGGATTCACACCAAAAATCATAGGAGGTGACTGACGTCTTAACGCAGTACTATATTCAGTGGTGCAGTAAGGGCAGAGCATGTTACTCAGGTTGACATAAAAATGGGACTCACAAACTGTCAGGTGTACATATGTCAGTCAGGCTCTAGTAAAACAGAAGGACAGGACTGAAGAGATACTTTTCTTCTGGGTGGCATGTTGGCCTATCCCATGAGTAGGGGCGGCTCCATTAAAGCATCCTGGAGGAGGGCATTGCTAAAGGGGTGATAGAGAAACAGAGCAGGAGTTCTGACAATACTCTAAACTTCCTTGTTGGTTTAAGACTAGATCAATCAAAATTAAGTGCCTTTGTATGGTTGTGCGCCTACCTATGTGCTGGTGTGGGAGAAAATAAGGCTAGATAGTAAGGTTTGACTAAAAAGTGAGTAATTTGGGATTTATTAAAAGTTTTTCTGGCCCTAGTTGGTTTGGCACAGTGGCTAGGGCATTGGCCTGAGGACTGAAAGGTCCTGGGTTCAGTTCTGATGAAGGGCACATGCCTAAGTTGTGGGTTCTATTCACAGTGGGGGGCATGCAGGAGGCAGCCGATCAGTGATTCTATCTCATCATTGATGTTTCTCTCTCTCCCTTCCTCTCTGAAATCAATAAAAAGATATTTTTAAAAATTCTTCTCTAAGCATTGTGAAGACATCTATGGGTTTTTGTTATTTTGTTCTTTTTATGTTTTTTTTTTATTTTTATGTGAGAAACAAATAGTTTTGATGACAAGTGTCAAATTATATACCTCTGTAGTTAGAGTTAGAGATAAATGAGATCTAAATTTTGAGTAGCTAACATCCTGGAAGGTTTAATATACAATATAATCTCTCTATAATCATAGTGAAAGTCATAGTCAATTGAACATTGTCCAAGTTAATTGCACTCTGAATGGTCCAGGATGCCATACTTCTTGTCAGATTTAATTTGAATCGTTCTAAAAGATAAGTCTGATTCTGAGTTGGTTAGAAGTCTCCCCTAAAGCATGCCCTCCTGAAATCTTTTCATTGTGGACAGTAACAACATGTGCTTGACACAGTCAGATGAAACACATCACATTCTACCTAATGTCCAAGAAATTTAAACTGACAAGAACCTCTTAAAAGAATCATTAAGAACTGGGCTTTGAACTAAAATGATCACTAATAGACACTGGTATGGTCTTGGGCACAATGGAGAAATTTTTCTTTCTTAAACATCTTCTTTCTCATATGTTGGTTTAAGGAACTAGGGTTTTTCCTCTTATTAATCTATAGTTTTTTTAGAGATCTTTAAGTACCCAAACTTCTAAAACCAGATGCTTATAATAAACTAAAAACAAGTATAGAGTTATACAATCCATTGTTTTGGTTTCATTTTGTATAATTAAAGGTGAATTTGGTTCCAATAAGAATAAAAAATAAAAAAAACAGTACAAGGTCATATACTACATTATTATAATTTTATTTTCTATTGTTGGGAGCCAAAACCCTCCCCCAACATTCCGTTATACTGAGCGGTTTTGTCTCTTATCAGCCAACTCCCCCCAGCTGGAGCAAGGACCAATTCAAGAAGCCCTCATAATCTCTCGCGCCACCCTTTGGCAACATATTCTCCAACTGCCTTCTTTACTCCGCCCCTTTTCCTTCTATCCTCTATTTAAGAGGAACCGCTGAAAATAAAATTTTGAGACTTGATCAGAACACCATTTGTCTTGCCTCCTTTCTTCGTGTCCCTGTCTGTATCTCATTCTCCCTAGGTCGTTTCCTCGCCGCCCTTGTTGAATGCCCTGCTGGTCGGGACATTCTATAATTAAAGATGAAGTTGAAACCCCTGTTTCAATGAGAACAGAACTTGTTTCTCTCTACTCTGCCACATCACTCCAATTGATACTATCCCCATTTCAGCTGGCAAGCACTGGAGTCACTGGGTCATTACCTAATCACTTAGTAGGTTCTGTTGCTGGTATATGCAAATATATTAAGAATAGAGGCACAATACATGAAATTCATGCAAAAGGCTCAGCCCTTGCAACCCTGGTGGTTACAGAAGGTTGTTCTGAAAGGTCATTCTGTGGCCAGTCTAATTAGCATATTAGTTCTTTATTATATAGGATAAACTCACTTATATCCACCTCTGCCACTTCCTCAGGTCATATAATCATTATTTCTTAACTAATATGCTAATAATTAGTTATGTTGGCTAAGTATTTTGAAACGTCTGCTTTCTGTGAAACCTCAGTAATGTGTTTCCGACAAAATGTGAGTAGAAATAATGTGTGTTATTTCAAAGGAAAAGCTTTAGAAGTTGATATATAATTTTCCCTCTTACCTTTTATACATCCATAATTAAATATGCTCAAAAAAGGAACTTTCCTCTGCTTAGTCCAGAGAGAATGACATGGAGCAGAGTAACCCTGGTTGGTCCTCAGTGACCATATCACGCATCCTGGACAATGAAATATGAGCAGAAATTGCATTATTTCTTACCAGGCTGAGACTGCCTGAAACCGATCATTGTCTCACTAATAGAAAGTGTGGACAAGGAACCTGGAAGGCTGGTCAACCTTGAAGCTCTGAAAGGTCAGAGCCAGCCACTCCCTATCTAATTGAGGCAACAGTAGCTGAAGCAATTTCCCCACTAAATAATCATGTAAATCCTTACTGATAAGATAATCTGCCTGTTACTGGAATTGCCTATTTCAGGACAAAGGATATATTTCAAACCTGAATAAAAGGGATGGCAAAGCTAAAGGGAGGGGTAGCCCTCCCACTAGAGGTGGGCTCCTGCCTGCCACTCATAACACCAAATTAATACAGTGCTACCTCGAGATACGAGTTTAATTCGTTCTGTAAGCTTGCTCATATATCAAGTTGCTCGTATCTCAAAGCAAATTTCCCCATTGAAATCAATTGAAATGCCGTTAATCCCTTCCAGCCCCCAAAATGCCACCGCAGTTGTTCTTGTTACTTGTTTTTGAATAAGAAAAATGTATTTATAAATGACAATATTGTATAAAAACATAATAAAAGAGAATGTAAAGGAATAAACTGGTTTTATAAAGTGTATTTACCTACTCATTACACTCTTAATGCTACACTTTATCCCTAAACTGAATGTAACTTAACTAATCTTCACTGAACTTAATTGCTACTGGTCTTTGCATTTTTGGCCGATTTAAAAAAAAAAATGTGTCCAACGAGGTTTGCCTCTTCCTCCCTTTCAGAATGTTTCTGAAATGGGTGAGGCGAGTTTCATTAAACAGCTCTGATGCACAACCAGTAGCAACTTTTTTGGGGTGTTTCTTTTCCACGAAGTGTGACACCCTCTACCACATTCCTAAGATCTCCTTTATCACAGCTTCTTCCATGCAGAGGTCAAAGTCCTCATTGTAACACCCAGCCAGGCCTGATGAATAATTCTGAGGCATATCACGATGTTAAAGTGGTTCTTCCAGAACTCTTGAAGGGTGAGGTTTGTGTTCTCCATCACCTCAAAGCAGCGCCAGAACAGGTGCTTGAGGTACAGCTTTTTAAAATTAGAAATCACCTCCTGATCCATGGGCTGCAGGATAGCAGTGGTGTTGGGAGGAAGGTAGACAACCTTTATAAACTTGAACTCTTTGAGAAGTTCATCGTCGAGGTTTGGTGGATGAGCAGGAGCATTGTCAAGGACGAGGAGGGCTTGCATGGTTAGGTTGTTTTCCTGTAGATATTTCTTAACAGAAGGGCCAAAAACCAGGTTTACCCACTCCACAAAGAACTGCCTGGTGACCCATGCCTTCGGGTTTGCCCTCCACATAACTTGCCGTTTATCTTTTAAAATCTTATGTGACTTAAAGACTCCGGGGTTTTCCGAATGGTATACGAGCAGAGGCTTGATCTTGCAGTCTCCACTCGCATTGGCGCACAGTGCGAGAGTTAGCCTATCCTTCATGGGTTTGTGGCCTGGCATCTCCTTCTCCTCTGCCATTATATAAGTCTATTTGGCATCTTCTTCTAGAAAAGCCCTGTCTCGTCAGAGTTGAATACTTGCTGGGGGATATATCCTTTGGCTTCTATCAGTTCGGAAAAAGTTTTGAGGTAATCCCCAGCTGCCTTCACATCTGAACTTGCTGCCTCACCATGCCTGATGATGGAGCGAATGCCGGACCTTTTCCTGAAGTTATCAAACCAGCCTCTACTGGCTTTAAATGAGTCTTTCAATGCTTCGTCCGTGGAAGTGCGCAGGGTCTGCTCTAGCAAATCACCTTAAGTTGCTCGCGTCTTCTTGCATATGATGCCCTGTGTTAATGTATCTCCTTTAAGCTGCTTCTCCATCACCCACACCATCAGTAGATTCTCCATCTTTTCATGGAGAGAGCTACGAAGCTTGGAAATTATTGTAATGCTCTGAGCTGGCGTTATACCCTTTATCGACTCCTTCTGTTTAAGCACAGTGCATATTATTGAAGTACTAAGCCGGTACTGCCTCACCAAGTCAGCCACTCTCACACCTTGCTCATATTTTTCTATGATTTCACGCTTTAATTCAATAGACATCATCCTCTTCTGAGCACTGACCTTTCCACTCGCTTTCTTCGGACCCATGGTTATAAAAAGAAATGTGATAAAATATGTAAATGCACAAAAGATGCTTCGACAAATGGTAAACAAGCACACTGCCTGAGGCGTGGGAAACTATGAGATGCTCGAGTCGCGGTAAACTGGTGGGTCGTGTGCAGCCGGCCGATCCGCGTGATTACTCATATCTCAAATGTTGTTCGTATTTCAAAGCAAAAAATTGCTCGCTCGAGGGCTCATATCTCAAAAATCTTGTATGTTAGGGCACTCGTATCTCGAGGTACCACTGTACTTTTCTAGTCTCTTTTCATTTGTGTGCGGCCTCCTCCAGAACCCGAATGCTGAACAGGAACCCTGAACCACAGGGGACGTGAAAGGGGTTCTCACAGAGACTAATGAGCTTCCTCTTGCCCTTTATACTATTCCTTCAAGAAATGATAATGAAGCCATGTATTGAGGAATTGTTACTACCATAATGTAGCAATGTGTATCTCCCAAGTCACAGTACACCCAAGGGTGAGGCCTAATCTACAATGGACTGTGTATGAGTAAGAGATAACTCACATAACAATAAAATGGTCAACCAATTAGACTGATTTAAAAATGTTAAATGTAAATATATCTAACAAAATAAAAATGTATAAAGCAAATAGTGATACAACTACATAGAGAGGTTGTCAAATTCATTATCATTGTCATGCCAAGAATCACCTTAAAGACAACAGCATATATTAGTGAGGAAATTGAATATATGAACAGCCCAATTAGTACGCTTGATTTAGTGGACCAATTCAGAACCCTGCATGCAACATATAAAGAACTCATGTTCTTCTCAAGCATTTAAAAAACAAGCATGAACATTGAGCATGTGTTTGGTCATAAATCAAGCCTCCATGAATGTCAGGTTAATATTATATAGATACTTGCAGAGCAAAAAAAAAAAAAACGAAGCATAAACTAAAAGTGTTTCCTCTAAGAACAGTTCTAGGCTTAACCTAGAACTTTAATAACAGGCAAAGATGATAAATAAGATGAAATAATACATACATTAAGTTATTTGTAAACTCCTTAGAAAATATGAAGAAAAAAAATATCAGAACTTACAGAAACCAGAATTAAATATAATGTCCTAAGCCTGGTACATTATAGAAATACAAAGGTGATTACTTCACAGCTAAGTAAAATAAGTCAGTCAGAGAAAGGCAAGTACATATGATTTATCTTATATGTAGAATCTAAAGAACAAAATAATTAAAAAACAAAATAGAAACTGACTCATAGATACAGAAGACAGACTGACAGCTATCACAGGGGAGGGGAGTTGGATGAAAAAGGTGAAGGTATTAAAAAAAAATTATAACTCATAGACAGTCAATGGTATGGTGATTGCCAGAGGGAAAGGGTGAAGGGGATAGAGGAGGGTTAGAAGAGGGTAAAGGGGGATAAATGATGGTAGAAAGAGACTTGACTTGGGGTGGTGAACACACAGTACAATATACTGGTGATGTATGATAGAATTGTACCTGTATCAGTTTATTTACCAATGTCATCCCAATAAATTCAATAAATATTTTTTAAAAATATATAACTGACAGTCATTATATTAACATATGACATAAAAATAATTTGTTACCTCAACAAGTATAGGGAAAGTATTTGAAAATTTTCAGCACCTATTCTTGATAAAAATGCGTAGTAATTTAGGAAGAAAAAGAATCTACTTAATCTGTTAAAATATAAAAGGAAAAACAAGATGGCCAAAACTGTCATCATGTGTGTTTGAATCCTTTTCATAGAAAACAGAATGTCAGCTATAGAACATTATTAGAATGAGCATTTCAGGCAAGTTGGTTGGTCATAAAATCAAAATACTAAAGACAAATTATAATGATACTGGTGGCATTGAGCAATCTTGCACCCTCAGCCAAATCATGTACTTGCTTCTCAGTGTTCTGTTAATGAAGTCAATTCATTCTGTAATCTTCTATCAGATTATCTATTTTTTCCCAATTCTGACATAATGGTTTATATAGAAAACTAGAGGCCAGTGTATGAAATTTGTGCATGGGTAGGGTCCCTAGACCTGGTCAGTGATTATGGCCAATGGGGTCTTCTGGCTGCTGACCAGAGCCTCCCTTCCCTGGCAGCCAGCTGCTGGCCAGGGCCTTTTTTTTCTTCTGTGCTGCCCCCTGGAGGTTAGCATATGTCACAGAGAGCAATCGAACTCCTAATCTCCCAGTTGAACTCACAAGGGGATACTTTGTGTATTAGCCTTATATATAGATAATATTATTTGTTCAGCAACTAGGGTAAGTGAACAAGGCTCCTCTTGGTTCTGCAGGGAACCAGTCCAGAATCATTTGTGTCATAGGCCCTTTCATATTGAGAGAACAACTTTGAAACTTGTAAGTGCTTCCACAGGCATTTGATCTAGCACATAAAAATGTTATCTCCAATGAAGTTATTTTTAATAGACCTGATTAAAATGCGTATTCTGCTTATGTATACCTGTCATTTGATGCACTCTCCTGGCAACACAGCCTTCGTAGCCCAGATTGAAAAAGTATTTAGCTAATCCCTATTGTAATACTGAATTGATTCATATAACCATTCATTTACTTCCCTGAATATCTTTTGTTTTGCCATTTATATGAAAGACAGTCTTCATTTTAGGTATGGTAGTCATCTCAATATGAATCAAGCTTGGAATGCTGTTTTAATCTCAAGGCTTGTAAGAGATGATTTCTAATGTTAGTATTTGTTGATGTTAGGCAGTTTCAGGATGGAATGGAAAATAATATTAAAGTTTGCCCATTATTTTGGAACATTTGCACTAAAACTTGTCATAAAAAATATGACTGAACAATCTCCCTTTCAGACTAGTTTTTGTCGACCAGTTTATAAATGTGAACACTTCTGTACCTGAAATGTGTGTGTGTGTGTGTGTGTGTGTGTGTGTGTGTGTGTGTGTGTGATTTAATGTCATTTCATCCACACCTTGAGGGAGAGTAGATGGATAAAATATTAATGTGGAAAAGATATACAAACTCAGGATTTAAACTCATGAAATTTGCAAATTCGTTTCTTCCAGCCTCCCTCCTGCATTCCTTACTATTCAAAGGATTTCATCCTGGGTCAGTGTTTTGTCATCTGTTAGGAGCTCAGCAGTTCTCGTTTGCTTGCTTCATTTACCTGCTTATTTTTGGTCCCCATTTGTCATTATTTTTAACAGCTGTCAGCATTAAACATCAGCCAACATACATAGAGAATGCAAATCCTTTGGAGCTTCTCTTGCAATTTCTGGACTTCCCCAGTCATTTCAGTGTTGCTTTATTAGCATCATTTGATTTTTTTTTTTTTTTTTTTTACCATTGGGGACAGTGTTCAGTGAATTTTTATTGTTTTAAAGGAAACACAAACCAAAACAGGCATGTTCAATTAGATATGGTTCTTCAGTCACACAAACTAGAGCCCTTACTTAAATAGCAGCATTGCCAGATTGCTAATAGGACTGCACTATCCCATAGCAATACAAAATAATTGCATTTTTATCCAATTATTTTTTATCCAAATTTTGATGCAATTTTGGGAGGACAACACACAAAGAACACACAAAGAGAGAATGTATCTGTACTCCCTTGAGGTTGTCTGCATACTGCTCTGTTATAGGATTTAATTTTGTCTTTATCTTTTAGTTTACTATTATTTGGTTTCATTTCTGCAAACACTTAAAATTATACTTCTTTATGAATATCCAAATACCATATCATTATTTAAACATTTAACTCTGTTTGGTATTTCAAATTTAGGAGCATCTTTAGAATTTTAGTAATTTTAAAAAATCTTTCACTATCTGAATCAAATTTCTTTATCTCCTTTGTCATAAATCATAGTTATATGTGTTCACATAGGCATATTTACAAAGGTAGGTGAACTGTAAAATTGCATAGATATACAAATTTTTGCCCTCAATATAAGCAGTGGCAAAGATGTCCATTTAAAATCAATACAGAATATCCAAGCTAAATGTGGAGAAGTAAAGCTAAAATCATATAATCTCTTAATTCCAATACTAAATAAAAATAACATCAATTAGAAGCACAATCACAAGAAATTACTGGCAGTAACTTGATCATGTATCCCTAAAACTTAATTCAAAGGGTTATCCAACAAAAAACAACAATTGGGTCAAAATGTTTGACTTGAAATCCTTCCTCTTTTGCCCACCTCTTATCTCCTCGCAAATACATCTTCAGAGCTGGCATTGATTTTAGGAAAACACAGTCTTTCCCTGGATGACTGACACAGACATTCTTTGCATCACTACTCCCATGTGGCTCATTACATCTGAAGGGGCATCATCTGACCAGGTGCATCATCTTCATAATCAAACTGGAATTCTTTCAGCAAGGAAGTGGGGGTATATGTCAGGCATGTAACTCTGCTGGGGAGAGATGGGGGAAATTGGAGAAATAAACTCTAAGATTCTCTTACAGAATTTTAGGGCTTATGGTTCCATAGAATTGGGGAAATAATCTTAGCAATATATATCTCTGTGCAAGCTGAGAAATAAATCCCAACCATCACAAAAAAATAAATAAACAAATAAAATATCTTAAATCCTTGTAAGAGTGAAGTAGAGGTTAGATCACACACACACACACAGAGAGAGAGAGAGAGAGAGAGAGAGAGAGAGAGAGAGAGAGAGAGAGAGAGAGAGAGAAGTGCAGAAAGCATTGTGACTGCCAAGGTAGAGATGTGGTCATAAACCAAGGAATGCTGGGTTTTTCCTCCACACTCATGAAAACACTCTGGCGTGAGCTAATAGGATTTTTTTTTTGACACATATAAAATATAATGTGCTATATTAGTAAAGTAACATACATGTATTAATTTATATTTTCATTTCATTATTTCATTATTTTCCATTTTCTTTTATAATCATTTTGTTTTTATTTTTCTGAGGACATTGCTTCACTTTATGAAATTATGCTTGTAATAAAAAAAAATAGTGAAAAGTGAAAAAGAAAGCTTTAGAAAAGACAAATGCTCTCTTAAGCAAATAAACTTTAAGTGACTCTGATGGTTTAGACAGGTGAATAATGCCTTGCTACCATTTGTGCAATATGACACTTTAAAGTCACTTATTAAATCTTCATAAACCAATAACTACTTCATACCTGATGTTTGCCCTGATTTTACAAGTGAACATTTGATATATGAAATTGAGAGATTCCTTGACATTGTTTAATGATCCATATCTTTTCATGAGATATGAAAATATGTTTGAAGTGAAATAATTGTCCTAAAAAATTTAATAAAAGTCTTGACTGTCCCAGGTTATAGGATTGAGATTGGCTTTGACTACATTTATAGTAGAATTTCATATCCCAAGAATAGAGGATATACTTTAATTTCCTACCCTATCCCCTAACCCCTTTACTAAACCCTAAGGTTTCTCTATTAGAGTTACATTATTTTAGTTGAAGTCTCCCTTCACTTGTTAAATTCAATAGCCTATAGCAGAACATAATGACTATTTTTAGTAAGTCAAAAAATATTTAAAGTTTTCCAAATCATAGTTTCTGAATAAATAAATACTGTATGCACAAACCCACTTCTTTAATGGACTGAGATTATTTATAGAGGAAAGAATAAGGGAAGGAACAGATATCAATTGCTCAGAATGAAGAAAAAAAACACACACACATAGATTGTGAGGAACAGTAGTGCTAAAACTAAGCTTCAGCTCTTCTGGAATTAACATGGAAGTGTCAAGGAATTATCATGGAAGGTTGAATTATAACTATGTGCAGTTGTTTTTGCAGTGAGTAGACAAACATCTTTAAGGATCAACTAAAGATATGAACTATAATTAAATTCTATTCAATAGGCAAACTGTGTAACATAAGTCTCATAAGTCTATGTGACAAAGAAAAAATTAAGTTTATAATTTTTTTCCCCCATAATAAAGAATCTGAATTTTAGAGCCTTTTTCTGCTTCTTCAACACATATTCTTACAACAAACACATTTGTAGTAATCTTGGACTCAATCAGGTACATATATTTGGAGATTAGGAAATGGGTCAGAATATTGGAGAACAGGACAGGAGCTTTTAAAAAAATGCTTACATACTTGGAGAGATACTTGAATAATCAATAATATTTATTCCAGTATATGCATGTGATGTATGCATTGATATATTTTTTAAACAAGCAAACGTATTACCTTCCTTAAATGTAATATTGTTGGTTTAGAAAATTTTTGTCTATGAATATATATGTATTTTACATTGTTAGTCAAAAAATAAATAACTATGAAATGGATTTTTTAAAATATTTTTATTTTATTTTTTTTAGAGAGAGAGGAAGAGAATGAGAGGGAAAAAAAATCAATGTCAGAGCATTCATAGGCTGCCTCCTGCGTGCCCTCTACAGGAGATCCAGTCCGCAACACAGATCTATGAGCTCTGACTAGGAATCAGGCAACATTTCACTGCACGGGAGGATGCCTAACAAAATGAGCCACGCTGCCAGGGCTCTATGAAAGGGGTTTCATACGTATGGATACATTTCTAGAATCATGTCTTCTAAACTACACATAAAGATAGAAGAAAGCATTTGGAATTTGATATTTCAAAGTGAACAAATTATATTCCTGGAAGTTGAAGGTTATATTATACTGCCAATTATCTGTAAACCAGTGAAGCAGTTTAGATGTTGTTAATTATGATTGGAAATCTAAACCTAAAATTCTAGTCTGCTCTCGCCACTTTGGCTTAGTAGATAGAGTGTCAGCCTGAAGACGGAAGGTTCCCTGCATCAATCCCAGTCAAGGAGGGTCAAGGGCACATGCCCGGGTTGCGGACAGCCAATCAATGATTCTCTCATCATTAATGTTTCTCTCTCTCTCCCTCTCCCTCTACCTTCTTCTCTGAAATCAACTAAAAATGTATTTAAAAAACAAAACTAGAAAACCTATCATCCCACTGGAAGTCAAGACTTCAAGCATAAAACTGCTAAAATGAACAATAATCATTGGAGTATTCTAAATGGGTTCGTTTGCTGGTCCAACCACAAGAGGTTCTCAGCAGGAGTGGTGGAAGATTTTGAATAAATGCATACTGAAACCCATAGGGGGAATTGAGTGTGGAATAAAAATTAGGCTCAGAAACATTTAAAACATTTAAGAAGTAAATGAGAAATCTTATTAAATCTACTATGAGTAGAATCTAATGAGGAAAATTTAAGAAATGAGAGTGGAATAACTTAATTTAAAGAGATTATTGATGGTTTTAGCAGACTTAAAGCTGTTGAGTAGCTACAAAAGAATGATTCTTTTTTTTCTTCTAGCTTTATTGAGTTGTACTTGACATACAGTTGTGCACTGCATAATGGTGTTTTACTCAAAGATGGAGTGCATACATGAAGATTATAAGAGTTGAAAATTTTCTATTGCCCAGTGACACCCTAGCCACGATAAGCTTGTAGTGTAAGTCTTTACATATGTATTTTGTCGTGATTTTGGAATAAGCAAACTTTTGTACACTGCCAGTCATATAAAAGTATAGCACATATTTTACAGTAGTAGACTATTCCATCTAGGTTCATAAACAAAGAAATCACCCACAAACACATTTTTTAGGATGCATCCCTGTCATGAAGCAGCATGTAACTGTATAACATTGTGTAAGTTTAAGGTGTATAATATACATTTATACATTGCCTTATTATCTCTATCACATTACACAGTTGTCATTTCTTTTGTGATGAGAACATTTAAGATATACTCTCTTAGCAGTTTTTCAGTAAACATTATAGCACTGTCAACAATAAATCCAGAATTATTCATCTCTAACTGAAATTTGTATCCTTGGCCAATATCTCCATAGTTCTCCCATTCCAGCCCTGGAAACTCCCATTCTAATTTCTATTTCTATCAGTTTGGCTTTTTCCGATTCTACATATAATTGCTTCTTTTATAAGGCACAGTCCTTTAATATACTATATCTGAACTTCTTGGGGGAGGGGAAAATAAAATATATACATTGATAAATAATATTTAATAAAAAGTTCATGTGAGAAAAAGTTGAATAAAGTTAATACTGAGAATATATCAGATATGCTTAAAATTAAAGTTCTAAATAAGATGCTTCTTAGCTAGAGAGAATATTTATATGACATAATTATATTGAGCAATTCAATTTGGATGATATTGGTTACTTCTGAGCCAGCTCTTTACTGTTTTTCAATGAATATGAAATGCATTGTACTTCTTTAAAAGGAGGATGTTTATAATGTCCCTGATATTGCCATGGATTTATTGTTATTAATGGACCAAATAGGAATAGAGTTCATTTGAACTCCCATTTGCTATTGAGTGAGACAGCCAATCTATTTAAAGCCGTATTATGATTGAGTGTTCATAGCTGAGAGAACTGATTAGGAACTATTTCAACATGGAAAATGAAGAACTCATTACTTTAATATTCTGCCCTTTTAACCAGCATTAAGTTGTCATGGTGATGGCAAAAGTTAAGGATGGATTAGGTGAGAATTTTGACCTGAGTTTTTTAAGCAACTAAAAAAGGTCATTCTGCCATAGAATAGATCCAGCATTTTGAAGCTTGCAAGGTAGTGATCATTTTCAATATTAGAGATTTAAAATGGAAACATCTACTTGTTTTTTTGGAAGACTGACTTGTCTTTCAATGATCTTTGATGCTGAATCTTCTGATCAAGGGATTCATGGTTTTTTCTTTGTATCGTGCTTTATATCATTCACTTCTTGAGAAAAATCACTTATTTTGATGCCTCAGATGTCATAACAAAAATTAAAACACACACTATTTCTTTAACTTTTTAAAAAACAATAGATTTTTCTTGATTTAGGAGAGAAAGGGAGAGATAAAAACACCAATGATGAGAGAGAATCATTGATCAGCCACCTCCTGCATGCCCCCTACGGGGAACAAACTGACAACCTGGGCATATGTCCTGACTGGGAATTGAACCATGATCTTCTGGTTCATAAGGTGACACTCAGCCACTGATCCACACCAGCCAGGCTATTTCTTTTATATTTTAAACTCCATGTTTATTTGGCATTTTACATGGAGTGACAAACATATTCAAGATTAAAAGTCCTAATTCTGTCTTTTACTTTTTTCTTCTCTTTTCCTTTTCTGTCTCATAGAAAAAATTGTAGAAATATTTCATGGAACAAGACTAAAATTTAAACTATGAGCTCTTTTGATTAAACATTCTTGCTGATTCAACTGAAATCTATTGTATCACAATTAACCTTCAAAATAATTTAGTAAGTTGAGAGGTTAAAATATGTTCTCAGTGTCATGTACACTTTCTGAATCTGGTTCTACACTAGTTTATATCACTCATTGAAATAGTTCTAAGAGTGAATTTTTTTTCTCATAAGATCATTATGAGGAAAAAGTAAAGGAGTTCAAGAGGGTTAAAGTAAAACCTTAAAGTATTTTCCCTACAAGATGGATATTAGTGTTTACCTAAGGAAAATCATGAAGATACATTCTAATAGAAGCAATCTCACTGTCCTATTGTTTGGGTTAAGCTGAAGGTCAACTGAATAAGCTTTGTGGATACAAAAATATATATTTTTATAGAAGGCTTATCATTGCATTTGTGATCCTTGACCTACATCACCAACACAATAGAAGAGCTTTACTGCAAATTTTAAAAATAGCACTTTATGTAACCAGTGGCTTATCATATAATAAAATTGTTTGGCTTGTAAAGTTGGGTAAAGCAAGACAGTGTGCTCTGATCTGAAGCATTTTTGAAGCTTTATGCTTGTGATGTGTATTTTATGTATGATATATTTCCACATGTGAAATTTATTGATAAATAAGCTCATGTGATAGTTTTTGCTCTATATTTCCCAATATTCTCTTCTTTATGATCCTTATTTGGCTTTATTTTTCTCTTAATACTAATTGTCTCCAGTTATTGACTGTCTCCCACACTATAATAATAAAAGCATAATATGCTATTTGACCAGACTGCCTTCCAGATGACCTTCCAGATGAAGCCAGGACTGAGAGGGAAGCCTGGGTCCCAGGTGCCTGCTAGTGGGCAGAGGGAAGCCTGGGCCCTGGGAAGCTGGTGCTGGCAGCTGGGCGAAAGAAGGCCTACGCTTGCACGAATTTTGTGCATCAGGCCTCTAGTGGGAACATAAGCACTATGAATGGAGGGACATATGCTCACTGTTATATCCTCAGTGCCTGGCACAGAACAGATGCTCAGATATTTGTTTAATCTGAAACATTTATAACTCCTAATATTATAGGTCATGGATGTGCATATATGCAACTGCATTTTTTCTCCCTCTCACCCACTTTTTTCATCCTTTTCCTTTACTTTTCATTATGATCATCCATCTTAAGAAGCCTGTCTTATTTCTTACCAAAGAAATAGCTCTCCTACCAAATCCTAATTTTCATTGAGGGGTTAGTTGATAAGAAATACTTCTTCAAATATAGGCTATGTTAGTCTCAGACCCTCACAAAAATATGCTTAGGAATTCAAAATTATTGACAAGAGCTGTTTAAAAAAAAATTACAAAATGGTATGGCCGACAGGTAAGTCCTACCATTTAAATAAGGATAAGTAATTCAAGACAATTTATTGTCTCTCATTTCTTCTGTTAGACAAAAATCAGTTATTCTAAAACTATAGATTATTGATAATTCTGTAATATATAATAATTACAACCTCATGTACATATATACTTCAACACTTTTAGCATAATGAATACTTGGTTCTAAAGAGATCGTATCAACTTAGAAAAGTATATCAATAGTTCAAAATAAGGATCAAATCATCAATAGTTATATTAGCCACTTATGAATAAAAAGTTAAATCATGTTTATAAATATTATAAACACTGGCAATTGAATGTAATTCAATTTTTAATTGTAATAAAATAGTTATAATTACAGAAAGAACAATAATAATTTACAGAGCACTTTTGTTTTACTATATCTCCTATAATCTTTCTGATGTTTTTCATAGATAATGCAGAAGTCAATAGACTAATTTTTTATTAAATGAAACACATTTAAAAATATTTTTTATTCCTTCTTGGTCTCAGGGACTTGCACAAAGAAGGCTGTAGCTACCATATTGCAATTTTTCCCTCCTGCCCCCCACTATGAATAAATCTCTTTTGCTAATGGAAACAAAAAAATAATAATGTTGAGGTCCTACCTCTTGTGATATTGCAGAATTATTGTCCTAGGAGATAATCTTGTATTTGTCAATTTTCTTAATAATATCTGCAGTCTGTGCACCAAGTTCTCACCAGGGTAATGTCTTCTTATGGCTACCACTGTCATTGTTATTTCAGGATGAGTTTCCCTAATGCTTTCTAATTAAATCTCTATTTGAAGACTCTCAAGGGAGTCAGTCGTAAAACTGCTCATTTGTAGTGAAATGGAGCATATGGAATGTTAAATGTTGGTCTTGGTGTCCCTGGAATAACTCACTATTTGCTTTGAGTGTGAATTCCAAATCCAGCTAAACTCCACTTTAATATGGCTTATGAGCAAACAGATTAAACAGAAAATTAAAATTGCATAGGGAATTGGTACCTTGCATTATGTTCCTTGGCAGTACCCAGTTAGTTTCTAAGACATTCTTCCCACATTTCTCTACCTGGTAAGCTTCTAGTAACCCTTTGAGACCCAAAGTAATTTATATTTCTTCTGGGAAAACTGCTCCAATTTTCACAGGCAGTTAATTGTTTCTCACACTGAGATACCACAGCCCTTGCTCATAGCTCTACCTATTATCTTTTAGATACTTGTCATACCTGTTTTATCTATTTCCACCAGCTACTACCCTGGGAATCACCTTTGACTCCTTTTACTCTTCTTTCTCACCTGATTAGTAACTAAGTACTTTGCATTTTATCTCCAATACATGTGGTAGACAGAACAATGTTGTCCTAAAGATGTGCACATTCTAACCTTACTATTTGGTTATGGACATACTCTGTAAATCTTTGTGCTTCAAGCTCGCTATGTGTAAACTGGGGATTACAGAAATAATACTTAAAAAAATGCTGTAATGATTAAACATATGTCATATAGAAGACTGCCAGACAGGAAGTAAGCACCTAAAATGTGATTGCGATGAGCTATAGTTCTTTGCCCAAATTTTCTAATTTGAGTCTTGCAGAACTGTTATTCCTAATTGCAGATAAGAATATTGAGGCTTAGAGACAATAAATAACTGCGTGAAGAAGGTTCAGGGTTTGGGAAACCAATACTATGGCTCTAGGACATATTGGTTTACATTATTTATTTGGCTGATATTTGTTAACCTTATTTAATGAATGCAGAAATGATATTTTAATTTTGAGAATAATTTTATCATATCAACTACTAAATCTTTATATATGCAACAAACTGATTTCCCTTAAAGAACTGGTGGGATTTGGAGGAAGGGAAGGAACATTTGTAAACTTCCCAGTCTAATAATGACTCTGACCCATTTAAACTTGGTTGAGTTAGATTCAGATCAAAAGCATTCTCTCTGATATGGACTCAAAGTGAAATATTGTAAGAGTACCTCTTATACTCATCTTCAAGTTTTTCTTAGATTTAAAGCATAAAAAATTTTATGCACATTAAGAAGTCAGTAGCTTATATATGGGAAGTCAATTTTGCAAAAGTCAGGTAGTATATATCATTTTTTATTTAAAAATATCCATTATTGAAAATATTAATTATGTCCCTCTTTTATAACCCATTGACCTCTTCTAGCCTGCCTTCACCTCTCACCCCAGGCCCTCACCACCATATTGTCTGTGTCCATGAGTTATATGTACAAGATCTTTGATTGATCTCTTCCCTCCCACTCACTCACTCATCCACAACTTCCTTCCCTCTAAGATTCCACAGTCTCTTCCATGCTCTGGATCTATTGTGTTCCTCAGTTTATTTTGTTTATTTGATTTTGCATATGAGTGAGAGCATGTGGTATTTGTCTTTCTATGATTGGCTTATTTAGCTGAGTATAATAATCTCCAGGTCTCTCTACGAAGGCAGGCCAGTCAGCTAAATAAGCCAGTCAAAGGGTAAGAGATCCATCTTTTTGTACTACTGCATAGTATTCCATGATGTAAACTCACCACAACTTTTTTATCCACTCATCTACTTATGGGCACTTGGATGTTTTCAGATCTTATCTGTTATAAATTGGGCTGCTATGAACATAGGGGTACATACATTCTTTCTGATTGGTGTTTTGGGTTTCTTAGAATATATTCCTAGAAGTGGGATCACTGGGTCAACTGGCAGTTTCATTTTTAGTTTTTTAAGCAAACTTCATACTGTTTTCCATAATGGCTCTTCCAGTCTGCAATCCCACCAGGCAGTGCACTAGGGTTCCCTTTTTTCCACATCCTCGCCAGCACTTGTCATTTGTTGATTTGTTGATAGTAGCCATTCTGACAGGTGTGAGGTGATACCTCATTGTCATTTTAATTTGCATCTCTCAGATGATCAGTGACTTTGAGCATTTCTTCATATGTCCCTTGTCCATCTGTACGCCACTTTGGAAAGTATCTATTTAGGTCCTTTTCTCTTTTTTAAGTTGAATTGTTCCTTTTGTGGAGTTGTATGAATACTTTATATATTTTGGAAATTAACCCCTTATCAGAGGTATTGTTGGTAAATATGTTCTCCCATGTAGTGGGCTCTCTTCAGATTTTGTTGAAAATGACCTCATGTCTCCTCAAAAAATAACTTTTTCAATCTCCTCTGGGAATCTTCTTTTGCTGTACAGAAGCTTTTTATTTTGATGGAGTCCCATTTGTTTATTTGTTACTTTGTTTCCTTTGCCCTAGGAGATGTTTAGGAAAACATATTGCTATGAGAGATGTCTGAGATTTTGCTACTTATGGTTTCATCTAAGATTTTTATGGTTTCATGTCTTACATTTAAGTGTTTTTATGCATTTTGAGTTTATTCTTATGTACAGTGTAAGTTGATGGACTATTTTCATTTTTTGCATGTATCTGTCCAATTTTCCCAACACCATTTATTGAAGAGACTGTCTTGACTCCATGCTTTATTGTTGCCTCCTTTGTCAAATGTTAATTGAGTATAATGGCTTGTGTTGGTTCCTGGAGTATCTGTTCTGTTCCATTGATCTATATGCTTGTTCTTGTGCCAGTACCAGGCTGTTTTGACTGCAGTGGCTTTGTAGTATAACTTGATAGCTGGCATTGTGATCCCTCCCACTTTGTTTTTTTCTGAAGATTGCTGCTGCAATTCAGGGTCTTTTTGGTTTCATATAAACTTTTGGAGTATTTGTTCTACATCTGTGGATTATGCCATTGGTATTTTAAGGAGTAGTTGAGCAGATTTTTAATTTAGAAACTGAAATCAAAGTAAAATTAGTCCAAGAAAAAAAAGGAGTTGACCTAAGTACTTTGAGTTTACTATTTCTCAGAATATGAAGATGTTTTTAATGAGTACATTTTACTCTATGTTTACAGATTTTCATTTGGACACATTTACAGGAAGTGTTCTAAAGGTATATTTCCTGTATTAAGGCTAATGTGAAGCTCAGCATGTCAAGGACTATAAACTATTTATGTTTATATAACCAGTCCCAGGCTGCCTCATTCATTTATTTTATTCAACACTTGGTGCTGCTACCACACAGCATCTACTCTTATGTCTTGAGACCAAAACACAAAAGAGTGACTTTATCGAGTATACGTTTTACTTAAGAGAGATGAACATTGAACAAATAAATAATGGAACTGGTGCATAATGTCACTTAGAGAAAACTGGAATAAATGATTATTGACTCAATACTTCCAGCTTGTTTTTGTTAACCATATTTTACTTTCTCTATGATTTGAGGTTTAATGTGGTCACAATACTGGAAAATAATTTGGGGAGGTATTTTTATTTTCCAAAGCAGGAAATAAAAGGAGTGCTTGTCCCAGATGCCCCAGGTGGCGAGCAATTCACAACTCCATGGGGCAGGATCCTGGATGCCATGCAGGACAGGAGCCCCACAGTCACGTGGCCACAGAGGGCGGGGCAGGAGGAAGGGAGGCTGGGCTGGGGCAGTCCCCTGGGAAGCCACAAGCACTGCCACATCCTTTGGGATGTGACGCTTTGGAACTTTTCCAAGAGGCAGCTGATCTGCAGGCGGGAGGGAGGGAGGGTCACTGTGTAGGTGTTCCTTTCCAGGTGCTGGTCTGAGGGGAGAGGGAGTAAGAGAGGGGGTCGAAAGCGCAGGTCCTGGCCTTCTAGACTCTTGGCTTCTGGACTCTGGCCTTCTAGACTCTTCTGCTCTTACTGGCAGCATGGGGCTGTGAACCCTGGGTGAGGGTGGGGGTGGGGGTGACTGAGAGTGAGAATCCTGCGCAAGGGAAGCACCTGTAGGAAGGTTAATACCTTCTTCTAACCATGGCCTCTCTCTCTGTGTGTGCTGCTAAGGGCACAAGTGACTATCCAAAACTATGCTAATCAAGCTATGCTGGGCTACTTTAATTAGAAGTACCATTCCAGGAAAGGGAAGGAGAGGGGAGGAAAAGATAGAGGAGGGGAAAAGAGGGGAGGGGAATGAAGGGGAGGAGAGGGGAGGGGCCAGTCTAATATTTTTTATTTCCCAGAACTTTACTCAAGAAAATGACCTGATGTCTTCTCAAAAAATAACTTTTTCAATCTCCTCTGGGAGTCTTCTTATGCCCAGACTATTGGGTCTGCCACCTAGAGTAAACAAAACTTGGTCCTAAGCCTTTGGCCCTGAATACTTTTAGAGGAAGAAAAATCATTTCAGTTTATACTCCTTGTGTACTAAACAGCTACAGGACAACTAGAACCGTAGCCTGGAGTACTGTGCCCTGGGTAAGCATCGCATGCTGGACTGCTCTTTTCAGCAGTATTTGTGCACATGGGCATTTAAGGGATGAGACTTGGATTCCTCTCAGACAGCAGAGGTTTGCAGCTACACAGGCAGCTTTTTTAGTGTCCTGAGCCTAAGCAGTCTGTGATGGGACTTGAGCTGTGCATTTCAGGAAAGCTCACATGAGATTCCGATGGATTTGCCTGGTTGCATCTTACTCCCGAGTACTGGGTACCACCAGTCAAACAGTTCTGACTTTGAGCATTAGCTTAGCATCTAATAAGTTTTCTATCCAGATGCAAGGCATTTAAGTTCCCCTCCCGTCATGATCCTCACTAATAAACTGCAGAAACTATTGTTTCTTTCCCAAATGTTAGTGAAGATTACCTGATATTATGATTATGTATTTACAGTGCATAACACATGGGTATTAAATAAATGCAATTATTATTATGATATAGCTAAGCAGTGGGGCTCTTTTCCCAGGGAGTAGATGAAATATGTACCTATTCATTATGGTAATGAACAGGAATAAACATCTTTTAGAAAAAGGTTGGGCTGACTTTGAAATATTTTATATTGGACAAGCTCATTTGGCCAAAAGATGGTGTTAAGATGAAATTCAATAAAATATAGGCTAAGTCCACGGAAAGAGCTATCACGGAACCCAATGAAAATCCAATTTAATTCTTTAACTAACCTTATAAATAAGTGTTGAAGTTGCCTTTCTCCATTTAAAGTGCTTTCAGGTAAGACAAACAGCTCAAGTCTCTTTATGTTCCTCCAGTTGCCTTAAATGAACACCTTAGTTATTTCTGACACCTCTAATCCAACCTGGAGTCCTCCATGCATTCTAAAGCTGCTATTCATTTTCTCTGGAGTCTAATAGTTCCTGTCCTCCTAAAAGATGAATTCAGAAGTCCCTTCCAGACTTCATCCTCAGGATTGCTTCAGGTGTGGAAATTTACTTTAAAACCCAACATGATACCAAGCAGTAGACCCATGCACTTCCATTCATGGGACTGGCAGGAAAATTTGCCTCACAGTTTTCTAGCTACACAGTCAGGACAATTGTGGAATCCACAGCTGGCAATGAACTGCAAAATCTTGACTGCAACACCAAAGGCTGCATTTCACGGTGTGGCACTGGAAAAATAGGAGCAGTGACTTCAGTGGGACCCAGACTTAGAAACCTCCTAAAGCCACACACCAGGAATGCCACTGCCTTGGTTCAAGAGGAGCAAGTTAGTTAGGGATGACACCTCCAGACCAGAGCTGTAGCCCAGAAAGAGAGTCTCTTCTCTCTAACAGATGCCTATCCAAATCCTTTTTGAAGAAACATGATTCTTTGTTCCTGTTTTAAAAATTGGACAAATACATATTTTAATTTAAAAATAATTCATTAGTTACCCTGAACACACAAATTATATACTGTCCATAGCAACACCATATTTGATGCTTTCGTTGTTATTCTTATTTTTATAATTTAAATCAAAGTGCTACATCACATGAATATCGCTTACTATCTTAAACGTATTCAGTCTTTTAATATGTATTTGAGTTCTCCTGTGAGTCAGACAGTCTTTTCTAGGCACTGATAAATTCAATAATAAACAAAACAAAAACATAAAAACTGCTGTCCGGAAGGAGCTTATATCCTAGTTGGGGCTCTGACCCTATAATAATAAGATCTAAAGAGAAAAATGCATTGACGGGAGAAGATAAGAACTGTAGAGCCTAGGGGAGGAGGATACAGTAACAGTTACTTTTCAGTAATTGAATTGAATCTTTATTTAAAAGATCAAGCCCATAAGTATATTGGGTTTTGAGCTCAAATTGCTTGCAGGTTTTCCTCTCAATAAGCCAATTATGTATATTTTGTTGTAATTTGATTTTGAATCGCCTCTCTAAAAATGTGTCTGCAATATATGCTGATGGCTTAGTAACTGTCTTTTAATGAAATTAACTTGTGCTTGCTCCTATATCATACCTGTCTTCTCATCTTTTTCATTAAGGTACCTATACCAAAGGAGAAAAAACTTCTTAAGGCTAATGGGTTTCTTTAATTCACAATATAACTGTTGAGACATTAAGGCTAAGCTATGAAGGGTAATGCCATGGAAAATCTTTTGGCATGGCTGAAAAAATACACTGGTGACAGTGCAGTCTGATGAGAACCATAGTAGAGAGTGGCATCCAGTTCCATTCAAGTAGAAAGGTAGGAGTGACTTAACAGACATAACCAGGGAAATCATGCTTCAGAGAAAAGGGAGGATCTAAACTCTCTAGTCTGATGACTGCTAGTCCAGGATCGAACTAGAGGAGCACATTCTAATACCTGCCACTGTGAAGTGTCCATATAAGAAAGGTCCAGACCTACAGAGAGTTTTTATGAGTTTATTTGAGCCAAACTGAAGACATGCTGTGATGTAAGATCTGAAATGCTCCAGAGAACAACAGTCTTACAGTCTTTTTTATGCATTTAAAGTTAAGAAGGGAAGAGAAGGAACATTACATGGAGGTAGGAAAAGCAACGGGGGTTGAATGATAGGATAGTTAACAAGATCCTGTGAGATTTTGAGGGCGATAATTATTTCAAAGGTATATTAACTTGAGTGCACAGAAACAATGAGCAGCTTACTAAGGCACATATAAATGTTCTGGGCTGCAAACAATGATCATTGCACAGCTCCTCCATTGCCCTAGGAGGCAGGATGCATTAAGACAGAAGAAGATGGAATAGGTACTGGGTGGGTTGGAGTTTGGGGGAGAGGGTGGTTCATGCTCCAGCCAAGTGTGCCCAGGTGTTGTACCGGTGCCCTGAATTTCTTGGAAACGGCTGACATAACTTCTGTAACCTTTAGATTGTCATTGTAAGAGTCCTAACTCCCTCTCATGGTTTCTGGGTATAAATTTGCTGTAACACCTGTGGTCTGCACTGCAGTTGAGCCTTTGCCATGGTGAAGTGCTGAAACTGTAGCCGCTGGCCAGCTTAATAAAGGCTCATAAATTTTTATCTATGTCTCTGGTTGTCTTTTCTTGCCAGATGCCCTCAACATTTAGAGGCCCCAGCGAGATACACTCTGGCCATGTTGCCAGTGGATGTCCCAGGTGAGGACACTCAAGTCTCTGTCCCAAGTTCCAGGGAGGTGGAGCTTCTCCTCCAAAATTCACAATCTGACAGTGAAAACCACCTGGACCTCCACTGGGGAGGTAAGCATCTGGTTTCTGTTTGTGGAATGTTCCCCTGGTGGATTACAGGAGGGCTGGACACAGAGGAGCCTCCGAGTCCAGACACCTGGATGCGACGGCATCTGGGGTCTCTGTTACATGTGACCTTAGGGTGCACATATCTGGTTTGTCTTGTCTTTGTTAAAATGGGTCAGGGCCAGTAGTCCACGTTTACCCTCTTACAATGTTTTCTTAAGAATTTTCAGGACTTCAAATGGTGCAGAGAAGACTACAGGACATCAGTTAATGGTTTTGATTTGCAGAGATTGAGTGAATTAGTATGGCCTACATTAAGGGTTGGGTGGCCATCTACCAGGGCCTATGACTTAGAACAGCTTATAAGGTTCATCATATTGTTTATGGCCATCCAGGTCACCCTGACCAAACCCCTTATATTCAAATTTGGATTGACATCCTCACTGACAAACCCTGGTGGTTGAAAAATTGCCAGGACCAAGAAAGGAAATTGGGACAGAGACAGACCGCTTTGTTGGCTTGTCCCTCAAAAGGAGACAAGAAGGTAGACCCTAAGGTCTTGCCAAAAGATCTGGAGGAGAGGATCCTGGACCACTGGCTTCCCTTTTATATCCCCCTTCCAGAGCCACAATTGGAGGTGGGTCCCTTAGCCTCCCAGGAAGCTCCAATACCCTCACAAATGCCTCCTAATTCATTGCCTTGTCGCCTTTGGCACCAACATTATCAACAAGACAGACAGGAGGAGCCCCTGGGAACCTGACCCCAGCGATACCCCTCTTCCCTACGCTCCTGCAGATGCCTTCGCTTAAAGGGAGAGAAAATCTGGACTCAAGTCCATGGACCTTGTGGGGCCGGGGCAATTGGCCTCCCACTCAGACTCTATCTTCAAACAACACTTTCAGTCTGTCCCACACCTGGACTGGGACCCCTTATGGCTCACTGGACCTGACCAGCAGAGGAGAGAGAGAGAGAGAGAGTGGCCCTGCTCCCATGTTCCTTCTTCGCCAGGAGAGTCCCCCTGATATAGGACCTGATGGTCAGCCTTTTATGGTCTATGTCCTATTTTCAACCAGTGACCTATACAACTGGAAGAACCAGAACCCATCCTTCTCCCAGAATCCTCAAGACTTGATTTCATTCCTAGAGTTGGTCTTTTTCACCCATCAGCCGATCTGGGATGACTGTCAGCAGCTACTGCAGACACTTTTTACCTCAGAAGAGAGAGAGAGAGTGAAAAAGGAATGGAGGAAGTTAGTCCTTGGGCCTGATGGCCAACCCACCATAGACCCAGAGAGGATCAAGACTGTTTTTCCATCTGGAAGGCCTCAATGGGATCACAAAACTGATCGGGGAAGGGAGGCTCTTGACAGGTATCATCAGACTTTCCTGGGGGGCATCTGAGCAGCTGCTTGGAAGCCCACCAACCTTTCCAAGGTAACAGAAACAGTCCATGGACCAAACGAGAGTCCCAACACCTTCCTTGAGAGACTCTGTGAGGCATATCGGGTGTACACCCCAGTAGACCCTGATGCCCCAGAGAATTAGTGAGCTATCAATGTAACGTTTGTGTCCCAGTCGGCCCCAGATATTAGAAAAAATTACAGGAGTTAGAAGGCTTTGAGGGGAAATCACTTTCAGAACTGATCGCGGTTGCCTAGAAGGTCTTTAACAACCAAGAAGATCAGATAGCTAACTTAAATGCCAGAAGGGCAAAGTTCCTTCTAGCCATGAATGAAGTGAAGGGACAGCAAAGAGGAACAGGAAGAGAAGAATGGGAGAAGAGAGGACAGAACCAAAAGACCCAACTGGGGAAAAACCAATGTGCTTACTATAAGAAAGAAGGACACTGAAAATGAGACTGGCCTAATTGGCCAGGGAATAAGGCGGTTCCAGTGTTATTGGAAGAAATGGACTGAAGGTATTAGGGCTCTGGGCCCCCAGGAACCCTGGGTAATGATAAATGGGGGGGGGGGCAAGCCAGTAGATTTTCTCATAGACACCTGAGCCACCTTCTCTCTACTGCAACATCCGCTGGGCCAATTTCTAAGGACAGAATTCCCATCCAGGGGGCCACCAGATGAGTAAAGTCTTACCCCTGGACACAAGCCTGGATTGCTAACCTTGGGAAAAAGACTGTTACTCATTCCTTCCTCGTTATGCCTGAATGCCCCTATCCCTCCTAGGGAGGGATCTGCTCAGCAAACTCCAGGCCACAATTTCTTTTGAAGGAGGGGAGCCTCAAGTGCTTTTTCAGGCACCTGCAGAGCAGGAAAAAAACAATCCTCCTCCTCACTTGTCCCCTAGAGGAGGAATACAGCCTGCATGAAGGACGTTCGGAGGCCCCTCCACAAGATCCTTATCTCAGGAGGCTCCGAGAGGAAATACTGGGGATCTGGGTAGAAAGGAACCTGCCTGGATTAGCTCATAGACTCCATATAGTGATCCAACTAACCAGCCAACCCTGTTAGAGTATGACAGTACCCTATGAGCCAGAAGGCGAAAATAGGGATAGCAAAGCACATCCTAAGATTAAGGGATGCCGGGATCCTGATCCCCTGCCAGTCTGCATGGAACACTCCTATACTCCTCATCCAGAAGCCTGGGACAGAGGACTTTAGGCCAGTCCAGGACTTAATGAGAAGTTAATAAAAGAGTAGAGACTATTCATCCAACGGTGGGTGCCCAACCTGTACAACCTCCTGAGCCTGCTCCAGCCTGAATGACAACATAATACAGTCTTAGACTTAAGGGATGCCTTTTTCTCCCTCCCATTGGTGCCTCAGAGCCAGCCAATTTTTGCTTTTGAATGGACAGATCCAGAAGAGGGGGAATCAGGACAGTTAACCTGGACAAAGCTTCCCCAGGGATTTGAGAACTCCCCTATCTTGTTTGATGAGGCTCTGAACCAGGACTTAAAGGAGTACCATCATAGTCACCCAGGAGTCACCCTACTCCAGTATGTCGATGACCTCCTACTTGCTACTGGGGACCGGGAGAAATGTCAACAGACAACCCGGGACCTGCTGGTGATTCTGGATCAACTTGGGTACCGTGTATCAGCCAAGAAGACCCAGCTCTGCTCAACCCAGGTAACGTACCTTGGATACAACATCAAAGAAGGTAAGTGGACCCTCTCAAACAGTAGAGTTCAGGCCATCCTCTCAATATCCACCCCAAAGACAAAGCAGCAGGTACAGGAACACCTGGGAGCTATAGGACACTACAGACTTTGGATCCTGGGTTTTACTGAAATAGCCAAGCCCCTATATTCATCTACAGAGGATAAGAACTCAGGCCTCTCCTGAACGGACGTAGAGGAAAAGGCATCCCAAAAGTTAAAGCAGGCCCTCGCAAGTGCTCCAGCTCTGGCACTGCCTGACCTTACCAAGCCCTCCCAGCTTTATGTGGCAGAATCTCAGGGAGTTTCAAAAGGGGTACTAACACAAACTCTGGGGCCCTGGAAGAGGCCAGTTGCCTACTTATCTAAGAAGTTGGATCCAGTGGCTGCAGGATGGCCAGGCTGTCTGAAGGCTATAGCAGCCATGGCCATACTGGTTAAGCAAGTCTCTAAATTGACTTTTGGTCAAGATTTACAAGTGGTTGCACCTCATGAATAGAAACCCTACTGCATAGCCCACCTGAGCGTTAGTTATCAAATGCTCCTATTATCCAGTACCAGGTGATCCTGCTACACCCTCCAAGGGTAAGCTTCTTGAAGACTATGGCCCTAAACCCAGCCACTCTCCTCCCTGATGAGGGAGCTGAAACTCCCCTCCACAACTGTGAAGAGCCCTGACCACCCTAACTTCATTGAGGGCCGACCTAACAGACCAGTCCATCTCCAACCCAGAGGAGACTCTGTTCACTGACTAGAGCAGCTTTATAGAGGATGGTATCAGGTATGCTGGGGCAGCTGTAGTTATACAAGAAAGAGTCATATGGGCACAATCCCTAGGAAATGGGACTTCAGCACAGAAGGCAGAACTCATAATCCTCACTCAGACCTTATGATGGGTAAAGGGCAAGAGAAACAATATCTACACAAACAATAATATGCCTTTGGCACAGTGCATATACATGAAGCCTAATATCAGGAGAGAGGCCTTCTAATCTCAGGGGGAAGGATATTAAAAATGCTCCAGAGATACTAAACCTTCTTTCAGCCATTTGGGGCCCTAAAGAATTTGCAGTCATGTACTGGAAAGGGCATCAAAAGGACAACTCCCCTGTGACTAAGGGCTGACAAAAACGGCTAGAGACTGCAAAAAGACCAGTAGGGCCCCTAGAAGTGCTAGCAATACTCACTCAGAATCTGGAGCCCAACCCCAGGTACACCCCCAAGGAAGAGGGTACAACTAGGAGGTTACAAGTGAAGGAAGCCACCAATGGGTGGCTACAGTTACCAAATGAGAGACCATTTGTCCAGAAACCCTCGGATGGACTATCACCTCCCAAAAGCAGGAGCACACATGTAGGAGGAACTAAGTTAGCTGAGCTGTTAGGAAGAGAATACTATATCCCTGGATTGCATAAAATGGCCCGGGATATAGCCAGGAGATGCCAGATCCGCGCACAAGTGAATCCAGGACCTCCAATAACCTCCCCGCCAGGAACGTGGTTTCGAGGTTCAAGCCCTGGTGAACACTGGAAAGTCAACTTCACTGAATTGCCCAGTGGACTGGGAGGATACCAATATCTGCTAGCATTTGTGGACACTTTCTCCAGTTGGCCAGAAGCATACCCGACCAGGTAGTAGTTAAGAAACTCCTCTCAGAAATTCTCCCCCTGGTTTTGCCTACCTTTATTCATGGGGTCCGACAATGGTCTGGCGTTCATCGCTAAGGTAACCCAATCTTTAGTTAAGGCCCTTAGTGTCATGTGGACATTACATTGTGTTTATAGACCTCAGAATTCTGGACAGGTAGAGAGAATGAATCGGAAACCCTAACTAAACTAAAATTAGAGACTGGTGAGAACTGAGTGAGTCTCCTTCCCTTTGCCTTAGGACTCACTGCACCCAATATGTAAAAGGGCTGACTCCTCTTGAAATTATCTTTGGCCTTCTGCCACCTCTTCTCCCATGGCTAAGGGAGGAAGAGCTAGCTGTGTTATCTAATAGAAATCTCTTCAAGTCTTTGCAGGCACTCTAGAGCAGTACAGGGGCTGCAAGTCGAATAATCAGGGCAGCACACCAGGAAGCCCACCTACTGAACCTAGATAGCCCATCTGTGTGTGCTCCTGGCGACCTAGTCTCGGTAAGAGGCATGACTCTTGAGCCATGGTGGGAAGGACCATTCCAGGTCATCATGAGCACCCCAACTGCCATTGGGGGAAAGAAACGTTGGATCCATTGGATTCAGGTCAAGAAAGCTGAGGAGACTGCTGAAAGATGGACAACAAGGTGCACTAAGAACCCCCTCAAGGTCAGACTAATGAGGGATCCACATAAGTGTCCTTTTATGCTTTCTTACCTGTGCAGACAACACCCAAGCAATTGGAAACCCCCATCAAGCTCCAGTTTATATGTGGGAAGTTACCCGTACCCTAGATGGAAAAACCATCGGTAGGGTAACCACCTATGGAGTCTCTACAGTAGAGGTTGACCTATGTAAGATATTCAGAGAAGGGTGGAATTGCCCTCCTACAATAAGGGGTTCAGGGTTATCTAGAGGAAATACTGGGTATGTTGCTACAAAAACCTATGGGTGTGAGACACTAAACCTTGAGAGAGGACTTTGGAGAACCCAGTATTATATATGTCCTCGAGAAGGATTCCCAGGAATGAAGAGAACTATTTTTGTACCTCGTGGGGATGTGAGACATTAGTTCTGTGGAAGACAGTTGACCTGATACTCCGACTCACCCGGGTAGAAAGTCCAGGGGCCCCCACCACTAATTGCACGATTGGAAATTGTAACCCAATCATAATCCAACCCTTAAACTGGACGGAAGACTATTGGGAAGGAGGTAAGACCTGGGGTATCCGGCTATATGATTCCGGCCGGGACCCTGGAGCACTTTTTTCCATCCAGAGATGGACCCTACCCTAGGCCCAAAATCCTGTGGGTCCCTTATGTCTCATTCTCCAACCTGAACCTTCGAGGCCCCCTATGGTGACACAGGCTACTGTGGTGATGAGAACCTCCAGTTGGCATGACCCAGAGACACCAATATCAGCTCCAGGACCAACCAAGATACCAGGAGAACTTAGGCTTTCACTGGAGACATCCTATTGAGGCCTGTTAGGGGCACTGGAGGCCATGTGCCACTTCCTTACTAAGACCTCCCCAACATAACCAAAGACTGCTGGCTGTGCCTAAATCCTGAACCCCCATATTATGTGGGTATCAGGGCAAATATTTCCTTTGGGCAGAATGCGTCTGAGATCCCTAATTATTCTGTCCAAAGCCTGCAGGAAGGCCTCTGTGTATGGGGACATCAATCCCCCCCTTACTCTGGAGGACCTACAGGGGACTGGAACATGCATTGCGCCAGTGAACTACCACTTAGTGTCCTCCCCATACTCTTCCTCATGCACTCAAGTAATAGAACTGCCTCAAGAGTGTGATGAGTTCATAAATATGTATTTTATAGCACCAGAGGGAACTTGATGGGCATGCTCCAATGGAATAGTACCTTGTGCCTTCCCCCCTTCTTTGCTTTCACCAATAGATTCTGGTATATGTATCCTTATTCATATCCTACCACAGGTATACTACTAATCTGAGGAAGAAGGTAGGGAACACTTAAGATTAGAACATAGAAGGTATAAGAGGGTGCCTGTCCTGGTCCCCTCCTAATGGAACTAGGCCTGGCCAGATCTACTGCCTTTGTAACTGCCGCTCTAATAACAGGACATCAGAACTACAAAGAGCTAGGACAATAGGTTGATCAGAACCTTAGCACCCTTGAAAAATCGGTAGGACAGCTAGAAGACTTCTTAGGATCCCTAACAGAGGTAGTCCTGCAGAACCAGAGGTGATTAAATGTATTGTTCCAAAGCAAGGAGGTTTGTGCTTAGCACTAGAAGAGAACTGTTGTTTTTACACTCCAGTCATCAGGGAGAGTCTAAGTCAGCTTAGGAAACACCTCTTGGATCGAGAAGAAAGGAGAAGGGCTGAAGGAAATTGGTATGAAAACCTGTTCACTTGGTCACCATGGTTAACTACCCTGTCAGCCATAGTTGGCCCTCCTGCTCCTCATTTTACTGTTTGCCCCAGTGCTTTGCCAAATGCTTACTAAACTTCATTCAAAATAGAATACAAGCTGTAAAGCTCATGGTTCTCCACACTCATTACCATCGAATTCCCGATGAAGGAGGGGAGGAATCTGAATCAACAATTTGATTCACCGCAAAGACCAGTAGGGAATGTTCTGGGCTGCTAACATAATGTTCTGGGCTGAAAACAGCTCCTCTGTTGCCCCAGGAGGCAGGGTGCGTTAAGACAGAGGAAGATGGAGTAGCTCACTGAACAATGGGTGGGTTGGAGTTTGAGGGGACAGGGTGGTTCATGCTCCAGCCAAGCGTGCCCACGTGTTGTACCTGTGCCGAGTTTCTTGGAAACGACTGAAATAACTTCTGTAACCTTTAGATTGTCATTGTAAGAGTCCTAACTCCCTCTCGTGGTTTCTGAGTATAAATTTGCTGTAACACCTGTGGTCTGCACTACAGTTGAGCCTTTGCCACGGTGAAGTGCTGCAACTGTAGCCGCTGGCCAGCTTAATAAAGGCTCATAAATTTTGATCTCTGTCTCTGGTGGTCGTCTCTTGCGGTTTGCCTCAAAACATAAACCTTTTACTGAAAAGTTATATGATTTGGGTGTGACTATCCAGCATGACCTGTTGACCTGCCAGATAGGAATTTATGATCAGATCACCCTGTGAGGTTACTTGGCATAGGATGCCCCCTTTTTCTTGTCCATAGTAAGCATGAAACAGTTAATTTGATGGAGGTGATACCATGGTTATTAACCTAGTTACTAATTAACAGGAAAGAAGAAAAGACAAGGTCAAATATTATAGTAATTTGTGCAGCTTTGCCAGGAAGTTGCAGTTTAACACTCCCCAAGTAGCTACCAGTCTGTTCCCATAGATAGCTGGGGGAAGGGACTGAACAGGGTGGGTAATAAACACATACAGTTATGTCTAGGTGACATAGGGAGGATATTTCCTGCCAGTCACAGCCAGGAGCAGGTCATTGGCCAGACTAGTCATGGCCACTGCAAGAGTGGGAAGATTTGAGATATTTAATCTCCTAAACTGCCAGAAGCTAATTCCAGCATGTCAGCGGGACTGAATCATCTGGAATGGGTGAGGGCATTCCCCCTAACCTGAAAGGATGCATAGATGATTGCTTGCTGCCAGACAGCTGAGGGCATTTCAGTCTACATGTTATTGCCTCTACTGGCCAAATACCTGAACTGCCAAAGGCCAGTTCCCCCAATCTGACAATAGATTCTGTACACTAAAACTTTGATATGTATATCTATCTTGCCTTAGAACAACTTGCGTTAATAAAAAGCAAGGAGCCCAGAGAAACAGAAGAACTTGGTTTCTTCCAACATTCTGTTTTGTCTCTGGACTCTTGATTAATTTATACATAGCACCTTCTCCAGATTCCTGAACCCCTTCTAGATGATGGATTAAGACTCCTGGCATTAGGAGTTAACTCTCTTGATTCACACTGTTTGTTGCACTCTTGGCTCAAAAATCTCTTGTTGTTGAGGTGTGCTCTCTTGGATACGCTGTATTTGCCCACATGGTTCACAGCCAAGTGAACCCCACACAATGACTAATGGACTTTAACCAGCCTGATGCTGTACCAAACCCAGTCAGGATGGTTAAAGTCCACACCTGCAGCCCCACTTCTACCTATATCCCAATTTCATGGCCCTGTGTACAAAATTCATGCACATTAAAAGGGATTTTAAAACCTGGATTTTAAAACTAATGGACCTGATGCTGTACCTCCCACCTGGAAGTCCAAGGAAAAATGAATGGACTTTAAGCAGCCTGATGTTTTACCAGACCCAGCTCCACCGTGGGAAGGAAACTTTGGATGCTGGTTTTGCTTCTAGCTCTCCTGAATCCTCAGCTTCACATTTTTGGGGACTGGATTAAGGGAAATGAGACTTAGGAAACCCAGAGGTGTTATTCCACACAATAAAGATCACTCATACTCCTGTGCCAGTCTCAGGATATTATATTTCTCAAAATCGTGTAAGGGCCTAAACCCTAACCTCCAGAAAGGGATACTGTACTTTCTTCTACAACAGAGTTATCAGTGAAATTTCAGTAGTTCTTTTAGAATTTTAATCAAGTGTTCATGATAGTCATGAGTTTACTATGACTGAGCAGGAACAATATCTTAAAAATGTCACAGCTTCCAGGCCTTGACTCTAGAAGCAAATGCTGTTGGTGCCCTGCCCATACCTACTGTCCTAGTCACTGAAAGGTTGCCAGCTCTCCTTTGTTGGAGGCTTTCTTTTTGTTCCCGAATGCTTTGCCAGTGATACAGCAGGTCAAAAAGGGTGGGAAAGTACTGCTTCCTGAATTAGCTGCTTAACCAATGCTCTCAGTAACTGCTGCTTAAATAGCCTGATCCCCCACCCATCTAGTGCTTCAACCTGTGGAGCAAATTTCTACACTGGCTCCAAGAATTCCTGCAGCTGGGCTAAGCTCCACTTTCCCCTATCAAAAACTAAAATGAAATGTTAGCATTGATGATGGTAGGTGGGTGTGCTGTACTCTTCTAATTATTAAGATGCTCACCTATGCTGAACTGTGATGGGATATAGGTAGAAGGAAATAAATTGTTTATATAATATCTGTAGTTTTTAGAAATATTAGAACAATGGTAAGATTTTTGGAATCAGATAGCTATTGCTAAGTGTCATTTAAAGGCAAGGAAAAACAAATGACAGGCTCAGGTTCATCAACCACCAATTCAAGGCATAGTGTGAAAGTCATCAGGTCTTTGGACACCATTTAAAGAAGTTCTGATGTTTATAAGCAGGGGGCAGAATGGATTGAAACCTAGATTTTAGGTAAGATTCTGAGATTAATAGACTTTCAAATAAGTCTGAATCTAGGGGCCTTGCTAGTTTATTTGCTGAACTCAGGGTCCTGAGACCTGGGAGGGGAACATTTGGTGGGTGTGGTTCAGAACAGGCTTCAGTCTCAAATTTAAGTGCCAACAAACATCCTATATAATAAAGAGGTGATATGAAAATTAACCCTCACTCGTTCATGTGATCACAAGATGGCTGGGCCCACAGCAGGGCAGGGTTCCCATAACACAAGATGGCTGCACCCACAGCAGAGGTGGGGTTCTCATAATGAGCAATCAGCAGGGACCTGAGGCTGTGTGGCACCAGGCAGGGGCGGGGGACCTCAGGCCACACCCTTCATCCCGGCACTGGGTCTGGGGACCTTAGGCCATACCCCCTGCCCCAGCACTAGACCAGGGGACCCAATGGACTATCGTCTTATTCTTTTTTTTTTTTTTGTAATATATTTATTTATTTATTACAGAGAGGAAGGGAGAGAGACAGAGAGTTAGAAACATTGATGAGGGAGAAACATTGATCAGCTGCCTCCTACAAACCCCCTACTGGGGATGTCCTGGCAACCAAGGTATATGCCCTTGACCAGAATCGAACCCTGGATCCTTCAGTCCACAGGCCGATACTCTATCTACTGAACCAAACTGGTTTCGGCTATTGTCTTATTCTTAACTAGAGACCTGGTGCACAGATTCGTGCACCTGTGGGATTCCCCAACCTGGCCTGTGGGGATTGTGCTGAAACCAACTCTCCAGTATCCCCTAAGGAGTTCTGGATTGTAAGAAGGTGCAGGTGAGGCAAAGGGACCTTACCTGTGTGCAATTGGGGCTGGGGAGGGACTGAAGGGAGGCCAGTCATTCCCCACCTTTGCTCTAGGAGGACACATTAACAATGATGTGTAGTTGCTACTTCCACTTATTTATTATACTCTCCTCAGCCCTCTCCAATCAGGCTTTTCTCTTCACTACACTGAGAGTGCACTAATGGAGGTCATTACAGTGTGTGCTGATGAAGGCTACTGGTAATCTGGCCAGTTGCCCTCTCTTATTTTCTGCCTTCTCTCATTTGAACTTTCATTGGCCTTCAACATGCCAGACAACTTCCTTTCTTCTCTTGGCTTCTGAGATACCACATTCTTCTATATCTTTCTCCTATCTCACTGTTTTTTTCTTCATGGCTCACCTCCTGGGCTTCAACTGTAAATGTAGAATGTACCCAGGATTTGGTCTTCACTACTTTCCATTTCTGTTTGCAGACATACCTCAGAGATAGTGAGCGTTCAGTTCCAGAACTTTGTAATAAAGCAAGTATCACAGTAAAGCAAGTTATAATATTTTTGCTGATGGAGGGTCTTGCCTTCATTTCATACAACATGCAACATCTGTGAAGAGCAATAAAATGAAATGCAATAAAATGAGGTTTATCTGTACTCTTTATTCTTAGATAACATTGTGTAGTATCTTGGGTCTAGGATATAAATTAGGTGCTAATGATTTATAAACTGTATTTCTAACATACAGCTATGAAATTACTAACTTGATAATGCTAGCTGGGTGACCTATAGGCATCTCAATATACAAAACAGAATTTTGGTTTGTTTGTGCTCCATCTGCCACCCACAATATCTTTTCCCCCAGTCTTCTCTGTCTTAGTCAACTTCCAGACAATATCCACCCAGTTCCTCAAGCCAAAGTCCAGGAGTAATTCTGAATGCACGCTCCCACCTTATGTCATCTGATATATTATATGGTAAGTCCTCAGGTTTATTATCTGAAATATATCCTAAATTCTGCTGCTACTCACCATCCCAAGGGCTATTTTCCTTGTCTAAAATATCTATCTTGCATGATGACTTCTGTAGCCTTATCCATGTTTTCATGTCTTCCACGAGGCACTTCCCATCACTCACAATACATGCATAGCCTATGAATCATCACATCATATGGACCTTTTCTGACCACTCAGGCAGGAGTGGCTGCCCAGTTTTATTTATCAGTATAGGCAATGAATTTTCTTTTTTAATATTAGCATTTTTTCTTTTGCTTATTTATTCTCTCCACCCAGAATAACCAATAAAGAAGGAATGATATGTGTCCCCAGTTTCTAGAACAATGTCTTAAGCATAGTAAATACTCAGTAAATGCATATTGAGCAAATGAAAGAATAGTAAGGATGAAACATAGTTTGTTGAGGATTAATAGTTATGTCACAAATATCAGTTAATATTTCAAGACTTTTTTCTTGAAGAAAAAATAATAAAGTAGAAATTTAAAGAGGAGATAAGCTAAGAAAGGCTTTGTTTTCAAGACTGGGGAAGAACTAAATGCGTGTAAAGTTTATAGGGGAGAAACCAATGAAGCAGGAAATTAAATATAATAAAAAGATGAAGTATGAGACATGATCCTAAAATAATCAGGAACTGTTGGATCAGAGCTGCAGATTCTTATTGAAGGATTAGCCTTAGAAATAGGAATAGGGAAGATTCTATTTTCCTTCCTCTCTCTTTTCCTTGTATTTTCTCATCTCCCCTATTATATTCATCTCTTCCTTTTTATTTTTTTTATTCCTCCTTCTACAATTTCTATTTTAGTACTTCTATAGTAACAGGTGCAGTGAGATAGATAGGGGATTTAAGTAGAATAAAAACAAAAAGCATGCCTGGCCGATGTTGTTCAGTGCTTGAGCATCTACCTGTGAACCAAGAGGTCACAGTTTGATTCCCAGTCAGGGCATTTGCCCAAGTTGCAGGCTTGACTCCAAGTAGGGGTCATGGAGGAAGCAGCCGGTTAATGATTCTTTATCATCATTGATGTTTCTATCTCTGAAATCAGTAAAAATACATTTAAAAAGTGATATCTAACAATAGATAAGAAGAGAGGGAAATTGTCAAGGTGCCAAGGAAATTAGCAGCAGCTAATGCTTTATTACAGCTACTCTATTAGTCACAGATAACAAAACGAATTGTGGTCTACTTAAATGGAAAGTGAGTGCGTTGGAATTATGGGCATACCTCACAGAATCTATAGGAAGGCCAGAGACAGGCGATGTCAAGAGCCAAGCAAGTCAGAGCCCAGACAGAGGGACGTCACCAATGGCTAGTTGTACATCTGTAGCTGGCATCTCCGTTAGTTATCCTTTTGTTGCTGAACTCTAGTGTCCTGAACACCTGTCACCACACCACTGGCGATTTCCACTACACTGCAGGAACCATAAAAATGCTTCATTGACTCTTTCTTTTGCTTCAAACCCTCATAATCCGACAGAGTTATATAACCTGTCATGCTCAGGTCACATAGGACCTGAGGGGAAAGGAATGTCTAGCTCCTTTCCAGTTTCTGTAAGAGTCAGTGGATTTGCTTCTTGTCTTTCTTCGGATTCTCACACATGTGAGTATGAAACCTAATCATCCCCAAAGTCAAATATTCACTAGAGGCAACTCCATAGCATGGTATGGAGGTGGAAGTGATTCTGGCTCCCTGGGCTCTCTGATTTACACCTCTACCTGGAATCACCCTGTGACTTTTCATCATTCATCCATATGCTCCAGACCATATTTCACTTTCCTGTAAAATGTGTCTGTTGCTTCCATGTATTTCCTAGCCCTTTCCAGCACTAAGAATCTCTAGGTTGCATCTCATATCTGAAGAAATATATCAGTAAAACAAATCATACCTCAGTTTGAGCATTTATACTTATGACCTTTCTTGGAAAGTCCTTAGTGGGTACCCTAGATCAGAATATCTTTATCATGTATTATAAAGGTAGAAGAATACAAATGAGAAATGGTAAAGGTCAGACATATTCACTGGACAAATGAGCTGAGATTCAGAGAGACCAGGTGCCAACAGTGTGGTTATGTTTGCACTCCTGAAAAGAAAAAAAAAGAGAGAGAAAAAATGGCAAGGAAGCCAGAGTTCCCTCCTAACAAACAGTTCAAAAGATACAGGGCAAATAACACAATATAAAAGGCAGGGTATTTCAAGTCAGCACAAACATCAGCTGGAAATAACAGGCCAAATACAATAAAGGGTTGCTGCTCCACAGAGATGTCTCCATGACTGGTAAGTTCAGTAAAGACTGACACAGACTACAGAAGACATAGGACTCATCTTTGTGACATTATCATCCAAGGTCATAGAGTAAAGCATCAGGGACAGGCACTTAAAAGTCAGATGCCCAGGATGTTTTTAATGTTTAGAAAGCAGAAGAAGAAATGCACTAGAATTATTTTTAGGCCTTTGGTGATTTAATAAATGCACTGGAGAATAAAATTAAGTTAAACCTGAAAGGCAGAGGATATTATTAAAAATTATATTCATTCATAATCTTCTGAGAATGTAATTACTCATTCTGGTCAATAGACAAGTTAAATAAATTCAAATTGCAACCCTGAATTTATTTGAAATCTTATTGCTATTTTTCAGCATAATAGGTGCTGATATCTAGGGGGTATCTTTTTCTTCTTACACTAATTATTTGGGATAAGGTGTTCAGCTTAGGAATAGATAAGTAGTAGGAGAAAAATTGATTAATGATGCACCAAGAGATAGTCTCTTAAAGAAGTACTTACAACCTCATATTCTTACAAAATTCTTTTGATTTAAAACTTGACAAGACTGTTTTCCTTTATATATAAGTAAATAAAAAATCTTATTAAAATCAAAGAAATGGGCATTTTAGGTAGTGTGCATTTTCTTGGCCTGCATTTACCCATACTATCTTTCTTTTCATGATTAAGGAATAGTTAATATATTACATACTTTTACTTGTTAGTATTCTCCATGATACCAAATTATAATACCAAAAAAGGAAGATATTTTTTAATAGTATTTTATGATTGGAGTAATGCAGCTAAGGTATGGGAAATATCTGGGGACTCAAGAAAATAGAGAGAATAACAATAAAGAGATAAATGCTTTCTTGGCACTTTGGCCATCCTGCTGGGGATCAAAAGATGAGCATGCCCACGTGTCTTCTTCAGTCATGACAGTCGAGTGGAAGAGAACTAATCATTTCCAAAAATCATAAGAAGTATTAAGAAAGTATTTTCCTAAAGGAAAGTACCTGGAGACTGACAGGGAGGGGACCCTCCATGGATACCAACACCATGATATTCCGAAAGGGGTTATTCCTGTAGAAGAATTTGACTTTATCATAGCAATGCATTGGCATGGCTAATTTCAGGTTTAAGTAGCTCTCAAGAGTTCTGGTTTCTGCCTTTCTTTCCAGTCATATATCTTGTCACCCCTCCCTTCACACTCTCCACTCCAGTCTCTCTCTACATTCTCACATCTTCTTGCCTTTGGATATGCCAGTCTCTTAACCTGGAATACCTTCCCACTGCCAGTGACCTGTGCCCCTCACGAGGCTATAAGACGACCAGGACCAGGATCAGGTATCATTAACATATGCTGCAGCATCATACATGCATATCAGTATTTAAATACATGAAAAAGGCAGTGTGGATTATGGGTAAGATCACATTGTTGGAGTTTGACTTCTATGACTTCCACTTAGTTTCCAGATGATATTAAGTAAGCTATGCAACCTCACTGGGACTCCATTTTCAAATATATGACAGGATTTCCAGGTGGGTTAAATTAGTAATACCTGCAAGCCTTTTAGCACACCGTCTGACACATGCTATTCACCACTGTAAGATATTCATAACTAAGAAATTCCTGGATGGATGGATGTTTGTGGCAGAGAAAGTGATTATTTTAAAATACATACTTGCTTCTTGAATTCCCCAGGACATTTTCAGTTAAGTAGGGACATATGATGAGTGCTAATCAATAGACTATACCTAAAGATCTGGTATTTGTTGCTCATGCTCTCTGTTGTCCTGCCACAGAGGTCGAAGGCATATGCAAGGGCAATGAAACTCAAGCAGCTGAATGAACTTGTTTGTGGAGACTTTGGGATTATTGTTACTGCAGCATCAACCCTCCTATCCTGAATAATTCAGATTACCCTGAAGTCATACCACAAAGAGGACTGTATACTTTATACACTTTTATAACCTTTGATGAAAATAAGTGAGTAGGGGGAAACATCAAACACAACCTCACCTACAAAGGTTGTGAAGGGAGATAGTACCAGGGATGGCAGGAAAGAGGGAAGAGCATTTTGGCATTTCATAACTTTAAAAAAAAAGCCTTAAATAATGATCAAAGTGGTGTCACATTCTTTTACTTGAAATGTGCTTTTCCCCTATCATTAAGACTAAAAAAAATCAAGAATTTAGAAAAAATAAAAGTTAATTCCTTTCACAATTAGATTAAATTAGCAAAAACTTATAAATCATATTATTGTATTTCATTTTTCTCTTCTAAAAATAAGTAAATGTTTATGAGGCTAGGTAAGAGTGGGTTGCAAACTTCAAAAATCTGATTAAAAACTATAGACTTTATCCCTAGGGAAAAGTGAAGATGCCCACAAAAACCATATATAGGTTTTAGGAAACTGATGTTATAATAATGGTTCATACAACCCAGCATCTGCATCCTGATTCTGGATGGTCCTTATCTTGTGTAGTCCTAAATTGGTTAGTGTGAAATATTTCCATCTCCTCAAAGGCACCACTGCCAATGCTGCTCACACCACAGTTGCCCTTCTGACTATATGTGTGTTCACTGTGTGCTACATAACTTGTGGTTCCTTTTTCTCCAAACAACACATCCTGGGACCCAATATAAAACCAATATTGCATGTTTTGTGCCTAACTGTTCTAAAGGATCTTATTCTGTGTACTGTATGTATCAAATTAGTGTACATTGCCATATAATGTAAAAAGAAAAGTCTACATATAAATAATACAGTCAACTATCTAAATGGCATACCAACTAAAATGCCAAATAAACCTTGAACAGTGAAAAAAATCCCAACATATACAGTTTTGAGGAATTCTGGATTCAGAGTTATATAATCTTATAAGCTTCTCTATAAAATTCTGATTTGAACTACCTAGAAATATTTTGAAAGAAATCTTCTAGCACTTTTAATTTATTAGTTGGGTACAGTTAATACCAGTATGAGCACTGTGGGGAGTATATATGTACCATGAACACTTAGCACTTTAATAAATAGTATATGAATGTTGTGGAGAACAAATAGTCAATATTCATCAATTTCAACAATGTTTACATGCTTTGAGCCACAATTTTGTGGATAGAACTTACCTCTGTAGATACACTTGCAAAATCATGCCATAACATATGTTCATGATGTTCATTATAACGTTATTTGTAATAGCAAAAATACCTGGGAATCATGACCATAGACAGGAAACTGGTTAAATAAATTATAATTCATTGACATAATATTATGCATTTATTGAGTTCATAATTCCTCAGTGATCAACACATATTTGAAAGGTTTGGGAATACCAAAGAATGTGGTAGACAGTTATTAATATTAACTGTTAATCTTGTATTCAATAAGAAAAACAGATATTTGTAAACATTAGAGAAAATGTAAAAGACACATTGAAATAGTAAAAACTGCATAGTAAGTGTTGAACAATGTGTTATCAGCTTTGAAAGAAACCGTGCTACCAAACAAAATATTGAAGTCAGAACAAGCCCTGAAAATACTTACAACGTATTTATCAGGTGTGAAATGAAAAAACACTTAATTCAATTAATATACTGAGTGTTATTTCTCTAATTGCTTCTAGTTGTATAACAAAATCCATGTGACTTCAACTTCTCAGAAACCACAAGGCTATATTTGGCAATGTTGGCAGCTTTATTAAGGTAGTTGTTAGTAATGCTAAGAAACTATGCTCTTTTTCAATTGGGCCTGACAACATTTGATACATAGGCCGTGTTGACAATTGCACCAGCTGGGTCATTTTTAATTCTTACAGTAGACAAATCTATCAAGAGAGTCAACTAGTCTGTGTGAACCTACACAGTTGCAGACATGACTGACATTTTCACAGTGATGCAAGAATTACATTTCTCTGGGAGAGAAAACTAATATTCATAACAGACTTACAAAGAAATGCTGGTCAAAACATTCCAAAGCACAGTAATATTCGTATGGAAAACAATGGCAGGCTGTTGTATTATTGGAAACTCTATAATGAATGACTGTTTCAGTTAATATAATTTTGGTTCAAAAGAAAACACTCCCTTTTATATGGTGGGTATCTAATTGGGATCTATGCATTTGCATATTACTGCATGTTGTTCTAAAATGATTCCAAAATTTCCTTAGTAATTAAAATGTTCTATGTAGCATTATAGTCACAGAACTGAGAAGATCCAATGACAGTAAGTGTTAGACCAGATTAACTTCCAGTCTTCCCAGCTTTTGACAAAAAAAAAAAAAATGGGACGCTAGACTCTTGGTGAGGTACACACACAAAGTTTACATTTGCACATAAAGTGTCGGCAAGGCCTCCACTCTTGGCTATTGCACCCACCTCTGTAAAATACCTTTTCATGAGTTTGTTAAATGGATTTAAGTATAAATCTGGCTGGGAGATGAGGGCAGGATACAAGCCACTTCATCTTACATGTGAATAATTTGTTGGACTGCTAATCCATGAATGAGTTGACAGCTCTCTTCATATTTTATCAGTTGCCCAGAAAATTTGAGAGAGAATTTGCGACAGTTAAGCCACTTGCTTTAGGATTGCCCTAATTACTCTATGAATCAAGACAATTTTAGCCCTGTCAGCCTAAATTCTAAAGTCTCTTATTTAATTATATTAATTTCTTCCATTTGTCTTTGTGAAGTGAAGAAATGTGATGTAGGTTATTAATTTTAGATGATGTGGGATATCTTAGAGTTTCTGATAATTTATTGCTTATTTAGGAAAATGACCACTGTACTTACTAGGAATAGCAGTGACCAACTGTGATGAAATTTTATAAAATAGAATAGCAAATGATCTAAAATATTGTGGGTCCTGTACGATATTCCTCTCCTCAGATGAAGGGAAGCCATTTGGGAAGCACACAGATAAGCAACTCTGTGAACTTCAGATTGTCTATGGTGAGAGCACAAGTGTGCACTGGGCTACATGGGAAGACAGCTCTTTGTTCCTGCACCTGGGGATGCCTCTTAATTGGAGTCATCTACAAGTTGGTTATAATAATTTTAAAATAAGAATACAAATTACTGAGTTAGGTAGAATTCAGCAGGTGCTATAAGAGAAAAATAGTTTTATTAGATACAAGTTCTTAGTGCTTATCCAGTGGAGGATAAAATTGACATGATTCAGGGATTAATTAAGCCATTCTTGGAGTTCTTTTTCAGTTGCTCAATACAGGGGAAAAAATTAACCTAATCATAGGCAAACACTTTAAGAAATAGAATTACCTCATGCTAACTCACCTCTCTCACTCGACTTACATCTCCCACGTGGCAACTGCCAAACATGCCTTTTGTATGAGAGGGTCTGCTGTCAGCAAAGATTGTGCAACTCAAAGTAGACTAGCTATATTTTAGAAAATGATGGAATTTCTCAAACTCATTATGCAAGTGAAACGTGGGGCTCGGGGAGCAGAATTCCCCCTTGTAGCTTCCTGCCTCATGAAGTTTGAAGAATAAAATTCATGGACCAAAAGAAGTTGTTAGTAAAAGAATGGAGATTTATTGGAAGCAGATACAAACTCCAACGAAGGGAGGGGTCCCAAGGGAATAAGCAACCAGGCCCCTTTTTACTAAGGTCTATAAAGGCTACAGTTCTTTGACTCTTCATGCTCCCTTCTAATTGGACCCCTTCCCCATTTTATGACCTTGTGTTTGTTCTGATTGGTACTCTTTTGCAGAATATCAGTTTCAAGGTTCAAAACCCACGTGGTTCCTCCCTCTCTCTCTCCCCATTATCTTGCAATATTCCTTTGCCCTCTGTGAAAATATGCTTCCTTCTTTTCAATATCCTGTGACAATTTCTTTATCCTCTGTGAATGTATGTCTTCCTCTCCCATTGTCCTGTGGCTTTTCTCTGTCCTTCATGTATCCATCTTATCTGTTCAGGTTGGAGTTGCTTTTAATCTTCCCTATGGATCTCTTGCATTTGTCCTGGCCAAAGATGTGTTACTAACCCTTATGGTGAAGCATAGTGGTCCCTCCTTTAAAAAACTGATGTTTGAACTACTCTGTTATTCTTAGCAGTCTATTATTCTGTAGGTCAACTCTGTTGTTTTTAGACAATCTCTTATTCTGTAAAATATAATTTTGTTTTTTAGCTTGAATAATAGAAAAGATAAACTTAATTGTCTGATCTTGCAAGCTAGCCATCTAAGGTACACTGATACTAAGGCCAGGTGTCTGTATAGATACGATATGTACTCAAGGTTACAAATTGTATGTATAGATATGACAGGTGTTTGTTAGATATGATATATACTCAAGGTTACAAATTGTCTGTAAAAAAAAACTTATACAAGGACCTAAAAAGATATAAAAAGAGAATGCTTCCTTCTTTGGGTGTTCAGAATTTGACAGAGGCAATCTGCTCTGAACCTGTGCACAGTAAAGATAATTTCTAACCAATTGGCTCATTAAGGCATCATGTCCAGCTCACTGATTTACAATACAACAATGGATCTCCAAGCTGCTCAGGTCAGGGGTGCTTCCCATCCTTACTAGACTGCCCCCCTTCCTGTCTGCCTGATTAAGCTAGTTAGCTAACCCTTATCACATGGATACCCTAAGCTTTTGAGTAGGACAAGGAGATTTTGAAGCTTGTTTTACGTTTAACTGAGGTTGGAATTCACATATTGCTAAGAGGTAGTGACAGATACCACCATATACTGGTAAGCCTTTTGTATAGCCTCATGAGGAACTAAAACCTCATCGTAAGCCAAGGTAAGTCATACAAGAGGCCTCAGAATTCAGAAAAATATTGAGGGGAAGATATGCTATTGATTTCATGAGATAATGCAAAATCAGATAACAATATAAATAATAATAAAATGTATAATTATTATTATTTGGAATTTTATATGCATTATCTCAATGATCCTGATAACAGTTCCAGGAATTATATATTATAATTAATATCATCATCATTGTTATTTCATCCACTTTATAACTGAGGAAAAGAAAACTTTACATTAATTAAGAAAATTGCTTAAAGTCACTTTGCATTTAAATGGCAGTGCCCAGATTCTTAACAACTATGCTGCCTTGAGCTATCCTTCTGTTCAAAAAGAAACTTTTCAAAGAGACAAGAAACATAAAGGAACTGACTGAAAATTTCTGAAAAGGGTGTGCTGCAGGGAGAGTCAGAGGTAGTAGAATTTAGCTGTTTGGTGGGAACAATTGCTACAATGAAACCTGTAGGAAGCACATACTGGGAGGCCATTTTAGTTACAAAGCATTAGGAAACATTTGCTACTTCAAAGTGTTGTCTCCATACTAACATCACCAATGCTTATTATAAATGTGGCATCTCAGGGCCCACCTCAATTCTGCTGACTATGCATTATAACACATCAAACGATCCCTAGCTACTTCACATACTAAAGTTTGAGAAGCACTACTAACACATCACTCACAAAGTTCCATCAGAGAGATAGAATACAAAAGTTTTACTTTCAATTTGACAAGATGAACTGGAGCAGGAATGGCATAGATGGGGATTTATTAATCACAGAAAGGTAATTACCTTAGTATGAAGATAGGACATTCAATTGGGGCCAAGGCAGACAGTGCTACTCTATGACAGAAATCTGTGAGACTACTTACACATTGCTTGTGTGGAATTAGCTGCCAATCTCTGCAACTCAGGTTTGTCAATCGAAAAGCTTCTTAGAGGCAGCTGATACCACAGTGTCTTAAGATAACTTAAGGTAAGAGTAAGATGCATCCTAAAATGTAATGGATAAAAATATCGACTAACTTGGAAATTGTAGGGTAAAATGTGAAATAGTTAATGCTATGATGACAAATGCAAACTAAAAGTCCATAGTCCCCAGGAGTCTAGAAAAATTAAGTTAGAAAGTAAAAATCTGTCCTTGTCTCATCAGCGCCATCCAGAGGACAGGATGTCACCACCAGTCACCAGAAATATTCACTCCATCAGACAGCTACATCTATTAGAACAGACCATGTCTCAGCAAGCCACCACTGCTTGCAGATTCACTACCTAAGGCCACTCAACTACCTATGTTCTAATCTCAAACTCATCAAGCAAACTTTTCTTACTTTAATTCATTTTCTTGGGTCAGTTTCTCAAGTGGTAGGAAGATATAGTTCATCAATACAGCCCTTGTTATAAATTATTGAAATGGCTTTCTGTTGCACATCACTTTAGGAAAATGTGGGTGACATGTATCTCTATCATGCTGACCCAAAGATTTGGAAATTGTGAGACACTAGACGTTTGATGAGGGGTAGTTGTGATCAAATTCAACATCCTAAAAGGGGTTCAGCTAAAATAGTCTGTCAACATTGTTTGTTTAATCAGTTCAGCTATTTTTTGGTCAGTAATAGTGTTGGACTTTGATTGCTAACTACTGGACTTCCCGTTGTTATCTTTAGGGGAGAAAAGATTGTGGGCATGCCCCTAGTAAAGTGTGTCTCCCCAGTGACCACCTGCCCTTGGCAACATGGGAAGGGAGCTGGGTGCTCCAAATGTTGTGGAGGAAGTCTACCTCCTGCTGTTTCTACGTGTGCTCCGGGACAAAAAAGGGAGCTGCCTGATTTTCCAGATGGGGGTATCCCCACAACTGAATATCCCTGAATTAGAAGTTTGGAGGGTGATAACTGTGTTTTCCCCCTCCTAACTGGTACCAATGAGCAAGAAGGTGGAGTAAATGTCTTTTTTGCGTCTAGTTTGCCTGTGATTCCAGAGATGGTAAGCAGTAATCTCACAGAATCAAAGAATGGAGCCGCAGACCACAGGAGTTCAAACAACGCAGGAGTTCATTGCAAACAAACACAGGCTCCCCACTCTGGGGTTGCTGTGGAAGCATTCTGCTCTTTTCTCTTCTGTCTGCTTAAGGTCTACTATTTGTCTATTGATGTTGCTCTCTGATTGGTTTCTGGTCTTTTGCAGCATTTTATTTTGACTTGCAAGAAAAACATCCTTGTCTTAAAGCATCTTGTTTTTCTGACACTTAATTTTTCTGCAAAACATTTTGTGGTGTCAGCTCCAACTGTCACATCCACACTTCCTCCTCCTTCCACCCATTACCCTGTCTGCCTAATTCTGCTTCTAACTCCTCTCACCAGGGCCCTAGGAGAGTGCAAGTGTCAAAGGCAGAAAAATTCCAGGCAAACTGAGATGAGTTGATCACTTCACCACCATGCTTGGGCCATTCCTTACTTATTCTTCATATAGACGCTCAGCTGTCTGGAGTTATTCTAGAATCATACACATTGCCCCTTCTTATAGCAGTCAGCTATACCAGAGCTTATCAAAGCATCTTGGGAAGGACTAGTTTTTTATTTTTCTCTCCCTGAAATATTTTTGGCAATAAATACAATAAAAATAAATTACAGGTGATAAAAAATAAAGAGCATAAAACTTAAGTTCACTTTTATATTATTTCTAGAGGCCTGGTGCATGAAAATTCATACACTGGAGGGGGGAGTCCCTCAGTCCAGCCTGTCCCCTCTCATAGCATGGGAGCCCTCAAGGGTGGGAGGTAACCCAGTGGTCAGGAGAAGGCAATGCCCCATCACTTCTCTGCTGCTGCCACTGCCAGCAGCTCAAGCCTTGGCTGGCCCTGGTTATCTGAGCCTCTGGCTGCCCTAGACTTTCCATTCAAGGCTTGCCTTCATCTCTGGCCAGCTCTGGGAGGCTGGGGGCTGAGAAGACTGGGAGATACCATCTTGTGGCTGTGGTGCAGCCATATTTGAGGGTGAGGCAGCCAATTAGCATATTCCCTCCTTATTGGCTGTGGACACTGCCATATTAGAGGGCAGGACAGTTAATTAGCATATTTCCTCCTTATTGGCTATGGGTCCTGCCATCTTTGTGAAGGCATAAGGGTCAATTAGCATATTCTCTTTTTATTAGATGGGATTAGATTTAATTAATATTAAAAACAAAGTGTGTAAAGGGCTGCTCTCAGTTTCTACAGCTCCTAAAACTTTCTAAAATTTATGTGCATAAATAAATGTGTAAGAATAAGAAGAAAAAGTCAAAGAATATTTTTTAATGGTAGAAAACTCCTCCTGTTAAGTATATACTAAACTGTACTAATTAAAAGCATGGAATAATAGGTTAGGGGTTGACAATCTATGGAATAGAATAGAGGGCAAAAATAGAACCGTTTTCTATATATAAGTAGTAATGATTTATTTTAAAACATGAACTGTTACATAAAATGGGCAAAGGATCTGGAAATCCAGCTTATTTTTCTTTTTTCCTCTCTTTCTCTTTCTCTCTCTCTCTCACTCTCTCTATCTTTCTCTCATGTGTGTGCATGCACACACACACACACACACATATACACACAACATATAAATGACTAATATACATAAAAATCACTTCACTTAATTCAAGTATGTCAAGTAAAATAAAATTTAGCTGTTTTTTTCACCAACTAGACTGACAAATATTGCAAATATTTATTAAATTTCATGGTAATTGCAACATGGAAAAATAATCTCCATTTGCCAGAAGGGTACAGATGCTTCATACCAATTCTTGTACGGAAACTTTGCAGATATTCAAAATATAAAATATATATGTCACTTGGAATTTAATCTGCGATAAAATTTACTCAAACAGCCCTAACTGGTTTGGATCAACAAATAAAGCATCAGCCTGCAGACAGAAAGGTCCCAAGTTGGACTCCAGTCAAGGGCATGTTCCTTGGTTGTGGACACATCTCCAATAGGAGGTGTGCAAGAGGCAGCTGATTGAGGTTTCTCTCCCATCAATGTTTCTAACTCTCTATCCCTCTCCCTTCTTTTCTGTAAAAAAAATCAATATATTTAAAAATATTTACTCAAACAATTGCTCATTAAATGCACAAGGATTTTCATTTTGATAGGGAATGACAAACACAAATACTCATTAAATATGCAAGGATTTTCATTGCAATAGGAATGATGTAGAGTTGGATGTATAATTTAGGTGATATACTTTCAATACAATACTATGAAGCCATTAATGAAGAGTGAGTTATAGCTATGGGTTTTGCCATAGGAAGATTATATTTTTAAGTGAAACTTAAATTATATATAGTTTAATTACATAAAAATAGCATATGCACATGATTTCTTTATTTGTGTATGCATGGAAAGAAGTGCTGGAAAAAATACACCACAAAATGCTAACAATAGCTACAGCTGAGGAGAATAATTTAGGCAGCAGTGGGTAGAGGAAAGACATTTTCTTCTTTTTTGAACATTTTAATATTTTCTGAAAACCTTTGTAATGACCATATATTAATTTTTATTAAGGACTACTTACTATTTAGTAGTGAATAAAATACTGTAATAATCTACAGTTCTAAATGGATTTTCTGGCAAAATCAAATTTGGAGTAAAATTAGGCACATTTTCTCCCCCATAAAGAATTGCTTCAGCAGACGGTTGGTCAGACCTATTATGGAGGCAAAGGTAAATTGGACTGATTAAGACAAATGTTAATAACCCATCCATGTGATTGTATATTTAGCTCTGCCATTGGACTGACCCACAGATTCAAAGGCTCAGGTAATTTTGTCAGAAATTTATTTATTCCAGATATAGAGGAAAGTTATTAATTTGATGCTGAATATTTATAACAAAACTAGTGCATGAATTAGCCCTGGCCAATCGGGGGAGGGGGCCCATCCCCTGGTGTAATTTCCTGGTCTTAAGAATAGCTTGTATGTCAGTCAGTTACCACCATTGTTTTACATACTTGGTATCTAGGGCACTCTCAACCATTTGATTTTTACCCTTCTCTGAAACACTATTTTGTTTCTTATCTGTATGTCTTTATGCATAATATTCTTTTTGTTCACAGCTCTTCTTTAGACATTTACTTTATGAAAGAATTGAGCACCCGGCTTACCTCTACCACAGAGCTATTGATCCTATTGTGATTTTTTGTTCATTATTTAGTCTTTGTGTGCCTAGGGCCTGGTAGACTTCTAAGGTGTATTTATTGAATGTGAAAAATGAATGAATGAATCATGACACACATCACAAAAGGTGCATTGGTGCATTTGAGCACTTGTACAAGATTTAATTTGAGAAAGACACCCATTATCCCACTAAAAAAATTCTTGTCTTTTTTTCTTTTACTCTGGTATCCAGTTATTTAAATGAGAAATTTAAAGTGAGAAAGCAGACAGCTGAGACTTGAGGAAGTTGAGACTTAATATTTCAACCTTGATTTAGACTGATAAGTAAAAACTATGGGTTTTTCCAGCCCAGGTTGGAATAACATAGTCACTATTTTTTTCTCAGAAAATGGTGCTTATTGTGCTCACTTGCATATAAACATTTGAATTTGCATATCTTACTCAAAAAGTACTGCTGTGGATTGTAGATGACTATTCAAACTACAAAGTGATAATCTGGCTCTATGTGATGTAGAAGAATTTAATAACTTTAGTGTTTTATCCTTAGATCTGTATATAATTTGACTAATTTACTTCTCAGAGACTCATTTTCCTTATGTGTAAACCAGTGACATTGACATATAATTCTCAAAGTCTGTGATGATGATGATGTCACTTATTTATCACCTATCTTCCAACTTCTATGATAATCACTTGGTATGAACTCTTTAATACCCCCAAACATCTGAGTTAATTGTTTTCCTTATGTGGGTGTCAAAAGATAATGGTCTAAGATTTTATAACAAGAAAGTGATAGGATTAGAATACGGTTTAGTCAGATCCCAAAGTTATGCACTAACTGTTACATGATCATAAAATTTCCTATGACAAAACCTTCCATGCACAACATACTAGTTTCTAGGTAATTGTGCAAATTTGCAAGTATTGATTTTTAAATACAATTTCCTTCTGAGAAGCTAATAAATATGATTCATTAATAGAATGAATTACAGTTTTTATCTCTTCTCTTTAAAGGGGGAAATTATACTGATTTCTTTCCTAATTTACCAAGGGGAATTAACATTTTATTATTTATGCAGTTCTATAAAATAAATCAAAGTATTTTTGTGGGAAGCAAGTAATTCACATTGTTTTAGCATGTTCTGCAGAGTGAAAGGATGCGTTTCATAACTGAAAAAGTCTTTTGGGTTTTAAAATGCATTTATGTTCTAAAATGCAGCTGTATTAACAAATTTTGCTGCTTTTGTTAGGTCTTTAAGCACCTTTAAGTTGTTTATTTTTCTACCCATGGTCAAGGAAATAGTTATGTAATATTCAAAAATAGTACTAATGCCTCCTTAGGGTGACAGTTAAGGTGCACACATTTTACTATTGTGCCTTCTTTTAGTTAGGTGCTGTTTGTGAATCATCATAATCATATAACTTGCCATAGGTTTTTATTTTATTTTTTTGAAACTGTGGATTTCAATTCAGTTCTCTATTCACAGATAGTCGTGTACAAGGAGCTTTGGACAGAACGTGATAGATACCTCATGATACAGAACATTGCTGACCTTGCATTTTCTTGAGCTTGTGAGATGCTGTGGGTAAAGAGGTCAAGAGTCTGAATGAGTGAGAAAGGAACACAAGATGGAAAATGTAGGATAAATTTCTCAAGTATGTCAGAAATGATCATTCCTACACCATGGGCATTCTCTCTTTCACTGCATTCTATCCTTTAGAATCTGAAAATTTCTGGAAATTGTGAAGTTAACATCTCTATAATGACTTTGTTTGCCTTATGAAGAATATCTGTACTATTTTTATTTTCATTTATTTGAAGAAATTCAGTAATCACTTATTTTGCTTATCTTATAAGGCCAAGCACTTTATAAGATAGTGAACTATGTGGTCCTCTCATTTGAAATTTATTGCCTTAAAGGTTCAGTTAGCATTGATTTTTGTCAAGTATCCTTATTTATTTATTTGTTTTTTTGCTCTCTAATGTAATCAGCAGGCACGTTTGTCAGTTTGCTTTTTAAAATATTAAAGTATCAAATATTAATGTATCAAGTACCTGCCTTTCAATTTTCTGACTCTCTAAGTTATCTCTATCTGTATATTTTCTAATATATTTAGATGCATGTTTTTTCTTTTTTAAACAAATATATTTCATTGATTTTTTTTTTACAAAGAGAAAGAGAGAAGAATAGAGAGTTAGAAACATTGATGAGAGAGAAATATGGATCAGCTTCTTCCTGCACACCTCTTACTGGGGATGTGCCCGCAACCAAAGTATATGGCCTTGACCGGAATCAAACCTGGGACCTTTCAGTAGGCCAACACTATTCATTGAGCAGAACCGGTTATGGCTAGGAACATAATTTTTTCCCTATCCAAACCTATAATTAGCCACCTTCACATCAGTTGCATGCAGGACTGATTTTATCAGGAAATATATTTGCTCTTCATTTGGGTATAAAGTATTTACCCAACCAGGACGCTGTTGCAATTTTCAAATGCAATGCAAACTGGCAATCTCGCTGAAGGCTTTAGGATTTTCTGTCCAAGGGGCTGTACTCAAGCAGAGTACAAGCTATACTTGGGCTCCATTTATGTAGTAAGGCCTTCAAATAATTATTCAAAGAATGTTCCAAGGGTGTTTAGCTAATAATTATACCAAGAGTGTTCATATATTTGAAAAGCAATTTTAGGGTGCCAGGAAATTTATTTTAATATTTGAATATTAAAGCCTACATATTTGTATAAAGTAAACTATGAGAATTACCTTAATAGTGAATGAAGAAAATTTTAGAGTTATAGTAAATCTGAATAAATGCAGAAACATATATAGTACAGTTTGATTTTATAAAGATGTCTATTTTCATGAAATTCATTGTTAAATTTTTCAGTGAGGTTGTTTTGTAAAATTTCATGAACTTATGAAATATCCATAGAAGAAAAAAGGCTCATGAACGGCTAAGTAAAAATTTAGCAGGAGAGTTTACTAAATGTTTATGGAAAAGGGGGTCATTAAATATCACTAGCTTCCTACCTAACACAATAACATAAGTAGAGACTAGATTAAATATACTTTAAGATAAACTATAGGTAAACTTAAGATAAGCTACTAAAGTAATAGAAGAAAATGTAAATGAATGTGTTTGGAACTCTCATCTTTTCCTTCTCCTCTCTCCTCCTTCTCATTTGATTCTAATCTTCTCTTTCCTCTTCCTTCAGCAATTGATTTAAGCCACTTAAAAAGAACTGAAACACCTGCAGTTTCAATCTTGACTGTGTTTTTGATGCATCAAATAAATGTGTTAAAGTGATCCTGGAGTCAGAAGCAATACATTTATGAATGCTGTGTATTTGTTTAGTCTTACAAACTAGAATTAAATTTTTCTTTCTAATTATTGCCAATAGTTTATATTATGCAACTAGGTTGATTGTCTAAAAATAAAGGAAAACTGACCCATCCTATTCACTTAACTTTGGGTATAAATTAAATGATTTACTCAGGAACAAAATGAACCCAGTATCAATATGTAAGTGACCTTGTGTTTTCTGACAAAAGCACATGGCCTCCCATTACCTTTTAGTCATAGAGAGCTCCTGGAGCTCCCTAAGAGCCCATGCAGCTTGCAGACAAAGGGCACAAACAGAATGAAATTAAACTTTCCCTCAAAGGTATAAACTTCTGACCTTGATCTCATTAGTTGTGTGGTATGTTTTGAGTTAACAAGTTGTAGCCTAAGTAATTCAGGATTGTATTCACATAATACACATATCCAGAGCATATTTTGCACGTCAGAAAGAAATAGTCCTGGCCTCTCATTGCTCACTGTTTTGCCTAGAAAGGGGCTCACTGGCATTCTTTGTCCAGGAAAGTCATAGGCCCTTGATCCCAACACCGACCTACCTTCAGTGTCTTCCTCATTATTCAGGAACTTAACTTTGGTCTACACACCAATACCTCTTGCACACTATCAGGCTATTGACTGTTGAAAATTAAAAGTCTGATTGAAATACTGTCCTCCTTGTGTAACTTAATGCAATGCTGAGTGATGGCAGCTCTCCATGGGGGGGGGGGGGTGACAGTCAAACCCAAGCCACTACTGAAGCTGTAGTCCATGAATAGCAGCACTCGTGAGGGCTCAGTGCATTCACTATTACATTGGCAACTATGAGGAGGTGCTGGAAGACCTATATCTAAACCATGTTTTACATCTGGAAAAAGCATGAAAGAAGAACTAAGAGTTCAAGAACAACTTATTAGGAAGTGTGGGGCCCCCATGTAAGTTTTCTAACCTATCTGGGCCTCAAATTCTAGAAATGTAAAATTAAGGAGTCAGGCTAGGTGAGCTTGAAGGTGATTTTAAGCTATGAGATTTATAATTTCAAATTCAGGGGGAAAATCCCACCAATGTCCTTATAAAAGCAAAGTTTTTCAAGGATGTTAAAGTTTAGACTGGGGCAAAAAAACCTCAAGGAAGCGCCATTACACTAGATGCTAAGGAAACCAGCCACATAGTGATCCAGGTTATTAATCAATAATATCTTCCCAAATAGTCAGCCAGGCTGTACCTGGAAGGAGAATACTGAGGAGAGCATATTTGACAGAGTGGTGCCCGGAATCAATATGCAACACAAGTGGGTGGGCAGGTAGGAAGAACAATAAAATTCATTGTTTAAGAACACAGAATATTTTTTTCTCTAATTCAAGGTCTTACAAAGCATGTCTACATATACTTTGATCTTAATATTACGTTATTAAGATAGAAATAAAGTCTACTTCTTAGTATAAGAATAAAACTACATTTTAGTATTTAGTTCATAAAGAAATCATCAGAGCTTAATATCAGCATGCCTAAAGGACCTGCACTTCCAATTTCTGAATCAGAGAATGCAAAGGAGAATTTTAAGTAGTCATGCTCACCAGACATTAAGGCAAAGGCATTTGTTTTATCTGTTTTTTCTCTTTCCCAAAAGCACTTACCCACTCCTAGTGTACTACAAAGTTCCCTTTATATTTTACTACCAGCCCCCTTAAACACCCCAAGTAAAAGAGGTGTTCCATAAGGACAGATATTTTTATTATTTTTGTTCATGTATTTCCAGAACCTTACAAAGTGCCAGTCATATATCCGATAGTCTAACATGTTGAGTAAATGAATGTGATGAACCATGTACAGAAATAGATGGTGTCTCTATATTCTTATAATGCACATTCACTTATTTATTGTTAGATGCTTATTGTTAAATTTGTTATATGGCATAATTTTTAAAAGTTATGAGAGACATAATTTTTAAAAGTTATAATTAAAATATATCTCTCATAACTTTAAAAATTATGCTTTATAAGCTACTATGCAAAAACAGTATAGAGGTTCCTCAAAAATTAGAAATAGATCTACCGTATGATCCAGCAATACCAATTCTGTATATTTATCCAATAGAAAAGAAATTAGGATCTCAAAAACATGTAAGCACTCCCAAGTTCATTGAACCATTTATAACAGCCAAGATGTGGTAACACCAAAAAGTTGTATCAAATAAATAAAGAAAATGTGAAGTATACATTTAATGGAATATTATTCAGCCTCCCCAAAAAAGAAAGAAATATTGCACTTTGAAATAAGATGGATGGACCTGGAGAACATTATACTAAGTTACAGAAGCCTGTCACAGAAGAACACATACTGCATGATTCCATTTATATGAAGTATCTACTATGATCAAACTAATAAAAGCAGAAAATAAATGGTGGTTGTTAGGCCATGGGCGAGGGGAAGACAGGAAGTTTCTAATTAATGGGTATAAAGCTTCAGTAATGCAAGTGAAGAAGTTCCAGAGATCTGCTGTAAAACATTGTGTCTAAATTTATCAATATTTTGTTGTACACTTCAAATCTGTTAAGAGGTTAAGTCTCATGGTAAGTGTTTTCACCATCATAAAATAAAAATTTAAAAAAGAATGCTGATACTCTAAGAGCATTTTTTTTTTGAGACTAGCTAAAGAGGTGTCAAGAGCAATGTTGCTTCAGACTAGAAACAGAATTGGAGACTCTAAGGGATGTGGGTGGAGACAAGTGCTTTGATGGCAGAAGACTGCTTATTATGAGAAGAACAGTTCTTCGGGTGCCCATGAGAGAAGAAACTTCCCTAGGTGCTAAGAGTAAGGACTGTGTGCTTACCAAAGGTGCAGAGAAGGGAGAGACAGCAGTGCTAAAAGAAGGAAGATATTCCAATGAACTTAAAGCAACTACAATTAGTGGAAACTTTTTGGAGAAGGGAGATACTTAGAGATTTTCATAACTTTTCTTGTCAAGTGCAGATGTTTAGCACCAAGAAATCTACATTGAAAATGTACATTACTCTTCACAATTACTCTAAGATTCTGGAGGTGTCAATAACTCATTTCACTGAAGCAAAACTGTGAAGTTGTAGGTCAAGAGAGAGATGGAAAGTGCCTTTATTTTGTTTAAAATGACAGAATCAAAAACTATACCTGTATTTAGAGCTTTCCTCTCTCCTTTCTGACCAGTATTTTCTCAATCAGGTCCTGTATGAAGTGGGTAAACCATGAATCCTATAGGAAGTGAGAAGGAGGGAGTTAGCTAATGACTTCAGAAAAGTGTTAGACAAAATTATTTTTTATATTATGGTGGAAGATATAAAAACCTGTAGATATAAATAACATGATCTCTTCTGTTTAAACATTAATTTTATTATTTATGTAACTGGGATCCCTTTTTTTCTTGAGAATATTATTGACCATCCTTAAATAAGTCTGTATTTCCATAACCTTTTTAGAGACCAGTCCATGTGAAGAAAAGCTCAATTACAAACCAGCAACTGAGTTTGGAGGATCAGACACTGAGACTTCCAATTTGGAGCTTGGAGCTGAAATCACTGGTAGTTTCCTCTGTTCATGATGTTATGATTTACATGGATGTCACTGTAGATCACAAGGCACACCTTGCAAGCATATGTTCCATATTCTAAAAAATGACTGCTTGTTTCTCTGATGTGTCTACTAGAATAACCTGAAACAGGATCGTGAGCACCTGATATGTCCTATTCTATCAACACACCATGCACAAATTTGGTCATCATCCATCTAGTTGTTTCAAATTTACTTAACAATAAAAAAGATAGAATTTTAATTTTCCTTTTACATTTGGGAAATACTTTATTGTACCTAAAACCCCAGACAATGTACAAAGAATTTTTCTGAATACCATTCCAGGTGGTAATGGTTAGAAAAAAGTTTAGAATGACATACTGATGTGATCTGTACAAATACATGCATGTGTACAACTTATTTTGTGCTTTTAGTGCATGTCTGTGGTTATGTGCACATTCAAAGAATACAATTATTTCACTCGCTGCATTCAACTAATCTGTATAAAGTGTTCACTCCTGGCAGAGGGATGTGAGAACAGCAAGTACTGTCTATCCATGTAGGGTATCCTGATTACTACAAAGGTATGGGGGATACGAAAAGCTGGTGATTTTCACTAAGGTGAGTCTGACTACACCAACTTGACTCTACTGTTTTACAAAGCCTCCAGAAGATGGAGCAGCTTTATAAACCATTCCCTAAGGAGGGTTCTAGCGTTCAATCCTCTTCCCCCAGTCCAGCATTGTCTATTGTCCAGCCACCTCTTGTGAAGTCTGTCTTTCTTCAACACCGGCAGAGAGTGAGCTGCAGATCCTTCATCCTTCCTTTCACCTCTTTCCTGTTCTTTCTTCTTTTACTAGTAATGTTTTTTAGATGAAAAAGGTGAGAAGGGGAGAAATAATGACAGCAAAGAAGCCACAAAATCTTTAACTTGGTTCTAGGCTATGTCAGAGTTGACCCTTGTAAAATTCCATGGAAATTATATAAACATATATTTATGACTTTGAAATTCATATCTAAGAAAATATGTTGCTTAGTCTCAGTCTATTATAAATTTTACCCCGATCTCAAGCATAACTTGAAAATCAATCTGAGATGGTATAAAAGACCTGAGCTTGAATTCTCATTGTTGTATCTTTTCTCTGATACTTTGGCAGATTACTGAGCCTTTAAAGTTATCAATTTCTTTATCTGTGTTAAGGAGCTAGTGAAGCTTGTATATAGAAGAGGAAGGAAAAGAAATTAAATATTGAATGGCTTTTCAATAATGATTGGTTCTTTCCTATTGAACAGATATGAACATGGTTTTTAATTTTGAAATTCTTTAAGGTAAGTAATAAAAGATAATAACAATTATTGAAAATGTACTATGTTCCAGGAACTGGACTAAGTGCTTTAATACATTATTCATTTAATTCTTATAATAACTTTATAAATTAGGAACAGTATTATCTCAATTTTATATTCAAGAAAAATGAGGTATGTAGAGCTGTATGGATTTGCCTGAAGTTGAAAACTAGACAATGAGCAGGCTGATTTTTCCATCTGTGTTATCTGTATAATCCTCTGGGCTACAAATCTCATCACTAAAGCATCATATCCACATTTTTCTTTCAAGTTAGCATTATATGAAATTTCAGGGAAAGGTTTTCTTTTAAAGTAATGAGGCAGTTAACTAAAATATTCCTATGGTGTACATTATCTGAATGGACTATTAGTTTTTTTAGTGTTTTTTTTTTTTCTTAAAGTAAAATCTTATCATTTGCAACAATGTGAATGGACCTAGATGGTATTATGCTAAGTGAAATAAGTCAGACAGAGAAAGACAAATACATGCCATATGATTTCATTTTTATATGGAATCAAAAGAGTAATATTAATGCACTAATATAACAGAAACAGACTCATAGCTACAGAGAACAAACTGATGGCTGCCAGATGGGAGGAGAAGTGGGAGGCTGGGTAAAGAGAGTAAGAAGTACAAACTGGTAGTTACAAAAATAGCCATTGGATATAAAGTATAGCATATGGAATATAGACAATAAGATAATAACTATATACAGTGCCAGATGGTACTAGACTAATTGGGGAGATCATTTTGTGAGTTATATAAATGTCTCACCACTATGTTGTACACTTGAACTTGTATAAAAAAATATTGAATGTCAACTGTAATTGAATTATAGCAGAAGGTTAATTTCAGAGGTAGATAAAAAATCAATCTTGAGCTCAGAGAACAATCCTGAAACTGAGCTGATCTTCAGACTACCAAATGTCAATGAACTGTGTTACTCTGATCTACTCTTCTCCAATTCCCTGCATCTCTTGTTTGAACATGATTAATTATTAAAGCTAATCTCAATATTTCCAAATTATTTTGAATAAATAAGTGAGGACTTTATTTAGAAAGGTGATAAACAAATATCTATCTCATTAAAATTTAAAGATAACTATATTTTCTTTTGGATGACATACTTATCAAAATAAGAGATTTAAGGTATGAAAAATAAAAGACTGAAAGTTCTAATATAGCAGGTGTTTGGCAAAGGAGGACAGATAATTATTTACCTAATGCAGTACCCATCCACCTTCATATGGCTGGAGAAATGCATGCTTGTGTGTGTGTGTGTGTGTATGTGTGTGTGTGTGTGTGTGTGTGTGTGTTGGAGGTGAAGTGAGATGTCTATAAAACTCTTTATCTGGTGATTCTCACAAGACATCTTCAAACATTGGCCTGAAACAATCTCTCTTTTATCCTAGGCTCATGATTCTGATGACTGATTATATTTGCTTCCAGTAAGCTGCTAGAGGTGAGAGACATGAGTTTTCTTGAATCTCATATCATCTTATACTTCAGCTTTCCTATATGCTTGGTACCATCAATGAACTTGGGCCCTTCCATCATCACCTCCATTTTCACATTCAAAGCTCTTAGTGAAGAGTTTCAAAATGCCACAGAGATAGGATATATGGAGAGTGACACATTTGTTTTCGGCTGGCAAATTACAAGAAAAGGGCTATTGGCATAGAAAAACTGCTTTAATTTTTTCTCCTGAAGAAACTAATTAAATCTCTGGAGAATACCCTTCTTCGTGTGTGTGTGTGTGTGTGTGTGTGTGTGTGCATGTTTATGTATCAATGGTAAATATTAATAAAAGATTGTTTTTGGTTAGTTATATCATCTACAAAATGAGTCTTTGTTCTTTTTTTAGATATATTTTCTTGATTTCAGAGAAGAAGGGAGAAGCAGAGAGAAATAGAAACATCAATGATGAGAGAGAATCATTGATCAGCTGCCTCCTGCATGTCCCAAACTGGGGTTGAGCCTGTAACCTGGGCAGATGCCCTGAACAGGAATGAAACCTGGTTCTTAGGTTGACACTATTCCACTGAGCAATGCCAGCTGGGCTAAAAAAGGAGTCTTAATATATATTCTAACTACAAAAGAATATTATTTTTAAAGACAAGGCTGAGTTTGTTTCATTTTAACCTCTTTTTCTGTAAAAAATGTACTTTCTAACTTTATTATAAAGTAAATTTTCAGTAATAATAGTGCATGTTAATGCCTGCACTGGGAGGAGGTTGGACTAAATTATCTCCACATTTTCTTTCCAGAATTCATGGCATCTTTGTGCCCTTGAGCGACCAAAAGAAGAATAGCCGGAAGTTGGTTTGTGTGAACATATGTATTGAGAACTTATAGTGTAATTTGAGCATAGAGAAGTGTGTCAATTGAACAAATTTTATCTATGGAAATAGTAAGTATAGACAGATTTGGCTACTTGAGAGTGGCCTCAGTTAGAATCAAGGGAGTTCATTTGTCCTCCCTAGTTAATAGGCAGAACTCTTCAGTCAAGCCCTTTGTGTGTGTTACTACGTTGTTCTCATGTATCAGGTCATGCTATTTAGCAAATACCACAATTCTTTTCTTCCACAATTTTGGCCTTTCTCTTTTCCTCTTTTGATTTTAATTTATGTCATTTTGATACTCATCTGCTTTATGGATGTCAGATATGGGAAAATTCCGGTGATATCCCCATGGTGCCAAGAGATACTGTTGAGAGCTTAAATAACAAACACTGAGAAAGAGAAGAGCAACAAATGCTCTGATTGAGTCACAAAGCCTTTGCCTCTTTCATACTTAACACACAGACACATAGTCATCTGCGTCCATATATGCTTACTGATTAAAGATGAGCTTATTAGTTAGAATCTTCATTAATATGAACATAATTAGCAATTGGAGATTTTTACTTGCGGATTTGTTTTTTGTTTCTAATTACTAATTTTAAAGTTAACAGTTTTAAGGGTTTATAATTATTTATTTGCAGTTGTTATTTATTACGTTCTGAATACAATAGTAACAATGTTAGAATGCGAATTTTTGGCTAGGGTAATGAATGAAGATGATTGGTCTCATATACCTCAAATAAAATAATACTAAGAAAGTACATTTTTAGCTATCACTTAAGATTCATTTTATTTCCCACAGATTCTTCACTCAGATTTCCAAAATATTACTATTTTAGAATATTTGCCATATCTTTGTGTGTATGTGTGTGTCTCCCTGTGTCTCTCTATTACATACATTCATTTTTTCCTAAGTTACAAATATATGACCCCTTAACCCTTAATTATTTCAATATGTCTTCCTATCAGCTAGTATATTCTCTCACATAACCACAGTATAATTATCAATGTTAGGAAATTAACATTGATACAGGGTTGTTATATAATGTATCTAACCTGTCCAGATTTTATCAATCCTATCTAATAAAAGAGTATTATGTAAATTGACATTCCTCCACTACACCCACAAGCCATGCCCACCAGCCACATCCACTAGCCATGCCCACCAGCCAATCAGAGTGAATACACAAATTAAGCCAACCAAGATGGCTACAGCCACAGAGAGAGCAGGAGGGAGGCTTGGGCTGCCTCTGGCAATTTAGGAAGCCAAGCTTTCTGCAAATCCTGGCAGGCCCAGGCCTCCACTTAAGGCAACAAAGTTTCATGGTTGATGCCACAGAGTAAGGCTTAGGTTTCCCCTGGTGATGGAGGAAGCCAAGCTTTCTACAAAGCCTGGCCAGCCTAGGCCTCCACTTAAGGCAACAAAGATTCAATGGCTGTGTGAGCAGAAAGCTTGGCTCTGCTCTCCAGGCTACAAAGTTTCAATTGTAGAAGATAAATAAGTCCCAGATTACAGGGCCTCCACTTGGGTTGCTGGTGGGAAATGGCTGGCTTTCAAATCACCACAGGCCCCTTGCCCAGGCCACCCCATGCCCTAAGGGAACATCAACCCTGATCCGGGACACCCTTCAGGGCCAACCAGCTGACCCCCACCCATGCAGCAAGCCTCTATTCTATCTAATAAAAGAGTAATATGCAGATTGGCCATCACTCCAACACACAAGACAACTGCTCCCATGTGGTCAAAAGATCCTGTCCCCATGTGGACACAAAATGGCCACCACAAGATGGCCATCAAGAGATAGCAGTTGACAGGAACCAGGCCTGCAAGGGAGGGCAGATGTGGGTGATCAAGCAGGCAGTTAAGGGCAGTTAGGGGCAAACAGGCTGGCAGGGGAGCAGTTAGGCATCAATCAGGCTGGCAGGCAGAATCAATTAGGGGCAATCAGGAAGGCAGGCAGGGGAGCAGTTGGGAGCCAGCAGTCCTGGATTGTGAGAGGGATGTCTGACTGCTCACTGGGATGAGACCTAAATGGGCAGTCATACATCCCTCTAGGGGTCCCAGATTGGAGAGGGTGCAGACTGAGCTGAAAAACACCCCCCTTGCACAAATTTTGTGCCCCGAGCCTCTAGTATATTATATTTGTGTGCAAGTGTTCTTTACTCCAAGAAAGGGTGTATATATTTCGTCAGATTTTCAACAAGGCGATGGACCTCCAAAATGTTGATGGACTTGAGAAGTAAACAGTGCAGTAGGGACCCAGAGACAGGAGTACACAGCATGTATCTGGTCAACTTGATGGGGACCTAGGTAAAGGGGTGCAAACGTTTTCAAATTTTGCATCTGGTTCTGTTTCACTCAGCAGAGCCTGAAAACAAATAGGATTTGGGAATATAAATACAGTGCGTTTTCAGAGGTTTTTGAAATGGGAAAATGAAATTAAATGTTTAAGATATTTATTGGGGGAAGTGCCAATGAAGACAAAAGGGAGGAAGCAGGAGAAGGTGGACAGAACTTATAGGCAGTGATGAAGAAGAGAAGAGGGGAAGAAGGAACGACAGTATATGAAGAGTGTAGGACTGCAGCAGAGTTCTAAGAAACTTCAGCCAGGCCGGTGGGGAGCCCGCAACCCAAGTCCTCAACAAGAGGAGTCTTAATGTGGGCAATAATGGAAATAGCCAGTGGAAAGCATGGCTCTGGACAAATACAGTGATGAGTCCATGGGGTTCATTAGTCCACTCTTCCGCTCATAGCAGGTAAGTGGTGCATTTTACACAGGTGAGTTTATTTGGTTCTTCTGCGTCATGATCTAAGATCTCTCCAGCATGCTAGTAGTCAACATGATCAGGGTACAATTAAGTAAATACAGGATATGAGTTCTCACTCAGCATATCTGACAAATTGCAAGTGCTCTATAAATTTTAGTGGAATAAATATCAGTACTAGCATCCATGTATTACATGGGCTTCTAAGTGGTTACAGAAAATATCTAAATCTCAATTCTAATACCCCTTTTATATTAAAACACTTAGTAACATGAGGTTATATTTGCAGTAATAGGATATAAAATGTCTAAGGAACATTATATAGTTGACATCAACAGCTTTATAGGTGTATGTTTATATGTGTGTGTGTGTATGTGTGTGTGTGTGTGTGTGTGTATCTTCAAAAGTATTGTTTTTGTTAGTTTCCTTATAGTAAACAAAACTTTATTTTTGTCACAACTTACATTAAAGTGGAAATACACTCGTAAGCCTATGATCTGCATACAAATGCAGACTTCTTTCAGAATTATGAATGTTTTCCAGCTGGTTTGTGATAGGAAGCCAATTATGTACAACACATCATAGAGAAGAAGCAATTACATTCATTTTTTTGGGCACTGAGAAATTTGATAAGGTTGACACTTGGCACATTGAGCTGTGATAGCAGTTAATTTTTTAAAGGCATAAAATATAGGCCAGTTGAATTGAAACCATTTGTTTTTAAATTGTTGGAAATTGTGTTACCTTAGATGCTTTCAGATGACAAGAGGGAATGAAAAAATTAATTTAGAAATCTATTCTAAATGCAAAATGAGTGCTTGGTTCATTCAATTAAAATAAAGTACTTTATTCTAAGAATAGACCAACTCCTGGAACCTAACAAAGAGCTTCAGATAGGTCTGGCCTCTACAGAAACTGGGAAGAAGGTAAAGTTTTCTCATGCTTAATGCTGTTTTTCTGAACTCTTTTCCACTGAAAATGCTGCTCCTTTTTCTTTATTCTGCAAAGCACCCGGAACCCACATTTCTTTTCATTCTATTTATTAAAATTATTTCATGGAGGAGATCAATTTATCAAAACTCTGAGACAGATGAGTCACCGTTCTAAATGCAAGGAGTATGTTTCTGTCCATTTATTTATTGGGCATTTGTAATGGGACAGATGCTGTACAACTTATTCCCACGGCACTTGTTCATTGAAAGGTCATATACTCCACGCAGTGATGGTACAAAAGGGCATCCCTTGTACTAGAACTTGAAGCAAATTTGCTGTACAGGTATGTTGAATCAAAGGAGAGACTATGCAATTCAGTCCTAAGGAGTGGCATGATCAGCGATATGGCTGTGGGGACAGAGTGATGCATTTGGGAAATTCTGAGTGATGGATGAAGTCCAGTGTAAGGGATATGGTGATAATATGTTCTAAAGTTTCTGAGATCATCCTAATTCACACCTGTTGTACTGGCATAATTAGTAACCAGTACTCTGTTTTGGCCACAAATGTCTGGGTTTGGATATTATATGATTCGTTTGAGCATGGAAAAAAATGTGAGAAAGATAGATGGATGAAGAGGTTAAAGAGACAGGCAGGGACTGTGCTGTGGGTACATCATATATCGATGCAAAGCATTTGAACTTTATTTTATGGTAGTAGGAAACTTCTATTCCACCTAAACTAAGAAAGAAAAACAATTAAAGGTCTAATGGTAAAGTGTCAGGCATTAATAAAATGGAGGAGATATTATTGCATGATCATTTCCGGATAACATCAATTTGTGGCCCATAAATAACCTCTCATTTCAAATATTGGCTTTTCTATAGCCACATCTATCTCCTTATGTACACATTAAGGCCTGGCAGCTTTTTTCTTTGGGTTCATTATTTAAACATCAAAGGAAACAATAATTTTTCTTGGAATACCCACTAAATTAAAGTTCTTGTATATTGTTTTCAGATATATTATGGATAGGATGATGTCTCACTGAGTTGTGAAAGAGCATGAGCAACTGATTTAAAAATGATGGCGTGTGTTATACAATATTCTTAAGGAAAACACAAATACAGTGGTACCTCGAGATATGAGTTTAATTCGTTCCCTAACCTTGCTCATATATCAAGTTGCTTGTATCTCAAAGCAAATTTCCCCATTGAAATCAATTGAAATGCCGTTAATCCGTTCCAGCCCCCAAAATGCCACCCCACTTGTTCTTGTTACTTGTTTTTGAATAAGTAAAATGTATTTATAAATGACAAATATTGTATAAAAACATAATAAGAGAAATTTAAAGGAATAAACTGGTTTTATAAAGTGTATTTACCTACTCATTATACTCTTAATGCTACACTTTATCCCTAAACTGAATGTAACTTAACTAATCTTCACTGAACTTAATTGCTACTGGTCTTTGCATTTTTGGCCGATTTAAAAAAAAAAAAAAAAAACATGTCCAACGAGGCTTGCCTCTGCCTCCCTTTCAGAATGTTTCTGAAATGGGTGAGGCAAGTTTCATTGAACGGCTCTGGTGTACGACCAGTAGCAACTTTTCCACGAAGTGTGACACCCTCTCACACATTCCTATGATCTCCTTTATCTCACTTGTAGAGATCTCCTCCACCTCTAGCTCTTCCTCGAAACCTATTTCTTGGAGAACCTCCGCATGTTGCTGAGACTGCAACTCTTGTAACTCCTCCGTGGTGAGTTCCAGAGAGTGCTCCTCGACAAGCTCATTCACATCTCTCTCACTCACCTCCAGGCCCATGGATTTTCCCAGAGACACTATCTCCTCCTCCACTGGCACCTCGGGTTTGAATCCTTCGAAGGTCCTTTCGGCTACGGCCTCAGGCCACAGCTTCTTCCATGCAGAGGTCAAAGTCCTCATTGTAACACCCAGCCAGGCCTGATGAATAATTCTGAGGCATATTATGAGGTTAAAGTGGTTCTTCCAGAACTCTCGAAGGGTGAGGTTTGTGTTCTCTGTCACCTCAAAGCAGCGCCAGAACAGGTGCTTGATGTAAAGCTTTTTAAAATTAGAAATCACCTCCTGATCCATGGGCTGCAGGATAGCAGTGGTGTTGGGAGGTAGGTAGACAACCTTTATAAACTTGAACTCTTCGAGGAGTTCATCTTTGAGGTTCGGTGGGTGAGCAGGAGCATTGTCGAGGACGAGGGCTTGTATGGTTAGGTTATTTTCCTGTAGATATTTCTTAATAGAAGGGCCGAAAACCAGGTTTACCCACTCCACAAAGAACTGCCTGGTGACCCAGGCCTTCGGGTTTGCCCTCCACATAACTTGCCATTTATCTTTTAAAATCTTATGTGACTTAAAGACTCTGGGGTTTTCCGAATGGTATACGAGCAGAGGCTTGATCTCACAGTAGCCACTCACATTGGCGCACAGTGCGAGAGTTAGCCTATCCTTCATGGGTTTATGGCCTGGCATCGCCTTCTCCTCTGCCATTATATAAGCCTATTTGGCATCTTCTTCCAGAAAAGCCCTGTCTCGTCACAGTTGAAGACTTGCTGGGGGATATGTCCTTTGGCTTCTATCAGTTCGGAAAAAGTTTTGAGGTAATCCTCAGCTGCCTTCACATCCGAACTTGCTGCCTCACCATGCCTGACGATGGAGTGAATTGCAGACCTTTTCCTGAAGTTATCAAACCAGCCTCTACTGGCTTTAAATGAGTCTTTTGATGCTTCGTCCGTGGAAGTGCGCAGGGTCTGCTCTAGCAAATCACCTTAAGTTGCTCGCGTCTTCTTGCATATGATGCCCTGTGTTAATGTATCTCCTTTAAGCTGTTTCTCCATCACCCACACCATCAGTAGATTCTCCATCTTTTCATGGAGAGAGCTACGGAGCTTAGAAATCATTGTAACGCCCTTAGTTGGCATTTTACCCTTTATCGACTCCTGTTTAAGCACAGTGCATATCATTGAAGTACTACGCCCGTTCTGCCTCGCCAAGTCAACTATTCACACACCTTGCTCATATTTTTCTATGATTTCATGCTTTAATTCAATAGACATCATCCTCTTCTGAGCACTGACCTTTTCACTCGCTTTCTTCGGACCCATGGTTATAAAAAGAAATGTGATAAAGTATGTAAATTCACAAAAGATGCTTCGACGGGAGGTAAACAAGCACACTGACTGAGGCGTGGGAAACTATGAGATGCTCGAGTCCTGGTAAACTGGTGGGTCCTGTGCAGCCGGCCGATCCGTGCGATTACTTGTATTTCAAATGTTGCTCATATTTCAAAGCAAAAATCGCTTGCTCAAAGGCTTGTATCTCAAAAATCTCATATGTTAGGGCACTCGTATCTCGAGTAGCACTGTTTATAAAATAAAGAGAAGAACTAGAACTCATTCTCAAGATGTTTTTTTCTTCCAGATGAAGCTCTGTGGGTAATCTGCTGTCCCTTGAGATCAGGTGTCCTCTTATTGCCTCAGAGGAGACCTATTCTTCCCTAGATTTAATCACGGCCCCACTGCTGTGAAAAAGGTATCCTTCTCAGTGACTCCAGAGAGCACAGTGTAAGCTATGGGAAAATAATGGGATAAATACCAAGTAGCACTGACCATTGTATCATGATTCCAGTGATGTCTCACCTATTGCACATTGGAGTCTAGTAAACACAACCTGCATCTAATCCAGGCCAGGAATTTTGCTGCATCAACAAAAATGATACGTGTGCACAGACAACCAAACACAATGATATAAAGTCACACCCATACTTACACATGGAGAAATTTAGAGATCATAATTAAGTGAATTAGAAGGACAGATCTATATTTTATTAGTTTGAACATTATTATAGAACTCCTTTTTTTTCTCAGATTCAATGACTTTTCTTCCTTAAGAATCATAATAATTGTTTTTTTAAACATAAATTTCTTACAATAAGATAAAGACATTATTTTGAGATAGTTTCTGATTATTCATTGAATATAAGAAACAGGGTGGTTAGGTAGCAGGATAATGGTGGTACAATGTAAGTTAGAGCTCTGAGCTTATCCACAAAACATTTATTTTTATTAAACTTCTCAGTTTTACTTTCAATTTTCTTATTTTTAAATTTTTAAAAGTTGTATTTAAATATTTATTTTTATTTGTTGTTGACAGCCCCAGCCCCTCCTCAAGACTATACCACACTATTGTTTGTATCCATAGGTTATACAAATATGCATATATGTTCTTCGCTTAATCACTTCCCTTCTTCATTCCTCCCTCCCCTCAGAGGTCTGTCATATTCTTCCATGTTTCCATGCCTCTGGGCCTATTATAATTATCAGTTTATTTCGTTCATTAGGTTCCACAACTAAGTGAAATAATGTGATATTTGTCTTTCTCTGTCTGGCTTATTTTGCTTAGCATAATACTTTCCAGGTCCATCAACACTGTCATTAAGGGTAAGAGATCTTTATTTTTCAGAGTCTCATTATATTCCACTGTGTAAATGGGCCACAGCTTTTTTATCCACTCATCTACTAATGGCCACTGGGGTTGTTTCCAGATCTTAGCTATTGTAAATAACACTTCTATGAACATTAAATTTATTGAGATGACATTGGTTAATCAGCTTATGTAGTTTTCAAGTGTACATTTCTATGATGCATGATCAGTATCTTATATGGTGTGCTTACCATTCAAAGTCAAATCATCTTCTGTCACCATACATTTTGTCCCCTTTTCCCTGTACTCCTCCTCCATCCCCACTTCCCTCCAGTAACCATCAAACTGTTTTTTTTGCCTATGACTTACAGTTTTATAATCCACATATGACTGACTTATTTCTCTTAGCATAATATTCTCAAAGTCCATTCATTTTGTTGAAAATTGAAGTATTTTATCTTTTCTTACAATTGAGGAGTATTTTAATATATTTATGTACATATTCCTTATTCAATAATCTATTGAGAAAGAATACTATGGCTGTTTCCATGTCTTGGCCACCATGAATAATGCTGCAATGAACATAGGAGTGCATATATCTATGTTAATAAATGTTTTTAAATTTGTCAGGTAGATACCCAGAAGAGGGGCTGCTGGGTCATATGGTAACTCTATTTTGAATTTTTGAGGCACCTCCATACTGTTTCCTATTGTGGTTGTACCAGTTTATATTCCCACCAGCAGCTAATGAGGGTTCCTTTTTCTCCATATCCTCTCCAGCACATTATTACTTGCCTTGTTCATAATAGTCATTCTAATGACTGTGAAGTACTATTTCATTGTAGTTTTGATTCACATTTCCCTAATAGCTAGTGAAGTTGTACATCTTTTCAAACATCTGTTAGCCACTTGTATGTTTTCTTGGGAGAACTGTCAGTTCAGGTCCTCCTCTGGCCATTTTTTAATTGAATTATTTGTTTGTTTGGTATTGAATTGTATATGTTCTTTACAGATTTTGGATATCAACCCCTTGTCAGAACTGCTGTTTGCAAATATTTTCTCCCATTGAGTTGGTTGGCACTTTCTTTTGCTACCCAGAAGCTTTTTAGTTAGATGTAGGCTTGTTCATTTATTTTTGCCTTTATTTTTCTTAAAGGGATGTTGAACTGCTATCCGATTAGTTTGTCCCTTGTCTAGCTTTCTTAGTTCACATCCACATCTGAGCATCCTTTTTATTCTGCACATTTGAAAGAAATTTTTTTTGTTGATTTCAGAAAAGAAGGGAGAGGCAGAGAGATATAGAAATATCAATGATGAGCCGAAACCAGTTTGGCTCAGTGGATAGAGCGTGGGCCTGGGGACTGAAAGGTCCCAGGTGCCATTCCGGTCAAGGGCATGTACCTAGGTTGCGGGCACATTCCCAGTAGGGGGCTTGCAGCAGGTGGCTGATCGATGTCTCTCTCTCATCGATGTTTCTGGTTTCCTATCCCTTTCCCTTCCTCTCTGTGAAAAATAAATAATATATATATATATTATATATATATATATATATATATATATATATACACATATATATACACATATATACATATATTTATATGTATACATATATATTATTTATATGTATACATATATACACATACACATATATATATATATATTTTTTTTTTTTAAAGAAATATCATTGATGAGAGAGAATCATTGATCAGTTACCTCCTCTGGGGCAGGGGATCCAGGCCACAACCCAGGCAAGTGCCATGACAAAATCAAACAGCAATATCTTGGTTCATAGGTTGAACCTCAATACTGAGCCACAATTCTGAACAATACTGAGCTGAACAATTCTGCAGATTATATGTGTGAAAGTTTTATTTGCCTTTATTGCCCATGTCCTCCCTGAAAGTAGCTGGTGTAGCATGGATTGCAGAGGCTATGAAAAGGAGGCTAAACATATAAAAGGACTCAATAAAAAATGTAGACAATGTCAACATGTGTTACAAAATAACACTGAAACTAACAGATCCACACTCTATGAATAGAATTAACTATTTTGACAACTTGTCAGGCATTACTCATTCTATGAAGTTCAGATAAAATGGAAATAACCCTCCTTGAGGGATGTCATGCTTAAATTATAGTCAATTAAAATTACATATAAAATTATGAGAAATGTTAAACAAATTAAAAGTAAAATTTGAACCTATATAACAAATTTTATGTTACATTTAGAGTATGAAGAATAAATATAAACAGAATTCTAGCAACTCAATATAAAAAAGAGTCTAGCTTAAAATAAGAAGAGAAACAAATTGTCTTCATGATCATATAAGCCAATTCCATATATATATATATATATAGTGCATATTTATATATATTTTATAATAAATTTATACCTATATATACAGAGTGTGATAAAAGTAGGCTTAAAGTTGTTCATATGGAAATAATATAATAATTAATAACTATTAATATAAGGATAAACCCTGTTTTTGTATTCACAACTGAACTTACTTTTGCCCCATTCTATATATATGTATATTAGTGCTTCTATGTCCCTGTACAACCCTCATTAATACAAATAGTAATTAAAATTAAGTAAATTGAACATTTTCATACACTGCAAAATAATACAACATTTTTATAATAATAAAAAACAAGATTTGAAAAAGTCCTTTACCCTAATAGATGTATCTCTAAGAATCCATTATAACATAACAATCTGATGCAGGTTGTGAAGGTTTGTAGTATAGAAAATTATTCAGAAGTTGATGTTAAAAAGAAAAATATGAACTGTAATATATGATGTATAAGCCAAGCATTTAAGTTAAATATATAAAAGAGTAAATATATTAATACCTGGAATTAGTTTTCTGTTGGTTAAAGAAATATGACTACTTTAAATTTTGTACTTCATTTTCCAAACTTTTCAGTTTTATATAATTAATAGATATGTTTTTATGGCATGAAAAAATATTGGTTAAAACAGAAAGTACAATCCTGGCATGATAATAAAATGTGTTAAAGTCAATGTCTAAATGATAGGACTGTTGTAGGTAATAGCTACAATTATTAATAAGTATTCCTGAAAGCCATAGGCTAATGAAAAAAGTATCTAAATTTAGAATGAAAAGAGATTAATTATAATCTTAACATTGTTTCCCAGCCCTTCTCTGGTTGTTGTTCCTATAACTCTTACTAGATCGCATGCCCTCTATACCATAGGTGATTCATAATTTAGCATGGAATTTTGAACTGTAACTAGTGCTTTATATTTGGTGATTTCCTATTAAATAGAATTGCATACACTTCTGATTCATCTTGTAACTTTGCATTCCTATAATTTCTGATAACTAACTTTTGAGATAAATTTGGAGACTGAGTCATTAATAAATGTTTTATAATTGATAGCTATTTAGTTTTGTATTTCAGGATAATTTTAATTATATTTTCATATTTAATATGTTCTAAATTTCATCCAGAATCTATAGAGTTATATTGACTTTCTAAGGTATTAAAAAGTATAACTTGATTTTTTTGTTCTATAAAAATTAGAGTCAAGGAAAATAACACTTAAAAATATTGTTAATAAAAATAACTCAGATTCTGTTGCCAGAATAGTAAAGTTACAAAGAAGGAAATAAAAGAAAATGTCTATTTATTTTAAAGAGATCAGATGAGACAAATGCATAATTATAAGAGGTGAAATACTATGCTAGCTATAAAAAGATTATCAGAAATAATCATAGATGAATAGATAAGCAGTACTGTTTCTTTAAAATACTCCAAGAGGAAAGGTCCTGTTGATAGGACTACTAAAACTTGATAGACATACCCTTAATAATATTTCTTCTGCCTTGTTCTGATTCTATATTCATAAAGCAATTAGGGTTCAACCTAATTTGGTATTTTGTGCCCAATTCTCCTTCAGAAAGAACCACTTGTTGATCAAATTCCCACAGTTTGCTGGCAAGTTTAATATGTTTTATTATCAAATAATGAATTACTGCCTAAATTACAAATCATTCTCTCATAAACTTGCCTGTAGTAAGTTAATTTCTCATGGCCAAGTTAAACATTTCTACACTGATATAGTTATAGTGTAATGGTTAAAAGGGCAGGCTCTTGAGGCTAACTCTCTGTGTTCTTAGTCTACTTACTACCTATAAAACCCTGGAAGGGGGGGGGGGGGAACCTGGGCAAATTAGGAGACAGTTTATATATTTTGAAAAGAAGAAGAATATAAGCTTCAAGGAATTGTTATGAGAGTAACATAACATAAGAAATAAGTTAGTACCCTGTAAAGTTCTTGGAAAAGTGTCACATGGTATATGTTCAATAAACATTAATTTTTGCTACTGCTGCTAATAATACTCTTATCAAATAAATTTTCTCATCTGCTTCCTCCAACCAGAAAAAAAAAATTACCTTTGGTAATTCTCAACTTAGATAAATTGTTAGTTTTACTAATACATGAGTAAGTGGAATTCAGGGTAGAATAAGATCCATATGTTAATAAAAATAATGTATGAGAGATTTTATTGTTCAGAGTTAATAAGGACCATGTTCAGATCAAGTTTAAGCCAAGTTTAAGATATAAATTTAGATATAAATATAGAAAGACATATTCATATCTAATTCCAGGACTCAATTATTGAATGATATACATTTTTTATTCTATAACCTGAGCTTTTACTAATACATGTTCGTTAGCCTCATCCATATGCATTATATTTCTTTCTTATAATTAGAATAACAATTAAAATTAAGCAAGCTACTATAAGCTCATTGTACCGCAACCTGAGTTCACCTCCAGAAGATTAGCACTTGCTCAGTATTTTATCGCAATAAAAATGCGGCCAAGTTGCTTTAATTTATGGCAATTATGAATATTCTATAATTTAAGCTTTAATTAAGTATGTTTATCTTAATAAATGCCACAAAATGCATTCCAGTGCTTTGCAAAATTAACTTATTTCTACCCTTAAATGGGAAGTTTAAGTAAAAACGATTCTGTTTCAATATTTTGGTGTCCTAATTAGTCACAAATTTCTTCTCTGAAAACACTGAAAAAAAAGTCACACAATTAAGTCCTTTGCAATGTGAGCTGGTAGCATCCCAGAGAAGGTTCATCCCAGTCACAATCCCAGGGGACTCCTTCAATTCCACACTGCTGCCCAATTAGACAATTATCTCTTTCTCTCACATTTCCTGATAATTGCATTGAAATATCACTTCACAGTATAGGCTGTGAAAAAGAAAGGTAATTGCATGGCTTCATGATGAATTAGAATTGGTGTTTGCAATATTTATCTTAAAGGAAAAGAAGTGCAAGATGTTTCATGCACAATGAAATGGTTAATAAGCAAAATTCAAGATATAGGTATTTTAAAAACCTACAGAATAATAATTTTAAAAAAACACAGAAAATAAAATTCTTACTATATTACTCATACATTCACTCATTCTACAAATATCTGTAGTAATTCCAGTAGAGAGATTACAAGTGGCAAGGACTAAAGAAGATAGAAAGGACTAGAGGTCACAGGATGACCTTTGGAACCAGATCAAGGGGTAAAGGCATCAGGGAAACAGTACAAAACAGTCTAAAGTAGAGTGACAACAGGACAAAATAAGTTGGTGCGATAGTACATGTAGGAGGATAACAATATAATTTTATCTATGTGTTTAATGCAAATTTTTACTTTATTAGTTAAATTTATTTCTAAAGATAGGTTAATTAGAAAATTAGCTTCTTAGGTGAAAGATCCAATGACATACTAACTTATTTTGAGAATGAGAATTGGAATGCATGTATCAATGTCAGAAAGTACTGCTTTTTTCATTTGTTCATATTAATATTTGCCAAGCTCTTGTTAGGTGGCTGGAACTATAGCAGGTGAAATAGAGTGGGGAAAAGACTTAAAGGGATCTGGCCTTCTAAATCTTCTAGGCTCAACATACACATTGTGGTGTGAAGAAGAACTAGGAGCCCAGAGAGTCTACAGCAATTGATTTTTATGGCAATTACTTTTCCCCACATGGGATTCCCTTGCAGAGTCCACACCACAAGGACAAAAATGTCAAAATCAGTATCGTTTTCATACACAGCAAATGCTTTTCTCAAGTTAGAGTTATTCTTCTTACTGAAACATGTAATTCATTATTTACTTAAAATTTAACATTTTTTTTCCTCCTAGTGAATACTAGGTTAACTATTAGAGAAAAAAAAAGGTTAAAAATAAAAATGCCATTGCCCTCATTGAACTCAATATATAGGCTCATATCTAAATGATATAAAATAAAATATGATAGGATATGTATGTATAACTGAAAAATGTTTGGATTGGATAATTAAATGCAATGAAGGAGGAAAACTTAATGTACTGCCAACTATATTGTTTTAGTCCACATGCTATTGTTCAACAGGCCCCTCTGGGCTGTATTCTGTTTGGGGGCACATTCAAGGTTCTGGAGAAATGATCAAAGTACTGATTCTTAGCAAGGATGAAAAGTTGAAAAAAAAGAGTTGCCACTCAGAAATTGATATATAATGGTCAACTTTCTCATAGTGAACATCATTAATATCATCAATCCTACCTAATAAAAAAGTAATATGGAGAGAGTCCAAGATGGCGGCATAGGTAAACACCTACACTTCTGCCTCCCACAACAATTTCAAAACTACAACTAAAAGACAGAACAGATATCATCTAGAACCACAGGAAAGCTGGCTGAGTGGAAATTCTACAACTAGAAGGAAAGAGAGGGGCTCACAGAGACCCAAAGGAGCTGCAAAAAGCTGAGGTACAGAGACACGTGTGTAGAGAGAATGGGTGCCAGAGTACCAGGCTGGCTTTCTCTGGTGGGAGAGAAACGGAGACTCCCAACTGCATTACAGCCCATATCCTATGACACAAAACCCCAGGTCCAGCTGAAACTCATATGAGGGGAGTTTGGACTGTGAAAAGGGAGAAGTTCACGAAAATTTAGGGGAGTGGCAAAAAGGCAGAAGTGGGGTGGCGCACAGCACTGCGCGCAGAAGACCAACTGCTGATTGTGCCACTGGTTTTCACAAGTGGGTGGGAGACAGAGCCTCCCAACTGTGCCACATATAACTCCACTAAACCCCAGTTTGGGATGAAACCCAGAGGACCCAAACTCATATTATCCCAGAGTGCAGGGGAACCCAAAAGGCAGCAGTCTAGAGGCACTATGACAGAGAGCACACTCACACGCTCTTTTGCACCTGGCCAGCTCCAGCAATTACCCAGTCACGTGAGACTCAGGGGCCATGGAGGGTGGGGCCGACTGGAAGGCAAGACGATCCACCCATCCCAAGCTCAACAGAGAGGCTTTTGCAGTTTTGCAAGTCTTATATCATAAGGCTGAATCTAACACAGAAGTTCTCCCGGCATAGTGAAAATGCGGAGACAAAGCAAGAGATCACAAACAAAAGAAATGGAGGAAATAAAATGACTGGATATAGAGTTCAAAACCACGGTTATAAGGTTTTTCAAGAATTTCCTAGAAAAGATGGATAAATTTAGGGAGGCACAAGAGGAGATGAAAAAAGACCAACTAGAGATGGAAAAGGACCAACTAGAGATGGAAAAAGATCAACCAGAAATTAAACATGCACTGACTGAAATAAAAAATATTATACAGAGACCTAACAGCAGACTAGAGGAAGAAAAAAATCAAGTCAAATATTTGAAATATAAAGAATCAGAAAACTGGAAAAGCAAGAAGAAAAAGGAATCCAAAAATGTGAAGATAATGTAAGAAGCCTCTGGGACAGCTTTAAGCGTACCAACATCAGAATTGTGGAGGTGTCAGAAGAAGAGAGAGCAAGATACTGAAAACCTCTGAAAGAAATAATGACTGAAAACTTCCCACATCTGGTAAAAGAAATAGACTTACAAGTCCAGGAAGCACACAGAACCCCATATAAAAGGAATCCAAAGAGGACCACACCAAGATACATCATAATTAAAATACCAAGAGCAAAAGACAAAGAGAGAATATTAAAAGCAACAACAAAAAAAGCAGTTAGTTACCTACAAGGGAGCACCCATACGACTGTCAGCTGATTTCTCAACAGAAACGATGCAGGTCAGACGAGAGTGGCAAGACATATTCAATGTGATGAAGAGCTTCACAGAGAAGAAAAAGCTAAAAGAGTTCATCAATTCCAAACCAGTATTATATGAAATGCTGAAACGTATTCTTTTAGAAGAGGAAGAAGAAAAAGGTAAAAGATAAAAAAAATTATGAACAACAAATACATATCTATCAACAAGTGAATCTATAAATTAAGTGAATTAAAAATTTGATGAACAGAATAAACTGGTGAATATAATAGAATCAGGAGCACAGAAAGGGAGTGGACTGATAATTCTGAGGGGGAAAGGGGGGAAGGGTGTACAGGGAGAGACTGGATAAAAATCATACACATATGGATGAGGTCAATGGGGGATAAGGGTAGAGGGAGGGGTGGGAGCTTGGTGAAGGGGAACTATGGAGGGGAAAAAAGAGAAACAAATGTAATAATCTGAATAATAAAGATTTATTTTAAAAAAATTATGAACAACAAATATATATCTATCAACAAGTGAATCTAAAAATCAACTGAATAAAAGATTTGATGAACAGAATAAACTGGTGAATATAATAGAATTAGGGGCATAGAAAAAGAGTGAACTGACAAATTTTTTGGGGAAAGGGCTGTAGGGGATGTGGGAAGAGTCTGGACAAAAATCATATACCTATAGATGAGTACAGTGGGGTGTTAAGGACAGAGGTTGGGGAACTGAGTGGAGAGGAGTTACGGGGGGAAAAGGATGAATAATTGTACTAATCTGAACAATAAAGATTTATTTAAAAAAAATAAATAAAAGAGTAATATGCAAATATGCAGCAGCCATTGAGCTGGACTGAGGAACACCCACTGCCCTCTGTGCACGAATTTTGTGCACTGGGCCTCTAGTTTATAATAAAAGCCAACACATATAGAACAATTACTAAATGATTGGAATTTTTGAGTACTTGACTTATATTTTCATAAAGAAAATTCATAAACCCAACTAAGAAAAAAAAATTCTAAATATTTTGTAATTCTCAGTATTTATCATCATCACCATCATCATCACTGCTATTCACTATTTTACAATGGTAGAGTTTTCATGTTTGTTCATTTCTTTTGATTTGTAATTATGTTATTAGCTTCTATTTTCTTTATATGATAAGCACATAATGTCATCTATACTATTTCCTGCATAAATGTTATAAACTGTTTCCTGTGTTTTGCTCTGAATTTGAAGTTGGTATATACCAAAGTTTGTAGTATTTGACCTTGCTCTGATGTTCATTCCTTAAGCCTATCCTTTTATTTTTTTAATGAGTTTGAGTAATATTTCTTTAGATAAATTTTAGGGGAGATAAAATAAAATGCCCAGAAAGCTCATTCCCTTCTGTATTTAGCTAACTAAGCAAAAATCTGACTCAGCAGAAATGAATTAACTTAATCTGAATTAAAATAAGTACTTATGTTTCCTACTTAATTTATCTGATTGGATAAACAACTTGGGGTCAGGGTAGAGGTCTGAAGGTCCCATCAATAAAACCAATTCCTCAACTTTCCTTATATAAAATTCATAAACCCAACTAAGACAAAAATTTCTAAATATTTTGATAAACTAATTAATGAATTGCTAATGCCTTGATAGGAGTTCGACTCTTGTTTATGTTTTCAAATATTTCTTTTGTTCTCTTTTTTTCTTCTTCTGTTGTTACACCTATTGTAGTTGTCTCAGGGTTGTTGTTTTTTCTCTCTTGTTTGTTTATTTCTTTGTTTTTTAGTTTAGGAGTTATCTATTCAGATAACTGAAATTCAAGACATTTGTTTCTAGGCTGTGTATAGTCTCATAAGCTAATTAAAGTTATTTTTTTTTATTTCTGTTACACATTTTTTTTTGTCTGTAGCCTTTCTTTTTGGTTCTTAGAATTTTTATCTTTGTGCTTAGATTACCCATTTGTTCTTGCATGCTGTCTTACTTTATCCATTAGAGCCCTTAGCATAATAAACATAGGTTGTTGTTTTTTTTTCAATCCTAGTCTGATAATTCCAATATTCTAGTCATATCTTTGTTTGGTTTTTATAATTACTCTATCTCTTCACATTTTATTTTATTTTTATTTTTAATGTGTCTTGTAATTTTTTTTGATAGATGGGTATGATGCACTGAATAAAAGGAGCAGCTGTAAGTAAATAGCTTTAATGATGTAGGGGAGGGAAATCATTCTACAGTCCTCTGATTAGTTAGTGTGTGTTCAGGACTGTGAGCTTCACAGGTGCTTACCAGTCCACTGCCCCTTGTATATAGGTGGGACAGGAAGGCTAGAGCTGAGTGGAGTTGGGTATTTACCTTCTCCCACTTTATTTAGGCTCTGATGATAAATCCAGTAGCTTAGGCTTCGCTTAAATAGTTCTCCTGGGGTCAGATCTTGTTAAGAAGAACAGGATGTTCTGGCAATTTAAGATGTTATTTTCCCCCTCTTCTTTCCAGAAGTAGAAGGGTTGTTTTTTTTTCCTACGATCCCTGTGAAGATCTAGGAGAGATCCTGGAGATAAAATTAACAACAGTGTAGGGCCCCTGGGCCTCCTGGAATTTTAAATATCAGTGATGTCTACACTGAACGACCAGTAACTCATTAATTACAATGCAGACTTCTCCATCCTGGCATGGTTTCTGCTCATAGGTTCCTGCTCCAGTTAAGTTGTAATTCTCTGTATTCATCTGTCAGTTGCTCCAACTTAGGGAGTAGAAGTTTTCACTGTGATTTCACTTTTCTTACACATCTAAGAAAAAATGTTGATTTTTTCAGTTTATTCCTTTTTTTTTTCTTTTACTTTTTTAGGATACAGTATTGACTTCCTGAACTAGAAACCTACTCATTTGTTTCCATTCAAAAGAATTTTTAGGAGAGCAACCAAGATGGAGGTATAGGTAAACATCTAAACTGCTGCCTCACACAATAATTTCAAAACTACAACTAAAAGACAAAATAGACATCATTCAGAACCACAGGAAGGCTGGATGAGTGGAAATTTTACAACTAGAAAGAAAGAGAAAAGTACACTGAGACTCAGAGGAACTGTGGAAGGCAGAGGTACTGAGGCGTGCATGTGGTGAGAGCAAGCAACTGAGTACACGGCTGGCTTTTTCAAGCATGAGGGAGACAAAAGCTCCCAAGTGCGCTGAAATCCAGTCCTGGGTGAGACTCTGGGAACCCAGACTCATTCAGGGAAAAACTGACTGTTTAGCAATGGGTGTAACTCAAAGGTGGCTTTCTCTCAGAGGTGCTTACAGTGATTATCATGAGACACTGAGACATAGGGGCCTAATAGGGCAGGGCTGATGGGAAACCAATGCTGTCTGCTCAGCCATGAGATTCTGCCCCATACAAGCTGAGCACAGAGGCTTTTGTAAGACTTGTCTCATAAGGGTGTCTCCGGCACAGTTCTCCCAGTATAGACACAGCTGATCCTCACAGCCAATTGGCCTAGAGATTAATTCTGCCCAGTGATGCCAGCACAATCAAGGCTTAACTACAACAAGATAGTGCATACAGCCCACAAAGGGGTGCACCAAAAGTGTCTACCTCAGGTAACTGGGGAGGCTGAACCCTGGGCCCTAAAGTTTCTCAAGAATTTTCTAGAAAAGGCAGATAAATTTAGTGAAACCCTTGAGGATATGCAAAAAGATCAATAAGAAATTAAGCATACACTGACTGAAATAAAAAATATTATATAGAGACCTAACAGCAGACTAGAGGATTGCAAGAATCAAGTCCAAGATTTGAAATACAAAAAAATCAAAAAACACTCAACCAGAAAAACTAAAAGAAAAAAAAATAATCCAAAAATATGAAGATAGTGTAAGGAGCCTACGACATTTGCTTTGAAGTCTCTACTTACATCCGTCTGTATCCTCTTTTCTGGTCTTTCTATCTGAGAGATCTTCTAGAGGGGCCTCTGCATGCTAAACCTTCATGACTACAATGCTCGAAGATGCTTATTCCACTAGACTTTGGACATCTATCCCTTTCAAAACTCACCCCTGCTAAGAGCAAATCTGAGAGACCTCAATGAGAGTTTAATTAACAATTTAAAAAGAAGTAGAATGTTAAAAAATGACTTAAGATGATAACTTCTCAGGTAACGTTTACATCTCACACAAAGGATTTTTATTCTTCAATGGAATACAGGGACGAGGTAGGGCAAAAGTAGGTTTATAGTTGTCCCTATGGAAAATAATACAATAATTAAATAATGGTTTGCAAACTCATAACTGTATGCCCACTTTTGCCCTATTCTGTATGTGAGTAACACCTGGATCGTGATGCTGCTAGTGAAGTCAATGGGGGAGATATGTGTATGTGCTTCTCTGCACACTTCAAACCACACAAGATGGGAAGCTATTGGTTTTGTTCATGTGTGCTCAGGCCTTGTCCCCTGGTAACAATATAGAGCTGATGAAGCCTATTCAAAAAGCATTCTGTTATCAAATCATAATTAATCTTGAAAAAGAAATGCATGCAATTGAGAACTGAATTTAATTACGTCTATAAAAGAGACCTTAATAATTTCTTAATGAAATTGAACCATTGTAGAATATGGGCAGCCTTAAAAATTGATATGCTACAAATATTTATAAGCAATTAGTTTTAGCAGAGCTTGGATTTTTAACAAAGTTTAAAAACAACTAGATTTTCTGTAAGTTGTTAGTATGGATTAATATGATGTGAATTGAGTGATATTTAAAAGTTAGTGTCGGAGAGGAAAAATGGTGGCGGAATAGATGGACGCTTTGTCGCTGAGCAGAGAGAAAGAGAGCAGCTGAGAGTCGCACTGGGACTCTTTGTTGGCAAGTTAAGAGTCAGTTATCTTCCCAGAGAAGGTGGGGAACTGCTGGATGGAGTTCTCCTGACCAGGCAGCCCCACTGCCACGGGGTTTTTGTCTGCCGGAGCCACCAGCGCGGAGAAGACCACGCCATCTTTCAGAGGGAGGTGGATGTCTGCGGCGGTCTGAAAGCTGCAGCTGCAGCACTTACCAAACAGCCAGGGGCCCAGAACACCACTCTCCAATCAGTGCAGACATGCAGACTCAGAGAAGATCCACATGTCACACGGAAAGGTCAGATTTCGCCTGGGATAAGGTGAGGTCTCTTGTCCCGTAGAACAGAGACACGCACACTGTGGGAAACGGGCTGCAGGAAAACTGCCTCTGGAAAAGTCTGTGGATGTGGGACAGGGCATGATCCCTAAGTATGGAAGCAGACTCTTGGAACTGCTGACAGAGGGGAACTCTATAAAACAACTCATTTTGATCTGAGGCAGAAGAACAGCCTGGGGGTTCTTACAGTGTCCAGGTTGCAAAATCCCCACAAACCGGTTTTGAGATCCACAGGGTAGCAGGATCTGAGCACAGCCTAGAGAGGTCCTGTGCTGTGTCTCAGAGGTCAGTTCTGAAACACTGCCACCCAGTGGATGATGCACAAATTGACTCTCACATAACCACAAAAGAATAAAGAGATTAAAACAACAGCAGGGGAACACAGGGAACTGAATTACCCTCCCTACTGGGAAACAGGAGTGCCAAACAGAAGAATAGTGGAAGTGAATGACCATTCTATTTTTTTCATTTTTTTCTTTTTTAAAATATTTTATTTTATTTTATTTTTCATTTTTGCATATTTTAATTAAAAAGCTATTTTTTTCTATCTTCCTCAATTGATTTTACCTTTTTAATTATTACATTTTTGTTTTCAACTAGTATTATTACTACTACTATTTCACCTTTTTGGAAAAAAAACAAGTGTCATTTTGTTTTCTCTTTATTTTACTTCGGGATCAGAGTTCTATATTCTATTTTTATCTTTCCTTTAGCATAATTTTATTCCATCTCAACTCCATCTCTAACTTTCCCCATTTTGTTGTCTTGTTTCTCTTTCCCTTTTCCAACTTTAGATTCTCCCTATTCTTTCATTTTACCAGGTTAAAATTCCACCCCACTTATATATCTAATTTGAAATCCCTACTACAAGTCCATACAAACCTCTCTCTTCCTGTCTTCACTATCCAAAAAGTTGTTTTTCTCTATGTTCTTTTGTTGCTATTTTCCTGCACAGTGATTATATCGATTTTTGTACTTTTTTGTGAGATTGTTTTAGCTTATTCTACTTGTTTTATTTTGCTTTTTCTTTGCTTTGTTTGGTTTGTTTTAAACCTCTCTTTCCCTCGCCTCCCTCAATATCAGTTGTTAAGTTTGTATTAAACTCCAGATACTGGTTGCTGGCCTTTGTTGGGATTAGTGACTGTTCTATTGGAATTTTCTCCTGACATCTATATTTTGTTCCCCTTTTCTCACTTATCCTCTTCTTTTTCTCTCTGACTGTTTTTTCTCTTTGTATTTTCTTCTTCTTCTTCTCCTTTTTATTTTTTATGTTATTTTATTTTTTGTTCATTTATTTATTTATTTTTTTCTCCCTCTCCCAATTTGATTTTGGCACTTTTTCCTTTCCTTTTTTCCTTATTTTCCTCTGCTTCTTTCTCTACTTACCCCTAATTTGTCTTTCATTGGTGGCCACCTTATTTGTGATTATTATCATCGGGAATACATTTCTGTTCAGTGCCTTGTGTATAGTACCGGGTCATGTTGTAGTTTGTGCCTTTGAATCAACGTAGGGGAGAGAACTATATAACAAGACACCTGGAGAAGAAAGACCATGGGCAGAATAAGAAACAGCCCTCATACAACAGAAAGGAAGATATCACCAGAAAAGTAAGTAAATTAAATAGAAGCAGAAATAAGCCTTCCAGAGAAAGAGTTTAGAGAAATGATCATAAGATAGATGAAAAGAATGGAAGACAAAATTGACAATGTGAGTAAGAGTCAAGAGGAAATGAAGAAAACCCAAGAGGAAATGAAGAAGAAGCAAGAAGAAATGCAAGAAGAAATGAAAAATGACATCACTGCTTTGAAGAACTCAATAGAAAGCATCAAAAGTAGATTAGAAGAAGCAGAGGACCTCATTAGTGAGCTAGAAGACACGGTAGGAAAAAATACCCAAGTACAGCAGCTTATAGAAAAAAAAAATTAAAAAGCAAGTGGAGAGCCTAAGGTAATTTTGGGATAACATGAAACAAAACAATATCCACATAATAGGGGTTCCAGAAAGAGTGGAAATGGAGCAAGGATTAGAGAACCTGTTCGAAGAAATAATGACAGAAAATTTCTCCAATATAGGAAAGAAAAAACCCACACAAATCCAAGAAGCTCAGAGTCCCAAGCAAAATGAACCCCACAAAACCGACAACAAGGCACATTATAATTAAATTGGAAAACACCAATGACAAAGTAAGAATCTTAAAAGCAGCCAGAGAGAAACAGAAAGTTACCTACAAAGGAACACCCATAAGACTAGCTACTGATTTCTCAACAGAAACTCATCAGGCCAGAAGGGAATGGAATGAAATATACAAAGTCATGCAAAGGAAGGGTTTGAATCCAAGAATACTGTACCCTGCAAAGCTTTCAATCAAAATTGAATGTGAAATCAGAAGCTTCACAGACAAAAAAGGACTAAGGGAATATATTTCCACCAAACCAGAAATGCAAGAAATGTTAAAGCGTCTGCTGTAATACAAAGAAATAGGTAGCTAAGAAGGAACTCTGGGGTAAAGACTAAAAATGGTGACAGATAAGTACCTATCAATAATAGCTTTAAATGTAAACGGATTAAATGCTCCAATCAAGAGACATAGGGTAACTGATTGGATAAGAAAACATGATCCATATATCTGCTGTCTATAAGAAACCCACCTCATGAAAAGAGATGCACACAGATTGAGGTTGAAGGGATGGAAGATGGTATTTCAGGCAAAGGGAAATTTAAAAAAACAAAAAAACAACTGGAGTAGCAATACTTATATCTGACAAATTAGATCTCAAAGTGAAGGACATAACAAGAGATAAAGAAGGCCACTTCATAATACTAAAGGGAACTATCCAACAAGAAAAATATAACTCTGGTAAACATATACACACCCAATATAGGAGAACCTAAATACATAAAAAAAAAAACTACTGGAGGATATTAAGGGAGAGATCAACAGCAATACAATCAGAGTAGGAGACTTTAATACCCCACTGGCACCACTGGACAAATCCTTTAAACAAAAAATCAGCAAAGAAACATCAATCCTAAATGACTCACTAGGCCAGAGGGAATTATTGACATCTTCAGAACATTTCACCCCAAAGCCACAGAATATAAATTCGTCTCTAGTGCACATGGGCCATTTTCAAAGATAGATCATATGTTGGGTCATAAGAAAAGTCTCTTCAAATTCAATAAGATAGAAAACGTATCAAGTATTTTCTCAGACCACAGTGACATAAAACTGGAAATCAACTGTAATCAAAACAATAGAAAGAAATTAAACACATGGAGACTAAACAGCATGCTATTAAACAATGACTGGGTAACCAAAGAGATCAAGGAAGAAATAAAAAACGTCATCACAACAAATGACAATGACAACACAACAATACAAAATTTATGGGACACTGTGAAAGCAGTCTTGAGAGGGAAGTTCATAGTCCTACAAGCCTACTGAAAAAAAAAAAAAACAACAGGAAACAATGGTAATAAATTTCCTAATCCTACAACTCAAAGAGCTAGAAAGAGAGCAACAAGAAAAGCCCAGTGTAAGCAGAAGAAAGAAAATAGTAAAGATCAGAGCAGAGATAAACAACATGGAGACCAAAGAAACAATTGAAAAGATCAACAAAACCAAGAGCTGGTTCTTTGAACGGATAAACAAGATTGATGGACCTCTAGCCAGGCTCACCAGGAAGCAAAGAGAGAAGACCCAAATAAACAAAATCAGAAATGAAAGAGGAGAAATAACAACAGACCCTGCCAAAACACAAAGGATTGTTAAAAAATACTATGAACAGCTCTACTCCAACAAATTGAACAACCTGCAAGAAATGGATATATTCCTAGAAAAATATAACCTTCCAAAACTCAATCAGGAAGAATCAAAACATTGCAATAGTCCAATAACTATGGAAGAAATTGAAGTACTCATTAAAAAGCTTCCAGCAAGTAAAATCCCGGGACCAGATGGCTACACAGGAGAGTTTTAGCAAACATTCAAGGAAGAATTAAAACCTATCCTCCTCAGAATGTTCAAAAATTTTCAAGAATAAGGAACCCTTCCAAACACCTTCTATGAAGCCAGCAACACCCTAATACCAAAACCAGATAAAGACAACACAAGAAAGGAGAATTATAGGCCAATATCTCTCATGAACATAGATGCCCAAATTCTCAACAAAATTCTAGCAAATCGGATCCAGCAGTACATCAGAAAGATCATACACCATGACTAAGTAGGATTCATCCCAGGAATGCAGAGATGGTACAATATCCACAAATCAATAAACTTGACACATCACATAAACAAATTGAGAGATAAAAATCACATAGTCATATCAATTGATGCAGAAAAAGCATTTGACAAAATCCAACACCCTTTCTTGATAAAAATTCTCAGCAAAGTGGGAATAGAAGGATCATACCTCAACATCATAAAAGCCATATATGATAAACCCACAGCTAACATCGACTCAATGGGCAAAAACTAAAACCATTTCCCCTAAGAACAGGAATAAGACAGGGATGCCCACTCTCACCACTCCTGTTCAACATAGTACTGGAAGTATTAGCCATTGCAATTAGACAAGAGGAAGAAATAAAAGGCATCCAAATTGGAAAAGAAGAAGTAAAGCTGTCCTTATTTGCAGATGACATGATACTGTACATAAAATCCCCAAAGATTCCATCCAAAAACTAATTGACTTAATAAATGAATTTGGCAATGTAGCAGGATACAAAATTAATGCCAAGAAATCTGGCATTTCTATACACTAATAGTGAAATTACAGAGAGACTCAAAAAGCAATCTCATTTACCATCACACCAAAAAAAATTAAGATACCTAGGAATAAACCTAACTAAAGAGGTAAAACACCTATATGCAGAAAACTACAGGACACTGAAAAAAGAGATAAAGGAAGATGTTAACAGATGGAAGAGCATACCATGCTCATGGATTGGGAGAATCAACATCATTAAAATGTCGATACTACCCAAAGCAATCTATAGATTCAATGCACTACCCATTAAAATACCAGCGACCTATTTCACAGACCCAGAAAGAATTCTTCAGAGATTCATCTGGAACAACAAAAGATCAAGAATAGCCACAGCTATTCTGAGAAAGAGGAATAAAGTAGGTGGGATCTCAATACCAGATTTCAAGCTATATTACAAAGCAACTGTTCTCAAAACAGCCTGGTCCTGGCACAAGAACAGACATATAGACCAATGGAATAGAATAGAGAACCCAGATATCCACCCAAACTACTATGCTCAACTAATATTTGACAAAGGAGGCATGAACACTCAATGGAGCCAAGATAGCCTCTTCAATAAATGTTGTTGGGAAAATTGGACAGATTCATGCAAAAAATGAAACTGGACCACCAACTTACACCAAATACAAAAATAAACTCAAAATGGATACAGGACTTAAACAGAAGACGGGACACCATAAAAATACTAGAGGAATCCACAGGCAGCACAATCTCAGACATATGCCAAAAGAACTTCTTCACTGATACTGCTCCAAAGGCGATGGAAGGTAAAGAAAAAAGAAATAAATGGGACTACATCAAAATAAAAAGCTTGTGCACAGCAAAAGAAACCATCATCAAAACAACAAGAAAGCCCACTGTATGGGAGGACATATTTGCAAATGTTATCACTGATAAAGGTTTAATTTCCAACATCTACAGCCAACTTATGCAACTTAATAAAAGGAAGATAAATGATCCAATAAAAAAATGGGCAACAGACTTAAATGAACCTTTTCGAAAGATGACAGAAGGTAGGCCAAGAGATACATGAAAACATGTTCAAAGTCACTAGTTATCCGAGAGATGCGATACCATCTTACACCTGTCAGAATGGCAATCATCAACAAATCAACAAACGACAAGTGTTGGCAAGGATGCGGAGAAAAATGAACCCTTGTGCATTGTTGGTGGGAATGCAGACTGTTGCAGCCACTGTGGAGAACAGTATGGAGTTTCCTCAAAAAAACTAAAAATGGTTCTCCCATTTGACCTTGTAATCCCACTCTTAGGAATTTATCCTAAGAAATCACAAACACCAATCAGAAAGGATTTATGAACCCCTATGTTCATAGCAGCACAATTTACAATAGCTACAATTTGGAAACAGCCTAGGTGCCCGTCAGCAAATGAGTGGATCAGAAAACTATGGTACATGTACACAATGGGATTCTATGCTGCCATTAAATAGAAGGAATTCTTACCATTTGCAGCAACCTGGATGGACCTGGAGAGCCTTATGCTTAGTGAAATAAGCCAGTCAATGAAGGAGAAGCATCACATGATCTCACTCATTTGTGGATAATAAAGAACATTATAAACTGATGAACAAAAGAATAGATACAGAGGCAGTAAAGCATCAAACAGACTGTGAAATTACAGCAGGAAGATTAAGGTTATGTGGGATAGATAAGTGATCAACCAATGGACTTGTATGCATGCATATAAGCATAATCAATGAACATAGACACTGTGGGGTTGGGGTAGGCCTGGGAGGGAGGGGGGCAATGGGAGATATGTATAAAAATTAATAAAATAAATAAATAAATTAAAGCTAGTGTTGGTTGTTTCCTGTTGTAATTTTCACTGTAAAGTATAATTGTCCCTAGCAGTATAAGTTGCTCACAGTTCTTCTGAGATGGTAGACTATGAAACTCATCCAATTATGAAGATGTAATGGTTTAAAAGTATATTGAGAATTCTATTTAAGTACCAAATTTCAGGAAACTGGATAGGTAACAATATTTTATAGAATTATTTTATCTTATAGAAAATTAATTAAGCATTTGTTCTCCTTAATAAACATAGAAAGTATTTATGTAGCATAGATATGATTTTCTTAGAATTGATTATCATAATTACTAGAAAGCCACTCTTCCAGCATCAAGGAGGAACAAGATGGTATCAGGCTGAATACTCAACACTGCAGGTCTGCTGCAGAAAATGAAGAACAGAACACAGAGAGACAACAGTTCCACAATGATTGTATCTCATTTGAATCCAGAATATGAAAAGAATATATAAAGAACATTGATGACTGAATAAGGCAAACAATCTAATATAAAATTTCACCACATATTTCACAGAAGGTATACAAATGATCAGTAAATACTTGAAGAAGTCTTCTTTTGTCCTGAGGGACTTTTTTTTTTAAATCTAGAGGAGATACTTTTGCACAGAAGTAAGTCTCAGATATGGCTGTTGAAAATAAAGCTGATAACCAGTTTTTAAAATAGCTTGGGATACTGTTTAAAGTTACACATTCTATAATCCTGAAATTCCACTCATAATTATTTACCCAAGTTCTGAAAATATATGCCCATTTAAAAACTGTGTGCAGACCTTGGCCAAGTAGCTCAGTTGATTAGAACCTTGTCCCATAAGCTAAGGTTGAAGGTTTAATTCCTGGTCAAAGCACATACAAGAAACAGCAATGAATGCATAAATAAGTGGAACAACAAATCAATCTTCTTTTTCTCCCTGCTTCCTCTCTGTCTCTAAAATTAATATATATTTTAAAGGTGTGTCTAAATGTTCATAAAAACTTTATTTATAGAGTCAAAAACTTAAGAACAACCCTATCAATCACCTTGTGAATAAACAAAATTGTAGTATACAATGTAATATAATCAGTATAAAAGGTCATTTTTATTAATACATGAATAACATGGATTATTCTTTAAAATATGCTGCATGAAAGAAGCCATATGTAAAAGAGTACATACTTTATTATTTCGTTTACATGAAACTTCAGATAAAACAAATTTCATCTACAGTGATGTAAAATAGAGCCTTGGTCTCTAGGGATGGGTTTTGGATGGGCCTTGTCTGTCAAAGGGCTCATTGGAACTTTCAGGATGACAGGACTATTTTATAACCTGACTATGTTATGGTTACATAGGCAAACATTTGTCAAAGCTTAGCAAAATATTCACTTAAAATATGTACATATGTCAAGCATAAAATTTAATTTCTAAATAAAATCAATCTATATTATAATATAATAATCACTATATATATAATTTAAAGCTTTAATTTTAAAATTAATATTATTATTTATGCAAAGATCATTCTAATTCCTTATTTTTTAATATCAGAGGAACACCTCTGTATAAATTACTTTTACATAATGAGATTGATTTAAACATGAGAGCCTTAATGTTTTCTTATTTGTAAAGGTGATGAACAGAAAAATCCCATCTTTCTGTACATCATGTTATAGTCATGGGATTTAAAAGATTTTAAAATCATCAGTAAAACTGTTTATTATTTTTATTAGGAATGAATCATATAACATTTATATTACTCATATGATGTTTGTATCATAAAGAAACCATGTGTCTGTTATACAAAAACTAGAAACTGGTTTTCTACCTGTTTATGATTGCCTAATGCAGCATTCCTGCCATCGTGGGCCTGTTCTGCCCAAGCCAATACCTACCAGCCACGTGCAGCTATTAAGTACTTGAAATCAGGTTAGTATGGCTGAAAAACTGGAATTTTATTTTATTTATTTTAATTAATTTAAATAGCCACATTTGACTACTAGATTTACATTGGACAGGAAGATCTAATTCCTGGGATATATGGGGTTGGCCATTCTTTGCACATGTATCAATCAACTTTCACTCCTACTTAACAGGATGAAATACTCACCTGATTTATTCATTTCCGCAACACTGGTTAGACCAACTTTATATTGGAATGATTACTCTTTTTAAATATATATATATATATATATATATATATATATATATATATATATATATATTATTTATTTTTTACAGAGAGGAAGAGAGAGGGAGAGAGAATTAGAAACATTGATGAGAGAGAAACATCAATCAGCTGCCTCCTGCACACCTCTTACTGGGTATATGCCTGCAACCGAGGTACATGCCCTTGACCAGAATCGAACCTGGGACCTTTCAGTCCACAGACCAATGCTCTATTCACTGAGCCAAACCAGTTAGGGCAACATTGACATGATTATTCTGCAATAATGATGCCAAAGATGAGTATGGTGATTTCAGAGTCTTCCTCCATGTGACAGATGGAGACAGCTGAACCCAAGTCATGGGCATAGCCTGAGTCAGCTGCTTTCTTGATTTTCCCATACAAATTAGGTGCTTGGGAGGGACTGGTACTGGTTAGGGTTAAAATTTAAGTTTGAGAAATGTAGAAGCCCATTACCCAGTGTGGAAGCTATTTGTTGCTGTTCAGATTACTAGAATTTCATTGTTGGAATCGTGGGCACTGTCTATTAATGACCTATTGCCTTTGTGGTGGTGCAGGAGCTTACCTACTATATATTGATTTAAGTTTTAAATAACTCTTCATAAGTTCCAAATCACTAAAAATAACTAAACATTTTGTCTTTGGATAGTTTAAAATGAGGCACAGTCATTTTCTTGCATAATTTGTGCTTCATCTTTCAGAATGGTTCCTTATTGTTGAATGTTTTATTCTGTTAATCTCATATACTATCCATGATGCTTTGAAAATACTCTTTCTTCTGTTTCCACTTCTTAATTTCCATCACAATCATATTCTCACTATTTTTTCACATATTGGAAGGGATGAAATTAACGGTGCCTGTTTAGTAATATGTTCTCAGAGCAGCCATGGGAGAAAAAAGCAAGGACAGAGACAAGTCTGCTTGTCTCCAAACTGGGGTTATCATCTCATATTGCACAAAAGAGATGGATGTCTTTCAAAGCACAAAAAAAAAAAAAAATCTTAGGAGCACTAAAGTAAGTGTCAGTTGCTAATGACCTGTAACAATCATGCTCCAAATCAGGTTATTTTTACTGCATTCTTTCCTACAGAATTAGAGGAGGAAACCTGGAAAAATTTCAGGTACATAAAAAAATGGAACCCCTCTTTTTATCTTTTCTCCACCATAAGACATACACATAAGCATTTGTGGATGAACACACAAACATACTGTTGAACATAAACTTATTTTGCAATTTATGAAGACCCCACCAGAATTTTCATCTTTAACTTTTGAAAATAATGACATGTAACTTTTCTTATTTGACCTTTAAACCTTCTTCCTATCATTCTTGTATCTACCTTGTAGGAGAAACTGGTTTTGAAACGTATTTTTGCCTGGAGGTTTTCCTAACAGTTTATAGTCTAATCATAGGGAAATTCTGCTTCTTTGAATAATATAGTTTTAATAAAAATTGTCTGCCTTAGAGATCATATTGCTTTTTCAAATTTAGTTTCAAAACTATTTAAACACTGAGAATTACTGTCCTAGCCAGTATGGCTCAGTGGATAGATTGTCAGTCTGTGGACCAAAGGGTTTCAGGTTCGATTCCAGTCAAGGGCAAGTACCTTGGCTGCAGGTTCCTCCTAGGTTTGGGCTGTGGTCAGGGCTCCTACAGGAGGTGATGTGTTTCTCTCACATTGATATTTCTCTCTGTGTTTCCTTCTCTCCCACTCTCTCTAAAAATCCCTTGTACAGGGATTTAAAAAAATAAAAGACTGAAAATTACTAAATTATATTTTTTGTTTACATCTGGAATGAATATTTAATTTTACTTGCTTATGACTTAATTTTGTTATACTATTTCCTAAGTTTTAGTAACTAAAAATTAATAGATGCTTTTTTAAAATAATATAAGAATAAACAATAAAGATAACTTTTAAAAATACTGTAAGAATTAATTGATTTGCATTATACCAAGAATTTGTATTAAACAGAGCCCTCACTATGTAACAATTTATTTTTCTGTATTCTAAGCATTCTCCCATGGTTAACACCATCTGTCCTTCCTAACTACCAAGATGCTATGGGCCGCTTCTTCCTCACTCTTTATTTACAATCCAGAATGAACATTTGTAAGTGTGTAAATTTTATAAACAGAGACAGGAATTTTTATGCAGGATGTGCAGAAAAAGAAATTTCTCTTTCTTTTGCTTTTATGCACAATCTGCCCATCATGAGTATTCTGAAGATAGGGAACTCAGTGGATAGGCTCTTTCACAATTCAGCAGTAAAATGATAATGAAGCCCATCATAATAACCCTGAGCTATTTAGAGTTGTTGATTCAACAAAGAAAAATTGTATTTTGTTTGATACAGGCTTAATGTTGAAAGTATTTACTTGAATTTTAATGTTTGAAGATTTAATTAGCTGTAAAATATGTTCAGCTATGAGTAATCAGAATACCTGATTAAACAGAACACTGATTAGCCACCCTCTGATCACATCTGATGAAGAAAATAAGGCAAAAACGGGTATGTTAAAAGATGCACAGATGAATTCTTTTCACGGAGCTGAATCCTAAGATCTGCATCTTGTAATAATGAAATGAGAGTACTCAGCATGATCAGTGACATTCACATACAATGGTTTGTGTTTATAACTGCATCTATCTACTTATACTCTATTTACATAACAAATGTGTGTTCTTCTGCAGTCATTTCCATATTTTTCAGGCAATCATCTGAGAGTTGTGTTCTGCCTTTGAATACCATTCATTACTTTCCTCATTTCCCTGCTATTGCTCTTCTGCCTGCCTCAAAGTAGAGAAAGTTGGGGATTTTGGGAAAAAGAATCACTGCCCTAGTTTTGCCAACAATTATCTCTATTACCTTCAGCAAGTGACCTAACTTATATTTCTGTTTAATATCCTCATGTAATAGTGTCTTGGACCTGACACTGTGTGATTTATATTTTCAAAAGCAGTTGTACTCTTAAAAAATTTTACCTAAAAATCCTACTCTAAACCTCTGTATGTATGATGGGCAACCAGAGAACTGTTCCAGGTTCTAGAGCAAGTCCGCAGTCCTGCCATCTCTGCAGCACATAGGGCATAGCTGCGAAGCCATAAAAACAGTTTTAAAACAATTGGACTAGATTTTTCCTATGGTTTCCTCCATTCTAAAATGTTATTATTTAGTATGAAAGGCAGATCAGTTATTAAAGACTTAAAAAGTTGAAGTTAATGAAGAAAATTGAATTTTATATTTCCTGTAGACTTCTTTTAGTCACATCCTGACAATACTTCTAAGAACAGATAATTGGAAATTACCTGGTCTTTACTATAACTGATTCTGGATTTTGCTGTGTTATGGTAAATACTCTTTATTTGTGGGTTAAAATAATATTAAGTCTATGTATTATTGAATTATATATTCTATTTTCACACTGTTAAGCAAGGAGATTGTATTAGAAGACCTTGAAGACTTTTTCAAAGACTGATATTCAGTGCTTCTTTAAATCCATGATAAAGTTGACCAAATTTAAATATAGATTGACTAAGGAAGTTTCAATTAAATTGGGCTTTAATTAAATCTATATTTAAATACAATTTAGTAAATTTAAACACAATACAATCAATTTTAGTAAGAACTTTATTATTCTGAAAACCAAATATCTACCCAATTTTTTATATTTGTTTCTTCTTTGAAAATATGTTTTTAGTTTTTATTTTTAGAGTGAGAGGAAGGGAGAAATAGAAACATTGCTTAGAGAGAAACATCAATCGACTGCCTCCTACACACACCCCACTGGGGATTGAACCCACAATACAGGCACGTGCACTCACTGGGAATGGTTCATGGGTCAATGCTCAACCACTGTAACACACTGGCTGGGCACATTTGTTTCTTCTTTTGCCACTACTCTTTCTTTACTAAGTCTAATTTACCATACTACACTAACTAAACATCAACTACTTCAATAGTATCCACACTCTGCTCTCTTTCCACTAATACAACCTATTTTCTCTTGCTAGACAATTCTTTTTAAAGTGGTCCCATTCTAAAATCTCAGAGAGGCCTTTTATATGACCATTGTGACTAACTGAAAAAATTAGAACTCTTTCCTGCTCTGTGTTCTTGACATGTCACTTTATCATAATTCTTATCAAGAGGTTAGGGTCTACATCCTCACCCCTCAATTCTGGGTTGGTCTTGTGATGTATGTGTGCTTATAGAAAGTAGCAGGTGTGATGTTGTACCAGTTTACAGATGCCATATTTGTTACTGCTCTGTCTTGGAGCTCTGCCACCTCCATATGATCAAACCTGGACTAGCCCAATTAACCTCATCTTCCTAATGGTCAGGCAACCAATAATGGAATGGGTCATCCTCAACCAGGGAGGCCCAGCCTACCTGCTAAGCACATCACAGATGTATGAGTGAGTCAAGCCACTGACAATATTGTCCACTTGGTATTTTTCTATTCCTGGACACAAGTCCTTATATTGTCTCAAAGTGATACCAGTTTATATAATAAGGTTTTAGAGTTAGTCCTTATATAAAACCTTCTTTTGGAAAGTCTAAGAATTTTAAATGTCATCTACTTCAATTTTTCAATGTAGGAATTTCTTCTAAGAGTCATTCATTCACAAAATCTACTGACAAGAAGTCATTATCTCACAAAGTGTTATATACTTTGCACAGGTATAATAATAAAAATATATATGCTGATATTACTTTCTAATTATAACACAAAGATTTCTGACTAGTACCTTCTATGTTGACAATTCTATGGGAAATTATGCAAAAAATAATGTAGTTAAGCAATCTAGGCTTCTATTTTTAGAAATAAATTAATACCAGTTACTTGTTTTCCTAATTTAAGAGCATATGTAAAGTTTTCTTTTCTTTTCTTTTCTTTTCTTTTCTCTTCTTTACTTTTCAGGAAGCATTTATGGATAAAAAACAACAAATAATGTTTAAAAATATTTACGCCCCCTCACACACACTGCTTTGGATAGATAATATATAAACCCTGGACAATTAACAGAGAAATGACAAAATACTTGATAAAAATATCAAATCATAATAATTTTCAGTAAAATACTTTGTTGGAGCTTATTTCACTTTCTAATACATTTCCTTCATATATTTTTATTTACTTATGTTTGGGGTGGTGACATTGGTTAATAAGATTATATGGGTTTCAAGTGCATATTTCTATGATATATGATCTGTACACTGCATTGTGTGCTCACCACTCAAAGTCAAATGATCATCTACCACCATATATTTGGCTATCTTCCTACTCCAGTCCCCCCCATCTCCAGTTTCCCCTCCCCCATCTCCTAGCAACCACCACACTACTGTCTGCATCTAGGAGTTTTAGTTTTATATCCCACATATGAGTGAAATCATACATACAGTTCTTAGATTTTTTTCTAATTTATTTCTTGTAGCATAATATTCTCAAGGTCCATACATGTTGTCACAAATGGTAGTTGAATGGTACATATATTCAAAATACAGCCTTCATGTATTTTTTAAAATATATTTTATTGATTTTTTAGAGAGGAAGGGAGAGAGATAGAAAGTCAGAAACATTGATGAGAGAGAGACATCGATCAGTCGCCTCCTGCACGCCCCACAGTGGAGATGTGCCCGCAAGCAAGGTAAATGCCCCGACAGGAATCGAACCTGGGACCTTTCAGTCCACAAGCCAACCCTCTATCCACTGAGCCAAACTGGTCTTGGCTACCTTCATGTATTTTTAAGCAAGAAGCAAAGGCATCGAGAAATGTATGATGCTGCATATTGTTGTTTAATGTGCCTGAAACCTGTTTTAAATGCAACTAAATCTGCCTGTCTATGAAGAATTCCTGTCTGACTCTTCGCAAAAACTTACAATGGTTATACATATTAAGGCAACATCTCCCTCTTTCCCATGTCTAATTAGCTGGAATCTCTAAGGCCAGATGCCATACATGCTTTCTTCCTAGGTTTCCCTTGATCATTGTAGGCAGTGCATTAAAGCCCAAGGTCACATACTTTGGTAGAGTAAATGGTAACTAATGCAAAATGATGTTCTAGGAGTCAACATGCAAGGTGAAAATCACTAATAGAAAATTGGCCTTTGAAAATTCCCTAAACCTTCCAGGGTTGAAAACTATTTTTATTTCTTCATTTGGACGTAATATGAATCAATTTATTTATGATTATGCATCATAATTTAGAATTTAGGAAAAATACTTTAAATATGTGAATCATATCTTCAGTATACAGTACTGAGATAATTGAAGGATCAGGATTATATTTTGTTTCTCAGTAACTTTCAGGAATAATGACTGTTCACATTCATAAATTATAATTTTCAGTCTCTTCCTGAGGGGCTTGGAGGATCTCTCTCTCTCTCTCTCTCTCTCTCTCTCTCTCTCTCTCTCTCTCTCTCCTCTCTCTCCCTCTCTCCTCTCTCTCCACACACACACACATACACACATACACATACAAACACACACATTGAAATTCAATTCTTCTAGGCTATGGGAACTAAACTAAAGGTAAATCCTTGTCCTTATGTTAAATTATGCTGGAACCAAGCAAAATTAATTTAGCTGCTTGCTCAGGAAATACCTGCTTCTAGAAGATAAGAGTATGAACCAACTAAACAAATTACTTTTCGCTGCTAACAGCTTCCTGATCATGACTTGCTTCAAGACCCTTGCCTCTATGTGTCCACCAAGCCAAAGTTAGAGTTCTTAACTGCTACCAGATTCTGAGTGATTTCTAGTCTTTTAAGAACACCTTAACACCCAGTTCAGTCCCTGAAATTCTACAAATATGTTGCCTCAACTTTCCATTTTGAGAACATTAAGACTCTCAATGTTGTGTTCTAATAAATTTAACTTTGATCAAGTTTTTCTTATGTACTTTTCAGAATTCAAAAATTAAGAAACAAGTGTCTAAATGATGTGTCTTTATCACGTTAGTATAACTAAAATTCCATCCTCTCTTATTTCCTGACTATTCATACTTAAGCATGTGGCATACCTTCTCCTTCCTTAACTTTCTATGGCCAGCTTCCATACAAATTGGCTTATTTAAAAAAAAATATTATTGATATCATATTAGGATGAAAACTCTCCAGAGCTTTAAAACATCTGATGAGGTCCAGACTCTTAGCTATTCTCTCCATTCCTTCACAGTTCTCACCCTGCCCCAGGATGCTGCTCTCCACATTACTTCAACAATGCACCTTTCTTAGAAGTGGGTCTATCTACCTGACCAGATCCAGGGAGTTAAGTCTATTTGTCAGATCTGGACAGTACAATTGTATGGACAGTTCTCTTAACCCCAAACCCACTGATATTTAATATTTTTCTTTGCCAGTATCTTAACTACTAAAGACCTAATTTTCAGCACCATTATTATTAGCATAAGTAGCTGTATATTGATAAAGAAAGGGAGCAAAGGAAATCAGACATTATTAAGTATAATCCACTAAAAAGCATAAGCCTTCTTGCTTCCCCAAGAAATAAAAGCTTCTTCACATAATCCCTAGGGAAACACTGATCTATTCCCAGATGCTTGGGGGAAGGGAGTGGTAAATACATGTGCAATGGAAGTCAAAATGGCAAGAAGCCTCAGTGTAGCTTGGGGAAAGAACATAGATTGGTTGAGGGGTGGACTCATCAGAAGCCCGTGAAATCTTGGGAAGTTGATTGGACATTTTGAAAAAGCTCCTGGTCCTTCCCAAACCTGAAATAATATAATCCCAGCTAACAAAGAGCTCACTATCTCTCTCTTAACCCCTCTCTCCCCCCACCCACAAGTGTACCCAGTACACAAACTTGCCCCCATCCTTAGCATGTTCTCTCCATAGCAATCATGGGAGGTGAGCAGACACCTGCTGCCTCAATAGCTGTGTGGACTTTGAATTTGGCCTTAGCCAAGGGACAGCTGGGAAAACAAGCTAAGCTAGTGGGATGGTGAGAAAGGCTGGACTGGACTAGTCTAGGAATGCAGCAAAATGTCTGGACACTAGCCCTATTTCTGGGTTTGGTGAAAGCAAGATTGGATTTTTTTCATGGCAGGGTGGACAGAGATGGGGACACTAGAAAACCAGGGGAACTCCTTTGATTTTGCATCTGACCCAACAAATGAATTTTACCTGGCTACCATCTCTCATATATGGGTTTCCTGCAATATTTCCTTGTAACACTGCAAGAATCCCATTTCCACCAGCAGCATTATTATATGAATATTATAGAGTTTGATTATGTAAACAGTTATAAGTATAGATTAAAAGCATTTTTGAATTTATAGCCTGATACTCACTAGTTTTGTAGAATTCAGAACTGTAGAATCTCTCTAAGCCTTACCTTTCTCCAGTAAAAAAAAAAAAAAGTAAAGCAGATTAAATGACATTCCATATGTAATGTACTTTACAAGTATAAAATATCAAAGATATACTATTTAGTTAGTAGTCTATAAGTGGGCTAAAATGCTTTGTTTACTTCAAAAGCACAAATAAGATTAATAATCTTGTGAATTTAGATAAACTACCTTGCTAACTTAAGCTACGTTCTCTGTTGCAAATAGAATATGGGCATGCTCAGATACAACAACCTAAAGTAATAATGTGAGTGTTCAAGATTTACTCAAAATTTTCCATCATCTAGTACATTCATTCCTTATTCTTCCAACTCCTGCTGCTGACATTTGGCCACTGCAATGCTCATTAGCATCAGACTGAATGTGAAGGATGCTGTGAGCTGAGATAGAACTCCATTGTGCACATGACATCTTGTTAGCAGATTTTAAAATATTTGTTAGGGAACAGGCTTTACTTTGCATTCATTCTCTCCTTGTTCAGAGAAAGGCTGAGCAAGGCATAGTCTTATAAATACTTAACTTTATGGTCTGTGTCCTAGGACCACAAAAAGTTTCAATGGATAGCTCTACCAAAATGTGTTAGGACCAACCTCATTAATTTCTGCTTCTTGAGGCTATCATTTTGACTGTTAAATGTTTGTCATTTTTATGTACACTAGAGGCCCAGTGCATAACATTTTTACATGGATGCAACCCCTAGGCAGGGCTGGCGATCAAAGCATGAGCCTCTGGCATGGAAGGGCAGGTCCCAGCTGATTTCTGGGACCTGGGCAGCACCTGGGCCCCTGAGCCCCTGTGTGCACCCCCTCCACCTGAGTCATGGTGCCCACATCCCCATGCGGCAATGTGGTGAGCGCAGCCCAGACGCCATGGGCTAGCGACACTGCAGGGAAGCCAGGCGGGCAGCGCATTCTCTGGCAGATTGGCTCCTGCCCGAAACCCCCAGGGAGCCCAAAGAGCCCTTGCGGGCCTGGCAGCTGCGGCCTGGCTCTCCCAGAAGAGGCCATGTGGGTGTGAGGCGGGCTCCTCAGAGGTACCTGGCACCTGAGAACGGAGGCTTCCCTGGTGCGAGCCCTGTAGTGGAAATGAGAGCAAGCTCAGTGGACACCCTGCACCTCTCACTGCACCTCTTTCTCCATCACCCCAACCCCCAGATAGTCAGAGAGAGGTCACAGTGCATCGTGGATGCCCGCCATGATCTGTGCTGTCCCCTGGGGGTCAGTGCACATCATAGAGAGTAGTGGAACTTCAGGTCCAATGAATGACTAAGGGAACAATTTGCATATTGGGCTTTCATTATATAGGATAAGATAATATATATTTACTAGTATATATTACACAAACATAAATGCATATATACTTCATGTGTATGTACTTCAACGAGATGTCTATTTGAAGTTAATTGTTCTAATGATATGTTTGTTTTTTCTTAAGAGAAGAATAAATACTTAGTAGTCACTGTGGTTAGAGGATGAAAATAGTGAGAGAGAGAGAGAGAGAGAGAGAGAGAGAGAGAGAGAGAGAGGTGTAAGCTTACCTTTTCAGTCTGACCTGATCCTGACTTTCAAATTGAAATGGATATAAGATAGAAAATGGAAAAGCCCTAGGTACCATAAGAGGTTCTTTGAAAAGTGTCTAAATTCTCTATTAGTGACTGAAAAGTTTTTCAATAAATAACAGTTTTGAATTGGCCATTAATATCAGATGAAGTGCGTTGGGGGGAGGTTTGCATAGCTGGGGACATTGTTCAGAGGCAGCACTGCTCGGTTCCCAGGCCACTCCCTGTGAACAATCAGAGGCTGGTAACAAGCTCTCAGCTGTTCAGGCCTCTGGTTGCAACTCTGGGAAACGTGGGAGAACCTCTGAAAGAAACCCTTAATTAGAATTCCTCACAGTAGTCAGCCTGGTAGACACAGGGTAAATTCAGCTGTAGCATAAGAAAACGTCATGCTATGGTTAAGGCTAATCCCAGAAAAATCTATTGATTTACTACTGGTATATACCTCACATTCTTTTATTCTCTGTGGTGACTTGAAAGAAAGAATAAGCTTTCTGAAAAACAAACTTCCATATCATTGTATTTATTTATTTATAGTGTATGGTTACAAGAATCAGTTAATACTAAATATTGCCATTTCTTTATCAGTGCTTTAAAACTAGTAAGTTTAACAGTAACTCAACAGTATGGGGAGGTATGCACATTTGTCTGCCACACTGAGGGTCTCTTGGGTAGTCCTAACAGGTCGGCACCAACTCAAGGCCATGGCAGCTTGAACGGAAGTGACTCCACATCTCCAGGATCAATCTGGAGCAAACCATCCTCCCTGGAGCTCCCTTCACCTGCCTTTCTTTTTTCTAAGAAACTGCCAAGACCTTTGCACTGTGTAATACTCTATGGCAAAAATTGAAATCAGGCTGTCAAACACAAAGCAAGTAATTGAATTAAAACATGCCATTAAGGAAATAGGCAAGATACAGACTGAAAAAAATATTCACATTACATTTAGCTGACAAAGGATTTCTCTATATAAAGTATCTAGTCTATATAATGAATTCTCACAGGTCAACATTAAAAAGAAAAGCCATCCCCACCCCCTATAAAAAGGCATAATATTTGTATAGATGTTTCAAAAAATAAAAAATTGTATAAAAAAACAATAGGTACATGAAAGAATATTAATCTCTATTAATTAGGAAAAGCAAATGAAAATACATAAGTGTGACTAAAATCAAAACTGCCAATAGTGAATATTGGCAAAAATTGAGCAAATAAAACACCCACATACTGCCACTTATCCAAAAGGTACACCAATTTGGAAAACTGTCAGTTTCTTGTAAGTGAAACACATTTCTACGATTAACATGTATATATCCACTTCTGTGTATTTACTCAGGAGAAATGATGACAAATGTTTTCAAAAAGTCTTATAACAAAATGGTCATACAAGCTTTATTTGCGGTAGTCAAAAATTGGGTACAAAATAAATATCCATCAATTAGAAAACAAACAATTGTGTTATATTTATACAATTAAATGTTAATTAATAATAAAAATGAATGTATTCTGATGTACATAGCAACATGGATGAATGTCAATAGCACTATGTTGAATGAAAAACAATGATATTTGAATACACATGCACTAATACAGCTGTAGCTCAAAAACATTACCTTAACTGAACTCTGAAAGTGATTGCCTATGGAAGGGGATAAGTTTCCCAGAATGAAATATGAGTGAAATCTCTAGAATATGGAAAAATCCTACAGTCTGAGTTAGTTGATGGTATACAAATTTTTTAAACTGATTTAAGAATTTTGTATTACTTTCTAGAAAAAAATAGATAAGAGAAAAAAGTGACAAAAAATCTAAACAGGAAAAAATACACTTTGACACATGTACTGTCTACTAAATTGTGTCCTCCCCAAATTTATATGTTGAAACCCTGATGCCCACTGAGGCTATATTTAGAGCCTTAAGCGGCTACATGGCCCATGGCCTGGTGGACTCCACACACAATGGACCACAGCTGGAAACACAAGCTAAGCTAGCCAGATGCCGGGCTGGACTGAGCTTCAATATGGAGCAGAAACTCTGGGCAATGGATTTTTTGTTAATTAGTTAGTTAGTTTTGTTTTCTAAATATTTTTTTAATGATTTCAGAGAAGAAGGAAGAGGGAGAGAGAGAAACATCAATGATGAGAAAGAATCATTGATTGGCTGCCTCTTACATGCCCCCTACTGGGGATCGAACCCACAACCCGGGCATGTGTCCTGATTGGAGTCTGATCTGGGACCCTTCATTCTGCTGGCCAACACTCTATCCACTGAGCCAAACCGGCTAGGGCTGAGCAGAGGCTTTATTTCTAGGCCCGCTGAAGACAAGATTGGACTTTTTCCATAGTAGGATGGAAGGAAATGGAACCTTGGGAACCAGAGTTTAATTCCACAGAAATAAATATCACTCATCCTCCCATGTGAGTCTCAGGAAATTCCTTTCCTTGTGACATTGCAACAATTCCACTTCCACTGGCCACAGATGGGACCCAGAAGGCACCCCATTGATAACAATATGATGGCATTAGTATCCTCGTAAGAGGAGACCGCAGAGCTTGGTCTCTTACCACATGCTCCCAAAGAAAAGGTCCTGTGAGTACCCAGCCAAATGCTTGTCACCTGCAAGCCAAGAGGAGAGGACTCCTAATAAAAGCTATTTGCTATAATCCTACTCTTGGACCTCCCAGCCTCCAGATCTGTGATAAATAAATTGCTGTTGTTTAAGTCACTCATATCGCTTGTGACATTTTGTTACAGCAGCCAGAGCAGATTAAGACACCACCCATCCTACTTCATGCCTGATGCATGAATCTCCTAATAAAGCTAATTCAATCTTTAAATTTACTCCTTTAAATTATTCTTGAAACACAGCATACCTGTTTACCTTATTTATATTTTTATATCCTTTTTGTCATTTTAAAATTAAAGTACTAAATATATTTACAATGAAATCCATTTATCTTAAATATGGTAATTTTATAGAATTATACAGTAACCACCACAATCAATGTATGAATCAGACCCCTTATTTAAGGTCCTTCCAGGCTTTCTGCAGTTGATCTCTTTCCTTCATGCCTGGCCCCAGACTACCCATCTGCACATGCACATAAATACTGTGGACTCTAGGAGAGAAACACATGTCATTAAAGAAAACACACCTGCAACATAACTAAGTGGATAACTCTTAGAAAATACTTTATAGGGTATACTGTCCCAGTTACATTTATTAAAAAAACACACACATAAAAGTTGTAATAAAAATATATTTTATTTTAGCCAGACATTGACTTTTTCTGTAAATAGTGAAGGTTCTGGCACAATATAAAGGTCCCAAAATATGTTGATTTTTTAAAGAGGTCCCAACACTGAAGGTGAGTGATATTATGGGAAGCACAAAATTAAGTTTTTCTCTTTGTATTGTCTAGCTCTTGATGTTGTGTATTCCCATTACCATTCTCTCAGATGTAAATAACTAGGGAAGTGCTTACATAGATTTTAAGTAATTGCCACTCTGTGAATAAATATGATAGGTGTAAAACAGGAATAAAGTGGCCAGGCTTATTTAAAAAGGGTGTAGGAGAGAGGAAATAGCATGATCTTTGCAATCTGAGCCGGTGACACAGGTTAAGAAATTTATCTCTCTAATTTTATAGCTTCTCCATGTTATATCATGTCATTTAAAATAATTATCTCTTAATGTTATGAAAATTAAATGACTATGGTATTACCAAGCTTATATTTCATAAATGATAGCTATTTTATGATTCTAATAATAAGCAATGTAGCATTTGTACAAAACAATAAAATATATTAAATGAAATTAGAGATGATAGAAAGCAGATTATTTTGAAGAGGACAAAATGAAATTTGTATCTAAATTAGGCTAGTAGATAGAGGCCTTGCTAAAAGCCAAGACTTAGTGTATAATAGACTTAAAGATTTCATTAATAAAACTTAAGATTAGCTATAATAATGTTATTATATAGTTATAAGAAAAAATAGCAAACATATTTGTTATTAGTTGGGAATTTAGCTATTCATTGCTTTTTAATATGCCTTTTGCAAGAATTACTTTAAAAATAATACAAACTGGTTTGGCTCAGTGGATAGAGCATCCGCCTGCAGACTGAAAGGTCCAGGTTCAATTCTGATCAAGGGCACATAGCTTGATTTCAGGCACATCCCCAGTAGAGGGTATGCAAGAGGCAGCTGATTGATGTTTCTAGCTCTCTATCGCACTCCTTTCCTCTCTGTAAAATATCAATAAAATATATAAAAATAAAAAGTAATACAGTATAATATGAATACATGTGATTTCTGTTTAGGAAAATAGCACAATTTCTGTGTATAAAATATATGATAAAAATATTAATTTCAAGTCCAGTCCCAATGTGTTATCCCTATGCTTCATGCCACCAGACAAGGATAAGCATGAGGTATGAAAGGAATTCATATCCATGCAACTTATCAGGAAGAGAAGATAAGAAACCAGGGTGGAAACTGCCTCTAGGGACAGATCTAAAATAACTGACCTGAAAGCAGAAGCAAAACAAAAGAGGATCAGGAGCAGAATTAGGCCATTCTGTACACAGGGAACTGCAATATGCAACATGGATAATCAGGACTTAGTAGGCAATCTGTGACAGCTGGAAGTTTGAGAGTTTTATAGGTGATGGTTGGTCCTACAACGGTCTTTCTCACCGGCATTTCTCTGCCGATAAAAGTCAGAGTCAGGGGTGGATAGAAAGAAAAATTAAATCCAAATCCAAATCACAGAGAAAGAAATGGCAGCAGTCAGTGGTAATTCTGGGTTCCAATCAAGTAGGGTATGGTAGATGATTAAAACAATTAAAAAGTCTTAAGTGCTTGAGGCGGGTATTTGGGGATTTCTAGAATTAGACATCCTGTAAAATGTGGTTAAAGACAGACACATTATAATCTACCAGAGGCCTATTTGTGCACTGGGAGAGGGGGAAGGATGTAGGGGAGAGGTGGTTGGTCCCTCAGCCCAACCTGCACCTGCTTGCAATCTGGGACCTCTGGCTCCTAACCACTCACCCGTCTGCCTGATCATCCCTAACTGCTCGCCTGCCTGCCTGATAACCCCTAACAGCCTCTGCCTCAGCCCCTGTTGTGACAGCTTCATCTGGAAGGACATCTGGAATGATGTCTGGAAGGTCATTCATCTGTCCAGTCTAATTAGCATATTGCACTTTTATTATTATAGATGTTGTTAGGGTAAAAAAAAATTGAGTGTTGGAAGTGCTAAAATTAAGCAAAGGCACATTTAATTTCCTCTATGCAAAGATGTGGACCATTCTTACAGGAGTGGATCTTGTATTCACAGTTAAGTGTACACACTTTTAGAATAAATTTATGATTCTATCAATGCAGCAAGAACATTCTCTATTGAAGTTATACACCCCAAAACAAAGACTGGACATGTAATAGACATATCACCTTATTACCTCATTATATTTTTCAAAAAGGAAAAAAAAAAAGAGTAGTGTCCTCAACCCAACAGCAATAATTTAATTTTTTTCCAGTTTATGAATAAAGAGATGGAGAAAACCTAGTAGTTCTCTAGAAATGTTTTAAAAACAAAACATCACATTCTCACAGTGATTCAAATTTATTAACAACAGAATATTGCCATAATCAATTTATTGGGATGACATTGGTTAATAGGTTTTAGACATGAATTTCTATGTTACAAGATCTATATGTTGCACTGTGTCCCCACCACCCAAAATCAAATCATTTTATGTCACCCTATATTAGGCTCCATTCACTCCACCCTACCCCACCCTGCCCCATTGCCTCTGTTAACTACCACTTTGCAGTTTTTTTGTCCATGAGTTTCAGTTTTATATCCCACATATGAATGAAATCATGTTTCTTAGCTTTTTCTGTCTGATTTATTTCACTTAACATAATATTCTTAAGGTGCATCTTTTCTTATGGCTAGGTAGTATTCCACTGTGTATATGTACCACATCTTCTTTATCCAGTTCTCTATTGAAGAATACCTTGGTTGTCTTGATATCTTGGACACCATGAATAATGCTGAATGAACACAGGGATGCAAATATGTTTTTGAGTTTTTCAGGCATATACCCAGAGGAGGGATTGCTGGGTCATATGGGAGCTCTTTTCTTAATTTTTTGAGAAATTGTCAGACTGTTTTTACCTAGTGGCTCTATTAGTCCACATTCCCACCAGCAATGAAGGAGGGTTCTCTTTTTCTCCACAATCTCTCCAACACTTGATTTTACTTATCTTATTGATAATAGCCATTCTAACAGAGGTGAGCTGGTATCTCATTGTAGTTTTGACTTGCGTTTCCCCAATTGCTAATGAGGTTGAACATCTTTTCCCATACTTATTGGCTCTTCAGATGTCTTCTCTGAAGAGGTGTCTGTTCAGGTCCTCAGCTTTTTTTTTTTTAACTGGGTTGTTTGTTTGGTATTGAGTTTTATGAGTTCTTTATGTATTTTGGATATTAAATCTTTGTCAGAGCTATCATTTGTGAGTATCACCTCCCATTCAGTCAGCTGCCATTTTGTTTTGTTTCTTTGCTGTGCAGAAGCTTTTTAGTTGAATACAGTCCTACTCATTTATTTCTGCATTTACTTCTCTTGCTTTTAGGGTCAAGTTCACAAAACGTTCTCTATGATCAAGGTCCATATGCTTAGTGCCTATGCTTTCTTCTATGTAATTTATTGTTTCAATTTTATTTTTAGGTATTTGATCCATTTTGAATTAATTTTTATACATTAATTTTTGTAATCCAGTTTCATTCTTTTGCATGTGTCTTTCCAATTTTCTCAGCATCATTCACTGAAGAGGATTTCTTTACTCCATTGTGTGTTTCTGGCTACTCTGTGAAAATAGTCTGCCCATATACATGTGGTTTTATATCTGGGATCTTTGTTATGTTCCATGTCCATTTTCTGCCAGTACCATGCTGTTTTGATTATCAATAGCTCTGTAGTATAAGTTGAAATCAGGTAGTGTAATACTTCTGCTTCATTCTTTTTTCTCAAGATTGCTTTTGCTATCAGGGTTTTTGGGAGTTTCATGCAAATTTAATGATTTTTTGGTTCTATTTCTTTAAGGAATGACATTGGGATTTTGATGGGGATTAAGTTAAATATGTATAATGCTTTGGGTAATATGGCCATTTTAAGTCTGTTGATTCTTCTAATCCATGGAAACGAGGTATTTTGTGTCTTTTTCAATCTCTTTTAATAATGTTTTATAGTTTTCAGTTTATAGCTCTTTCACATTCTTTGTTGAGTTTACTCCTAGGTATGTTATCCTTTTGTTTGCAATTGCAAAAGGAATTATTATTTTTTTTCATTTCTTTTCCTGAAGTTTCACTATATACAAGAAGGCAGTGTATTTTTGTACATTGATTTTGAATCCTGCAACTTTGCTGTATTATCTATTGTTTCTAATAGTTTTCTGGTGGAATCTTTAGGGTTTCCAATTACAGAATTATGTCATCTGCAAAAAGTGACACTTTACTTCTTCCTTTCCAATTTGGATGCCTTTCTTTCTTTCTTTTTTTTTTTTTTTTTGCTTAATTGCTCTGGCTAGGCCTTCCAGAACTATGTTGAATAAGAGTGGTGAGAGTGGGCATCCTTGTTGCCTTATTCCTAATTTTAAAGTAAAAGCTTTCATTTTTGTGCCATTGAGTGTAATATTGGTTGAGTGTTTATCATATATGATCTTTATTATGTTGAGGCACTTTCCTTCTAGAATTACTGTACATTTTTATAGCTTGTGACTAGGAGGAAAAACATCCACCATATGGATCATAGCTGAGTAACTCAAGCTAGGCTTCAAGGACAGAAACTTTTACATTGATAAAGTGTTTGACATTTTTTTAGCCATTATAAAGAGCATCAGATAAGTTTTCATTCATCTGGCAACAAAAATAAGACAGGGAAATATATTTGGGAACTTTAATTTTGCATAAAGTATCTGATAAAACTCCTTTTGGTAGAATACATAATTTAAAAATGATTGCAATCACAGCTGCTACCATGATGAAGGGGTTCCCTAAGAATTCTTTTTCAGGTATATAGCATGCTATGAGATTTTATGGAATAAGTTTTTACTTGCTTTTTCATCTTAAAAATTTAGATTTTCCATCTTCATCCCATTATACCCCTGAAGATGAAGATTTATATCTCAGAGCAATGTACAAGTTTTGTGGCAACAGACTAAAGAGTGACAGCAGGCTTGTACACACTTTTATGGAAATGGTAACAGGAAAGGATGGCAAAGCAATTCTCAATTATATGCAAAAAGCAATCTTGGTAAGCTTGCAGACAAGACAAAACTACAAACTCTACCATTACATATAAAAATAACAAATCATGATAGAAATCACAGCTATGCATGATGGTTCCTTTTTTTGTTTTGTTTTGTTTAGATAAACGTGAAATTACCTCAACCTTGATTTCATCTTTTTTTTTTTTTTCATAAATAATCTTGTATAAGCAAAGAGAAAGGAGATGGTCAAGAGTAATATATCTTGCCTACGGGTTTGGTTCGGTGGATGGAGCACCAGCCTGTGGACCAAGGGTCCCAGGTTCGATTCCAGTCAAGGACATATACCTTGGTTGCAGGCACATTCCCAGTAGGAAGTGTGCAGGAGACAACTGATAGATGTTTCTCCCTCATAAATGTTTCTAACTCTCTAGCCTTCTCCCTTCCTCTCTGTAAAAAAACAATAAAATATATTTAAAAGCAACTTACATATTTTTTAAAAAAATAGTAATGTATCTTGGACATTTGGACTAGTAGTCTCCTGGTGGATCGCCTTACTTCCAGTAGGGGGGAGGTATAGGAGGCATGGCAGAGGATGCACCACAGCCCTAGTTTTGGTACAGCCACCAAGATTCTTCTGTTCTTCCTTTCTTCCTTCCTTCCCACTGTGGCTGACCAACTGACTGAAGAACAGATTGCTGAATTCAAGGAAGCCTTTTCCTTATTTTACAAAAAAAAACACAAAAAGAAAGAAAGAAAGAAAGAAAGAAAGAAAGAAAGAAAGAAAGAAAGAAAGAAAAAGAATGAAAGAAAAGAAGGCACCATCACAGTAAAAGTACTTGTCACTATCATAAGGTCACTGAATCAGAACCCAACAGAAACCAAATTGCAGGATATGATCCATGAAGTAGATGCTGATGGTAGTGGCCATTAACTTCCCAGAATTTTTTACTATGATGGCTAGAAAAATGAAAGATACAGATATTGCAGGAAAAATTAGTTGGTCCAATTTTTTGGATGCCAATGGGAAGGGGTGGCTCTTTTCCAAAATTCACACAGAAGAGTAAATGGTTTTTATTGGCTTGGACTTACATTTTTTGGTTTGTAAAATGTCATTGTATTTAAACCAGACCTGAAAAGGATGCAGCTGGGGGTTCAGCAGAGCCAAACACAGGACTAGTGTCCAGAGCTGCCATTTTATGGTAGAGCCGAGTCAGTGGAGCATTAGGCTAGATTCATTCCATCACTCCATTGTGTGGGTCCCATGTGGCTCATGGAGTGAGTATGCCCCATGCAACAGGAGTCCCAAGAGTGCAGATAAGCAGGAGAGGCAAGAGGGAAAGAAGACTCCTTTGTTCAGGAGTTTAAATACCAAATCTTCCCTGGGCTTTCAGTCACCATGCTAGTCTGGCCACTGACTCATTCCCAGGTATGACTGACAGGTAAACATCTTCCCTTGTCATCCATGCCTTACTGGTCATGTGTCTCATCAAGACTCTTCCCCCAGTGATTCTTGGGGGACAGACTTAAAGAATCTTAATTGCAGCTTCCAGACAAAGTTGTATAAATGACATGCTTATATATGTATATTTTTAAATATCTTTTTATTGATTTAAGGGAAGAAGGGAGAGGACGAGATAGAAACATCAATGGTGAAAGAGAATCATTGATAGTTTGCCTCCTACACATCCCTCACTGGGAATCAAGCCCACAATCTGGGCATGTGCCCTTGATCAGAATCCAACCTGGGACTCTTCAGTCCACAGGTCAATGCTCTATCTACTGAGCCAAATCAGCCAAGGCATGGCATACCTGTGTTACCTAGTCTCCTCTTTATTCCTTTTCTGTTAATGATAACCAGGTTATTATAATGGTATCACAGACAGTGAAGAAGAAATCCATGAGGCATTCCAAGTTATTGACAAGGATGGCAAATGGTTGCATCAGTGCAGCACAACTATGTCATGTTATGACAAACTTAGGAGAAAAACTAACAGATTAAGAAGTAGATGAAATAATCAAAAATGAGATATTGATGGAGGTGGACAAATTAACTATGAAGAATTCATACAGATGATGAGTACAAGATAAGGACCTACTTCAATTCCTCCCACACCCTCAGAAGAATCAAATTAAATATTTTACTTACCTTTTGCAAAAAATGAAAAATAAATAATTTACTCATTCTGGTTCTCTATAGCAAAAGTGAATGTCAAGAGTACCTTCCATCCACTCACAACAAATCTGCATGAATTGGTTGGTGGTCCTTTCCCCAAGACATGAAACCTCATATCAGTTTTACAGAATAAATCCTTGTACTACCTTAATGATAAGAAAGCACTTAGTGGACTCCTTGCAGTTCCATTTGTTAGTGATTAGTGCTTTGTTTGGCCTGGACAGATTTTCATGGATGTATCTTGACAGGTGAACACAGTAGGACAATTGTATTAAAAACAAAAAAATGAAAAAACAAATTCAAAACCTATTCTAATGGGTTCTAGTTCTCTTTGTTAGTATAATCTGTCATAGCTGGTTTCCTGAAAGCAAACTCCTTTTACCTCAGGATGTGTATAGAAAAATGAGTGAAGAATAAACTGTTTAGATATGGCCCCACCAACAGGATGGTTGTTTATTAGATGGTTGTTTAGAAGATTTAATAAGCATTAATTAAGATTTAATGCTTATTAAATCTTCTAAACCATGAGTTGGGGCTAGCAGAGGTAGGCTGTGGTTGTGAACTTCAGTACAACTATCAGCATTGCTGTTCAAGAAATTACAACTTATGTCCATTCCAATTTGTAAATGGTAGTCTTTTCCCCCCAATAAAAAGACCATTGACTTAAAAAAAGAGTAATATATCTCAGTAGAAATTAAAATAAAAATAAACTTTTTATCTACACATTTTATAATAATATTCAGATGAATGTATGGAAGTGACAATTTAAGTCCCATTTTGAATGTGATTTTGGAAAATATCGCACACAGAAAATAGATATTCTGGGTTATATTTTTATTCAGTTTAGATGCATTTTTGTAGCTGCACACAATAGAAATGAAATGACTATTTAGCAAAAATCCAAGTGTGTGCAGGTTTATGACAACCATACTCTTCTATGCTTACCACCTGACGCCTAACCTTCTTCTGTAACCTTGCATTTGACCCCATTTATCCTCTTTGTCCCTGAGCCTGTCTTCCCCTCTAGTAACCACCATTCTGTTGTATCTACAAGTTTGTTTTAATTCTTCAATTGTTAGTTTTTGATTCATAGCTTACTTATGAGTGAAATAATACAATTCTTGTTCTTTTCCAATTGACATTTTACTTAGCATAACACTCTCAAGATCCATCTATGTTGTCCCTGTTGGCATACATTTAAGAAAATAAATGAAATATTTTCTCAAAGGAAAAGAAGTCCAAGTGTGGGAGAACCACAGGTCCCTGATATCAAAAATTGAGCCATGATCACATCTAACATGGCCAGTATTTCCTGAATGGAATAGCTTGAAAGCACTCTTCCATTATAAAAGAAAATTGGCATAAAATTCATCGTTTTCTCAGCAGTGTTTATAAACCACAACATAAAATAGAAATGGTGCAAATAGCTAAAATTCAGTTCTAAAGTAGTAATAGTAGGTGATAATCATTGAGTACTTACAATGTTTCAGATATTACTCTTTAACATAGCACTTTCTTTTATTACTAACATCACATTTGCCCCAGAAAATAGACACTATTTTTAAAATTATTTTTGTAGTCCAATAAAATTGCATTTTTAGATACTTAAACTTCATTTTCACCTGTTACAGAACATTATTTTTTTGATTTTTTTCAACTATTAAAAAAATGTAAAAACCATTCTAGCTCAGAGGGTTTACAAATAAAAAGGTGGTGGGCTGGATTTGGCTGCAGTCTGCAGTTTGCAGACTCCAGTTCTAGAAGGATAAACACAAAGTTTAGAGCTACTGCCCACACATCAAGATAAACAGGCTGGATCCAAAGTGTGAGTCCCTGATTCCATGCTGGCAGGTGTGGGCAGGGAACTGAGAAGTCATTTTTTTTCTCATTCTTGGTTCAGTTACATACAGAAATGTTCTCTTGAGTTACAAGACCAGGCTCCAGGGAGAGGAGAAAGGGATGGCTGGCATTGCTGGAGTCCTGGGGAAGGGTCGCTCCCTCTAAGGGAGGGACTTTGGGCAGGTGCCAGTGCAGGATTTCCTTCTTCTTCACACCTGCCAGCCGGGCAGGTGATGGGTCACCAGGAACTCCCTGAAGCAGAAAGTGCACACAGTCCCGATAGTCCTGCAGAGCTGCAGGGTAGGCACCTGCCTTCTCACATCGCACAGGGCCTAGCTGATGAGCTCAGTGGCTTGACTAAGCTAGGCAGGGGTGGGCCCTCCTTCCTTGTCCTCTTTCTTTTCCTGTCCTCCAGGTTCCCAGGCTTCCTGGTCCAGCCTTTCAGACTCTGCTTCCATTGCTGTCAGTTCACCTATGTGGGTAGGACTGGAGCCTGCACCTTCTTCCTTGTAGAATGGGATGAAGAGGGCAAGCTCGGCCTCAGTGAGGGGGCTTCGGGCAGGGGAACTAGATGCTTCCTCTGTGCTCCCACAATTAAAGAGGAGATCCAGGGCCTCCTGAGCAGGGCTGGATGGCAGATGGTCCCCTGGCACCTCCAACTCCTCAAGACCCCTCTTCTCTGTGAGGATAGCTGCGGTAACCAGGACTCATCAGGTGGTGGCTGGAGCTCCTCAGGGGCCTGAGTGGGGATCAAAGTGGGTGACAGGATGTGCAGGTCCCTGGACACCTGGGAGGGCCACGTCACCTCCCCATCCCGGAAGAACCCCTTGAGTTGGGGGCTGTTACACAGTAAAGCGAAGCAAGTCCCCAGCCCCTTTTTGCTGCTCCTCAATCACAGAGGCTTGAACCTGCCAAACACCGGGGCTCCGCAGGAAAGCAGGGAACTCCTCCAGGAGGCGAAAGAGGTTTCGGTGGGTGTAGGCCAGGTCTTCATGTAGCTTGTGGAAGTCTCTGTACCACTTCCAGGCCACCACCTCTTTGACAGCCTTTGGGTCTCTCTTGGAAAGACTGTAAGTTCACTTTATACAGTACTCGGTGTAGCCCTTGGGGTGCGGCCAGAGGTCGGAGACTGTGTAGTGCCACAAGAAGCCATCCTTAACTCTGGGGGACATGGAAGTCCAGCTGGGGCCCAGCTGCCTGCTGCCCACACCCCTCCAATCAGCTGCTGCTAGCCTTAGCCTCTCCAGGCCTGAGCAGTCACAAGTGAAGGCAGAGTTCTCTGCAGGGCACGTCCAACGATTTAATTATTTTTATTGTGGTTAAAAACCAAATATCAAAATTTGCCATCTTAACTATTTCTATGTGTGCAGTTCAGTAGTGTTAAGTGCATTCACATTGTACAACCAATCTTCAAAAAATTTTTAACTTGCCAAACTGAAATTCTTTGACTATCTATCCTAACTAATAAAAAGTAATATGCAAATTGACCATTACTCCAACACACAAGATGGCTGCCTCCAAAGGATCAAAGATAGCTGCCTCCATGTGAACACAAGATGGCCAGCAGGGAAGTGCAGTTGGGGGGGATCCAGGCCTGTAGGGGAGGACATTTGGTGGGGAGGGATCAGGCCTTCAAGGGAGGGCACTTAGAGGTAACCAGGCCTGCAGGGAAGGGCATTTAGGGATGAAGAGACCTTCAGGGGAGGGCAGTTAGGGGCAATCAAATTGGTAGGGGAGCAGTTAGGCATCAATCAGGCTGGCAGGAGAGTGGTTAGGGGTTGATCAGACTGGTAGGCAGAAACAGTTAGGGGCAAACAGGAAGGCAAGCAGGCAAGCAGTTGGAAGTGAGCGGTCCTGGATTGTGGGAGATCCTTCAATCTGACTGCCCATTTAGTCGGATAGTAGGGCATCTCTTGAGGGGTCCCAGATTGGAGAGGGTGCAGGCTGGGCTGAGAGATACCCTCCCACCCCGTGTATGAATTCCATGCACTGGGCCTCTAGTCTATACTAATAAAAGGGTAATGTGCTAATTAGACCAGATGACCATCTGGACATCCTTCCAGACAACACCAAGGTGGTGGGGCTAAGGCAGAGGCAGTTAGGGACAATTAGGCTGGCAGGGGAGAGTACTTAAAGGGATTAAGCTAGCAGAGGGGGCTGGTTTGGGCAATCAGGCAGGCAGACTTAGAGCTTAGGGGAAATTAGGCAGGTAGGCAAAAGCGGTTAGGGGTGATCAGACAGGCAGGAAAGCAGTTAGAGACATCAGGCAGGCAGGCAGGTGACTGGTTAGGAGCCAGTGGTTACAGTTTGTGAGAGGGATGTTAAACTGCTTGTTTAGTCAGACATCTTCCAAGGAGCCCCAGACTGGAGAGGGGGCATTCCAGCCTGAGGGACACCCCCTTCCCATGCATGAGTTTTGGGCACTGGTCCTCTAGTATATATATAAAAGCATGATATGCTAATTGTCCAACCAATTGGCCGACAGTTTGGTTGACTGCTCAACCAGTCATTATGATGCATACTGACCACCAGGAGGCATGAGCTCTAACCTGTAGGTTAGCTTGCCCATGGGGTCCTGCTGATCAGGACTGGGTGAGATGGGCCAGACAAGCCTAGAGTCCTCCTGTGGTCCCTTCCTGGCCAGCAGGCCCTGATCTCCCAGGATCAGGACTGGGCAAGACAGCCCTGATTGGCTCCAATCATTGGCAAGACCAAGGGACCCCACTCATGCATGAATTCATAAACCTGGTGTCTAGTTAAACAATACTTTTTCATTTCTTGTTTCCCTCATCCCCTGAAAACCACCATTCTACTTTCTGTTTCTATGAATTTGGCTTCTACAGATACCTCATATAAGTGGAATCATTTTGTCTTTTTGTGACTGACTCATTTCACTTAGCATAATGTCCTCAAGATTCATCTAGGTTATCACACATGTCAGAATGTCCTTTTAAGGCTGAAAATATTTCATTGCAATTTGTTTATCCATTCATCAGTTGATGAATACCAAGTTTGCTTCTACCACTTGGCTATTGTGAATATGGATAGTCAAACATCTTTTTGAGATGTAACTTTCATTTCTTTTGGATATACACTGAGTGGCCAGATTATTATGATCTCTGAATGCATAATAATCTGAACACTCACTGTATTTGTATCTCAAATGGCAAAAGTATTCTAGATTTTTGCTGGAGATCCACCACCTATTTGCCTTGAGCTTTCTATCAGCCAATACAAAGCGGAAAACTGATTTATAGTATCTTTGATATCAAATAAATGAGGTACTCAAGAGAAGTACACTAAGTGGCCAGATTATTATATGTCCAGAGATCATAATAATCTGGCCACTCAGTATATATCCAAAGTAAATTAAATTACACAGGAATCTTCCATATATAGGGACAGATTAGCTAGTTGATTACAGTCTGCCCTGTAGATATGAAAATAGAGAGCATCAGAGAGACTAAATTCCTCTTAATAGATATTAAAACTCTGATGAGCAGTAATAATCATTTTGTCAGGTTGTATGAGTTATAGTGGTGAATAAAAAGAGTAATGAGCAATGAAGGAAGAAGTAGATAAAAACTAGAGCAGAAGTGAAACATTTTCCTTTCTCAGATTTGGGTAGATTTTATCTGGCTTATAAAGTAGAATTGGTGATGTGGTAAATGCAGTAAATCATACTAGCATCACACTGTGTATTATTCATGACTTGCTGGACAAAAATAATTGCTTAGATTAACTATTTAATTAATGTTATAGTTGGTGACATGGATTTCATCACTCTGTATTAACCTCATTTGTTGATTTTTTTAAATCCCAGGTTTAAAAAATAGAATAATTTAAAGAATTATTTGACCAGGTGAATGACTCTCATCTGAAAAAATTCTGTCAAGATTCTAATGCCTTTTAGTGAGTGGCATGTATCTTGACAATAAAAATGACTAGCTTTCTGCTAAATCTTTACCATGCAATAGTCTCATTCAACTCACATGAGTACTACATAAATATTAATAATACAGCAGAAAATTTGAGGTTATCCTCTGTTTTTGGAGGATACAGAATTCAAATCAGTTTTATTTGGTAGTAAAATCGTGTTCCAAAGAAATAGGATGCCCATGTTTTTATTTGTTCGTATACTCACTTATAAATATCAAACTTTAGTAAATGTATTCTACATGCCCAACAAAAAAGATAAGACTTAGTCTCTGATTTCAATGATGATGAAGTCAGCTTACCATGCTTTGATAGGATGAATTCAAATAAAAGATAGTTACAACTTCTGCTTTTGAGTAGGATAAAAGATACCATGCATATAATACCTATACCCCACAGAATACCTAGAATAAGCTTGATGAATTGTAGAGATCATATTTTTAAAGACAGCAAAGAGTTGTGGAAACAATAACTACGAGAGGAGTTGAAATTCCAGGGAGGTAGACTTTTTAAGATGAACTAACAACCACCAGCCTTTTGTTTTTATTAGTCGTGAACTTGAGGCTGGAAGCATATAGAGGGGTCTCTGTGAGGAAAAAGTTCATCAAGGCTTTTGGTGGTTACCCAGAACTGGCATGATAGGTGTGAAACTTCAGAGCCTCAAACACAAAGCCACTTTTCCCACGGGATATGTTTTTATGTTTGAGGTTACTTATGAGAAGCAGGGATATGAGAGCTTATAACTCGCAAAAGGCAGACTTAAATCTCTTAAATGTAAGTTGTTCTTAAGAGATCAAGTTCTTCTAGAGCAAGGGTAGTGCCTCAAATACACACAGATATTGGCCAGATTTCAGTCTGGGGTGTAAGGGAAATTAAATAGGTGGGCTTTAAACCTCTGGAGAATAGGTAAACAGTTAAAATCCAAGCTTTTAATAAATTCCTTATAACCTGAGAAATAAATAAACAATTATTTAAAAAATAAATATGTAAATGCCACACTTAACATTTGTATTACATATTTAATACTTAAATAAAATATTTAATAAATTATATATTAGCATGTATACACACATATATTTCTATGCCACATTTTGCATTTCCAGGTTTCCTCTTTGGCACTCTTTCCTGATCAAGACTCATGTCTGAATAGCTAGTTGGGGATAGGCTACAAGTTGTAAGGAAGGAATCAGAGAATGAAGACCAGCAATAAGACCTTGCTACTGGCAATGCCACTTAAAATGTGAAGACTAAATAAATAAAGACTCACTAAGTATATGATCTTAAGTAAAACTTATTTAATTACTTCTGACTTTGTATATCAGCTTTCATATTATCATTTGAACTAGGCAGTCTCATCCTAATGTATTCCCCAGGTCCATTAAGATATTTCCTTGGCCCAGTTTATGTAGCTTGATCAAAGAAAAATTGATGTTGGCCACAAATGTGAGTGGCATATTTAAATTTAAACACTTTACTAGCCACATTAAGAAGTAAAAGGAGATAGGTGAAGTTAACATTATATTTTATTTAACCTTGAATATCTAAAATATTAACATTCAACATGTAATCAAGATAACATTATTAATGAGATTTTTTTATTATATTTGTAAAATGAATTTTAAAAACATGGTGTGCATTTTGTAATTCCTGTGCATCTCAGTTTAGGTTGTCCACTTTCAAATAGCTCAATAATAATTTGTGGTTAGTATACAATCAAGAGAACATATTAGATTTCTGATCATATAGGTTCTGCCTATAGTATTTAGAATAGTCTTTGGTTTCCACACTGCTTGTGTAAATAATATATTTTTATACCAGAGAAAGAGAAAACTGTTTTCAAGCTAAAATATCAGAAGTCATCAATATGTACCAGGCACTCTGATTTTGGAATTATTATCTGACTATATAAATACTCTAAATACAAATTGCCATTGTCAGTCCTGTTTGGCCAATCTGAAATGCACTGAGCAGCCAGTGTTAGCCAGATAAAACTCAGGATCTAGGTCTGTTATTCCAAGTCAATCTAAGAGTCATGTTACCACAATGACCAGCACTTACTAACTTTGGAGAAAATAAAAAGAAAACAAATTTGAAGATGTTGGTATTGATATAATGTTGTGAAGATGAACTAAAATAAAAGTGATAACACTTTAGTATGGTGCTAGCTCATTAGAAAATCAATACCTGGTAACCTTAATGAGGAGAAGGAGGAAGAAGAAGAGGAAAATAATGATAATGATCTCTATTACAACACATAGTATTTCTGTTTTCTGAAAGAGATATGCCTCTGATTCTGTGCTCAATTGCAGGAACAGTTGGTAGATGTACTGAAGCTAGTGAATAATTATCTTCTTCTATGGTAGACATCATCTCCATCTAGTACTCAGTGACCTTTAGATACATCTCTTCCAAAAATGGCTCATCAGAACTTTATTGCTTACCCTTTTTTGGCAGCTATGCATATTATGACTCCAATAACATTATTAGACCATATTTCACCCATTAATAAAGAAAGACTGTCCTTTCAAAACATCTCCCATTATACAAGCAATATAAGCAAATGTTATTTCTTATTCTTCCCTCCATGATACTCAAAAATTATCATCAATTTCTCTTTTATAAATATACAAAGACACTGGTTAAACAATGTCATCTTCTCTATGCACAAATCCTCTTGTTCCAATTCAATGAAATATACAAATCTTCAAGGAAGAGCAGAATAAGGGAGATTTTACCTGTGATTTATTTTTCCTAAAATAAATAAAGGTAAATTGCATTGATCTTTATTGGCTTTGTACTACACTAGAACATTTTCTCTTTATAACTTTGCTACTAACAGCATTATAATATTTTGCCAGGTGCTGTTTCCAATTGTCTTAAATAAATGTTGATCCTCTCCCTTCCTTAAGGAGAGATTAATTAAAAACAGCACAATATATCTCACTAATTTTTTATTTTTCTACCATAATATATATATATTTTACTACTCCAAAGATGCTCTGAGGTAGCCATCTCTATAGGGAAAATATATTGGAGATTCCCTTTTATGATGAAAGATAGGAATAAATGAGATATTAATGAATCTGCAGTACCAAAGATATAGAAGTTTTCTTATTGCGTCCCTTCTAGCTTGCATATCAAATGTGATATGTATAACATATTGACCACTTATTTAAAAATAAAAAAGAGAGATTTTTGGCCTTTGTAAGAAATGTTTATATGTATTTATTTGTCTCTCTTTTTAAGTTTCCATATATTCTATTTCTTTCTCAGTACACTTTCTCAAATGAGGGAAGGAGTAATAATGGCATACATCTTATACCTTTTCATATTTTTTTTCTCCAAAAATAACCTCAGGGTATAACTGTCAATACCTTAGAGCTAGCAAAGCTGAATGGCTCTCCTGTGAATGCCTTTTCTGGCAGCATGCTATCTCTGGTGGTCCTTGCTGTCTTGTGGGAGGAGCTGTTAAAAGGCGCTTTCTGGCTGCAGGTGGTGAAAAGGTAGAGGAGAATGTGTGTGAGCTGATATTATTACCAGAGCTGCTTTAAGGATCTGCTCATCTAGGATAAGGATAGTTCCTCTAAGCCATCAGAAAGATGCGCAAAAGTCAGGATGTTCAGACTTGAGGCCTTGGATTCCTTGCAAGGAATGCGTCTGTGTGCCTGTTACTAATGTGATTGCAAAATTTTCAGATGCCACCCTGGGTATAGCTCGAGGTTTGAGTTTAATAACTGGGTTTTGTGTGTGTCATCAGAAATACACTACATCATAATCTGTCTTAAGTCCCCCTTTAATACATATGTGATAACTTGAGTTCTATAGGATACTTTGTCTCTTATTAGTCACAAAAAACATATATCCTGAGTAAAATAAAAACGTTTCAGGTTGTTTTAATTCGTAAATTATTCTTTATGATTCTGAAGTCCATTTTAATAAAATATAAAAAAATAAAACAGCTTTAGTATGAAAACCTGATACTATTGGACCTAATATCTGAGAAATAAAAGAGACAAAAGTCATTTTAACTACAAAGTCAAGATCCACCAATTGAAGGAATTATGGAAGTTTATTTTTTTGTGTGTGTCCACTCTTTAGCAAAGGGGGTAAAAATTAATTTGCCAGGTACTTTATTATTTCTTTGGCTGATATTTGAATACATTCTTATTTCTGAAAAGCATTCTGTTTGCGGCTCCCTGGAGTGAATGGCATGAGACCACTTGTACTCCCTTTGGAATGCTGATATCATTTTAGCAACTGCATTTTTTAGTCATCTAATTAAGTCCCTGGGTAAATTAATGAAAGAGGTAAAGTTTTACCTGAATCTTTCTGAAGTAACTTTAATTTCCCCCGCTACCACTAGCTTGTAGGTATAAATAAGGTTTACATTTAACTTTGACAATTACATATTTGGTTCCTCCTCCTAAAACTTAACTCTATGTCCTGAGCCACTGGAAAAATGTCCCCATTCCCACTCACAAGTGTGGCTCAGTAGTCTCACACATTCTTTTCAACAAGGTCACTTTGTATGGAAATGTTTGATCTTCAATAGAAGAGAGCTGCTGTTTTACCTTGGGCATTCCTTCTCCCCATCCTTCCATTGATGCGTTCAGTTCTAGATAATTCTCTGTTCTACATAAAAGGGGGAAATTTATATTGTAACTCCATCTCCCAGTTACATAGAGAAAACTTCCTCCTGCCAGGTGCCCTTCTGACCATACAAAGAATCCCATGCAAGTAGACATGTGTGAGAATAATTTCCAAATCTGTAGACATGACTTATTAAAATTTAGTCTCCAGTTAAACACTGTTCTATGAGTTTCCAAGTTCTTTGCAAAATTTTCTGAAAAAGATCCATGGAAAGCATGAAAATTCTCAAGTTGGGAGTTAAGACTTCAAAAACACTCTAGGATAGTATTGATATGTTCTCATTCCATAGCACTAATAAGGAGGAAGGATTATGGCATGGCATTCTATACCTCTTGGTCTTACACATGCCCAAAGCTGACCAAGCCTGCATCTTCCTCTAGTCCTTGTCATCTTACATTATGATATACTTGTTCTCTCCCACATGAGGCTGTTTGAGCTAACATCCTGCATTGTATCAATTTTCATAATTCTGAAAAGTATATAACTTGTGGCTTAATTGAGTTCTTATTTAACTGAGATATAATTTTAATATTAAAAACTATAACAAAAAAGTCAAGAAGTTTGTTAGGTAGGGCATATGAGTGCTAATATTCCCCCACCATTTATATCAGGAGTCATTCAATAATATCCACATTTTTTAAAGTAAAGAAATAATTTTTGCTTATGCTTAAGATTAGTTTATAGAAAATGTGATTTAAAAAATTAATCCCAAAATAATTTATCACATATTTTCTAAGGGCCTCCCGACTTCCAGGGTCTCTGTTGTATGACTGAAGACTTTATAAATAGATAGAGGCCAGGTACACAAAATTTGTGCACAGAGGGCAGGGAGATGTCCCTCAGCCCAGTCGACTTCCTCTCCCTCAAGGGATCAGGCCTAAATGGGCAGTCGGATATCCCTCTCACAATCCAGGACTGCTGGTTCCCAACTGCTCACCTCCTTGCCTTCCTGATTGCCCCCAATAGCTTCTGCCTGCCAACTTGATCACTCCCTAACCACTTCCTTGCCTAACAGTTTCCCTGCCAGCCTGGTCACCCCTAACTGCCCTCCACTACAGGCCTGGTCACTCCTAACTGCCTTCCCCAGCAAGCCTGGTCCCCCACAACTGCTCTCCTCTGCAGGCTTGGTTCTTCCCAACTGCCCTCCCCTGCTGACCATCTTGTGGTGGCCATCTTGTGTCCACATGAAGGCAGGATCTTTGACCACATGGGACAGACATCTTGTGTGTTGGAGTGATGTTCAGTTTGCATATTACTCTTTTTATTTGATAGGATAGAGGCCTGGTGCACAGGTGGGTGCCAGCTGGTTTGCCATGAAGGGTGTCCCTTATCAGGATGGAAGTTCGCTTGGGACATGGAGTGGCCTGGGTTAGGGGCCTGTGGTGGTTTGCAGGCTGGCCACGCCCCCCATGACTCAAGCAGAGGCCCTGGTATATGGGATTTATTTATCTTCTACAATTGAAACTTTGTAGCCTAGAGCTGAGCTAAGCCTTGTGCTCACACAGCCATTGAAACTTTGTTGTCTAAAGCAGAGTCCTGGGCTGGCCAGGGTTTGTGGAAAGCTTAGCTTCCTCCATCTCCAGGAGGGCAACCCAAGCCTCCCTCCTATTCTCTCTGTGGTTGGGTTAATTTTAATACTTGCTTATTTTGGCTAGTGGGCATGGCTTGTGGGCATGGCTTGAGGTGCAGGAGAAGTATGGTCAATTTGCATATCACTCTTTTATTATATAGGATGATAAAAGAGGAATTATGGGTAAAATGAGTGTAGTCTAACACAGGAGAAGAACATGTTTTTTGTGTGTGTGTTTGTTTTTTGTATTGCTCAGTTTTAGTTATATATTCTGCTCATCATAAGAGAAAAGTGGAAAAATATCCTTGCAACTTGATTTTTGGTTCTATTGAGAACGACCTTGGGAGGACATCACATTATTCATATCTGGAAGGAAATGCTTATGTTCTGTTTCAAAAGAGCTTAGAAAGCAGAGAAATTTGTCTATGCTTTAAAGGTCTACCTTTGTCTGGTTCACCCAAGAGTTGTACAGCTGTTTCAACTGAACCCAGATATAGTTTACTATAAAAATTCCATTTGCTAAATTAAAGCAGAGTGATATTCCTCTACAATTACATAACAACTAGAGGCCCAGTGCACAAAATTCATGCACTGAAGGGGGGATCTCTCAGCCTGGCCAGCCCCCTCTCACAGTCTGGGAGCCCTCAGGGGATGTCCTACTGACAGCTTAGGCCACACAGGGAGTCAGTCTAAGTAGAAGTCTGGCCACCATCTGCGGGGGTTGACCAGGCCGATCAGGGGAAAGCAACAATCCCATCACCTCACTGCTGCTGCCACTGCCAGCTACCAGGGCTACTGGCTCTCAGCTCTGGCCTCACCCCATATCCACTGGTGAGTGTGGTGATCTGGGGCCAGGCTGGCTGGGGAGGGGCAGTGGGAGGTTGAGGCACAGCAGGTCGCACCCCGTCCAGCCTCTGCAAAAGCATGATGCTGGAACTGGGCCCTGGCCTCTGCCTCTGTGGCTGCCTCTGTGGGAGGGGCAGCACTGGAACCAGGAACATGCAGCCTCCTTTCCTGCTGCTCCTGTAGAAGGGGCCACGGTGCTGGACTGGCCCACTCCGTGTTGCCACCTCTCCCATGCCTTTGGCCCTCTGCCTTCACAGCCACTCTGGCTTTTTCCAGAAGACATCCCTTCTATCCAGTCTAAATAGCATATTACTCTTTTATTAGTATAGATTAGAGATACAGAGATTTCTATCAGTATCAGGGGAACTAACTCTGATGAACTAAAAATACACAAGACTTCTGTGGGACATATACATGATATCAACCTACAAAAACATTTGGATATCATCCCAGTCTTTTAATTTAAACTACCAAACTGTTCCTATTTTTAAGGGAGGTATAGCAAGTCCAATGGAAAATATGTTTTAAATTTTATTTTTATGTATCTTGGGATAAAGAAAACCTTTCTGTGGTAAATTTTAATATTCTTTCAGAAAAACTTACTTTGGTATTCTAAATTATCCAAAGAATTTAATTAATGTGTGAAAGATAAGCAGATTGAAGGTTGTTTTGCTTGTTATTCAATTTTTAGCAATTGTCATGACTTTTTCAACGTCTCTATGGTTTTACTCTTTTATTTAAAATTATATATTTACTATAAAGTCTGAGTCCACTTTATTTACTTTTTTCATAAGATGCATCTTGACTTTTACAAATATATATTTTTGGAAAAGCAACACACAAATGAGTAGATAAAAAGCATCATACAAGTCTTTTACCCTAAGAAATTATTAACAAACAAATACTGTTTGACATGACTTAAAATTCTAATTTCTTTTCTAAGTAGAATTTTGGAACTATATTTACTTTTTAAAATAGAAAGTAAAATAATGAGAGAAGAATTGGACACTAGTCATTTTTTCTTCCTATGCTATGATCTTTATTTAGGATCTTTCATATTATGCCTTTCAGAGAGTATTTACCCCACAGGGTCAAGTGCTGGAAGTTTACTCAGGAGTAAGTGTTACCCACTTGAAAGATAACTTTCTGTTTGCACTGGGGCTACATGCCTGACATTGTGTTTCTTCTCCTGGCTGGTAAGAATTACTTCAAGCCAGAGATGATAGTTCCTTCTTCAGCCTTATGTCATTTTTACTCCATCATATCTGTGTAGGAAAATCTTGATGTTTATAATTATAGTTTGTTTTGTTACTCAGCATGCATGGAAAGTTAGGGCAGAATGGAAAGGTAAAGAATAAAAGAAGGCTATAATGAAGAAGTTAAAAATCCGGAAAAATTTCTTTCTTTTGCCTTTATTTTAAAGCTTTTTATTTTTCAACTAGAGGCCCGGTGCATGAAAGTTTGTGCACTGAGGGGTCCCTCAGCCTGGCTTGCAGTCTGGGACCCCTTATGGAATGTCCACCTGCCATCTTAGAACTGCTCCTAAGTTATCAGTCAGATATCCTTAGCACTGCCAAGAAGACAGGAGAGGCTTCCATCACCACTGCTGTGCTTGCAGCCTTCAGCCTGGCTTGTGGCTAAGTGGAGCTCCCCCCGTGGCAGTGCACTGACCACCGAGGGCACCTCCTGCATTGAGCATCTGCCCTCTGGTGGTCAGTGCACATCATAGCGACTAGTTGTTCCACCATTAGAGTCAATTTGCATATTACCCTTTTATTTTATAGGATTGTACTCAAATAAAACCTTTTTAGTGGCATTGTATGCACTAGCCTCATATTATTCAAATTAAAAATTCCAATTAGGAAAACACACAACTACATTGTTTATTTTTAATTGGTGCATATTTGTTAATAGATAAATCTTTACTTTTCAGATAATAATTTTGTGATTATCAATTATTTCACTTAAACCTAGAATGGAGTACATAATTATAACAAACATGAATTTGAAATTTCTGGTAATATGTCACTGACTTCTCCAACCTTATCTCCAATCTTATTTCATTTCAGTTTAGTTTATGTAACTTTGAAATATAGCTTCTGCAGTTTAAGTTCCAAACTTTTGTCTATGTGAGTTGTGCCCACTAATGATTGGGTTAAAGCAGAATTTCAACAAGCTCAGGGATGACAAATCATATGTTAGGGGAAACTGGAGAGACATTATGGAAGAACTGGGGAACTTACAATAAGTATCCGTAACTTGAAAGTACTGAGATTATTGGTTGTACAGTATTAGTAAGAAGTAGATCAATTATTCTTTAACGTTTTAGAATTATTAGCATCTAAGTGTTAGTCTCTTATCATTCCCTATTTGAGGTAGAGGCAATAACTATGGTTTAGGATCTTTTTATGATAACATTTCCCCTTGACCCAGAATTACATGATATAGTCAGTCATTCCTGATCTTTAGGTTTCCAGTCTTCTAGTTTGTGGCCAACAAGTGTCAAGTCCAAAAGGACCACAAGTTTAATAAGTCTTAAATAATTATTATTGGGCATTTAATATGTTTTAGATAGTTATTTTGAGTATGGAGAACATAAAAGTAATTTACAATTTGTTATTATTATCTATAATTATAAAAAATAAAATATATAGAAACCCTATAATTAAGAATAATATTATTCTTAATGATATTATGTTTTAATTATAGTGTTTTGATATAAAATCGCTATTTTAGATATGTCTTATTTGTTTTGGTGATAAAAATAAAAACAATAACAGTAAATTTATTTTAGGTAGTATGTTTATTCTATTGGTGGTAAAAATATTATAATCTCTAATTATTTTGGCTTATTTTATGATTGAGACACAAGAAATAAAAGTTATACTACCCATTAAAGGGCACATACTATTTTTCTTTTGGTGCACTGGTTTTAGAGCACTTAATATAAAACCACTGGTTCTTTATTGGCCTACAAAAATGTTAGTTTATCAATGATAATTATCCTTAACATAACACGGCAAATTATTACAATCAAAATGTATGGCTCCTAAAGGCACTTTTAAAATGAGGATGGAGTGCATTAACTATTTTAAAAAGTTGTATTAAGCTTGAAAGACATTAACCTAACACAAAATAAAATTAAGGGATAGGTAATCAGGAAAAAAAAAGAACATCATTAATGTTGCCCAAATAGCAATTGTGATCATTACACAGAGGCTAGGTTGATATTATATAATACTCTATCATTCCACAACCAACATGGAAAAGCTACACACAAATGAGTAGATGAAACATTTATTATATAAAACATATCTATGACAGTTCTCTATAAAGTCTTACATGTAATTTTTTGTATAACATCAAATATTCTATTACAGAACTATACATATGTCTTTTTCATGAGCCATATATCTGACCTTGAAAATCAGGGTGGAATTCAAAGTTATTGTATTTCAATGACCTGAAAGTATGACATGGAAATATAGAGTCTCTTGTTACTGCCTGATTGCTACTTTTGATAGGGCAGTCATGAAAATAAATGCTGTATTGAATCACCAGGGCTTAAATGAATCTACAAAGCTCTAAAAAGAGTCACTTGGAAGAAAAAAGAGAAAAATCTAAGTTGAATGAATAATTTTACTACTTTTCTTCTGATTTTTATTTGTTTTCACAAGAAAGGATGTTTGTGGTGCAATTTCTGGGCATATTTCATGTAAGGCATGGCTTATGTTTGCTTAGAATAGATATAATGGAATTATAGAAAGAAAGAATGTGGATTCAATAATTCAGACAACTGTATAGAGTAATTAAGAGGTCAATGGGGGGAAAAGGAGAATATGTAATATTTCAGTAAATAATAAAAGCTTTAAATTAAAAAAAAGATAATTAATTTCATGGTATACTATATATCTACATGTTGCATATTATGATTTTTGCAAAAAAAATTATCTACATGGTTTCAATATGGATTTTTCTCTGATCATACTGTTAGGAAAATCTAATCATACTACTTTATGTATACCTTTACCCTCCACTTTAAATAAGTGTGATGTCTGAGGTCTCAGCAGGGTATAATATTCAAAGTCTTTTGTTCAAAATTTTTGGAAAACATATCTTGACAGCAGTCAATGTGTTTCCTCAGGCCTAGGTCAAGATTAAAGGATTCTATCAAAATAATCATGTATGTAGATCTGATACATACCATATTCTGGTCATATGTAAGTTGTTAATTATAACTATAATAATAATAAAACAAACACCAACTTTAGAAATAAAACATTACCTTTTGTTGAAGAAATTATTTTTCCCTGGAGTCACTCAGCATTTGTAATTGTTTTCCTATCATTTACCTGCTGTAATTGTCAGTTGTCACATATGCATATATCCCTAAACCATATTTTACTTAGTTTTGCCTGGCTTTAAACCTAATTTTAGCATGGCATTATGCAATGTGTATCCAATTAAGCAATTTACTTTTGTTTGTCAACAATACATTTCTAAAATTTGTATATGTTGGTGATCGTAGCTTTTGTGCAATCTTTGTTAGTGCTATATAATTACATTCCATTGTGTGACTATGTTATAATTTATACGTTATTCTTTCATGGGCATTTGAAAGGTGTTCAGTTTCTTGGAATTACAAACAATACTGCTGTGATTATCTACATGTAATTTTCATTATCATCATAACTGTGTTTGGGCATAAGTGTGGACATGTTTCTAAATCCTGTACATGTTCAGATTTAAAAGGTAATGTCAGTCCTGGCTGGCCTCTCAGTTGGTTAGAGTGTCATCTCTATCTGTAAGATAAGGTTGATCAGGACACACACAAGAAGCGACCAATGAATGCATAAGAGAAACAAATCAATGTTTTTCTCTTTCTCTCAAATCAATAAATAAAAAAAATTAAGAGGATAATGCCAAATTGTTTCCAGGGTGTGTGCATAACTTTATTTCTCTGACCTACAATGCTTACCAGTTCTTACTGCTTTATAACTTAGCCAGTATTTGATATTGTAATCATTAGTAATAGATCCATTTGAAAAGCAATGCAACATACAGACTGTTAACTCATAGGGTTTCATAAAACACACTGAGACTCACTTTTAAAAAACTACCACTTGGAAAAGCTATGAAATATTACTCACTGTTCAAATACATATGTATGTGAGACTTAGATTTTCTTAATAAACATGTCGCAACAAATTATATACAGATGTAAATATGAGACTCTAGCTATCGCCTATTGAAAGAGCCATTAAAGAGATTTGTAAAAATGTAAAACAATGCTATTCTCACGGAATTAATTTTGTTTTGAAACGTACAGTTTTTGCCATAAAATATATATTTATGGCAAAGCACAATAGACTTATTTTTAAAAGATAGCAAAATATATTTTCTCTTATTTTTATAATATCTATATGTCATATACTTTTAAACTAATGCACTCTTAATTCTAAAGGCATTTTTAAGTTTACAAAAAATTGTTTTTAATAAATTAATATATGTTTTTAAAAAATTGAATATTAATAGCTAAACTTACAAAATCAAAAGTTATGTTGAGCCTTTATAATTTTGTGGTTTTTATAGCTTTATTAAGGTATAACTTACACAATTTATCAAAGTTAGCCATGTAATTCAATGATTTTGCAGAACATGCACTGTCATGTGACCATGACCACAAGGATGACAGAACATTTCTATTACTCTCAGAAGTTCTCTCCTCCCATCCACCTTATCCAACACTAATCTGCTCTGCATTGCTATCCTGTTGTCTTTTGTAGAATATCCTCTAAATGGAGTCAAATAGCTTGCATATGGATTCTTTTTTAGAATGTTTTTAAAACTCAACCATGATTTGCATCTATTAGTTGTCTGTTCTTTTTTTATTGCTGAGTAATGTTCTATTTTTTAGACATTCCCTAATTTGATTACACATATATCAGATGATGGGCATTTGATTCTTTCCAGTTTTGGGCTGTTAAGAATAATGTTTCTATAAGTATTTCATATTCTTTGTGTGGATTTATATTTTCCTTTTGCATTAAAAATCTAACAGTGGAATTTCTGAAGTACATGTTGGATGGCTGAGTTATGGGCCCTTGAGTTAGGTCTGACTCTGGGTGATACTATGAGTGAGTGATGTTGACAATGTCCTGTCCTCAACAGCTGCTGTAGACTCATGCCTATAGCTTCTTTTACACAGCCAGTCCATCTCATATTTGTTCTCCTCTCTTCCTGTTACCTTCTATTTTTCTCAACATTTGTGTCTCTTTCTTATAAAAAAATTTTTCTTTATTGATTAATGTATTACAAAAGTGTCTTTATTGCCCCATTTCCCCCTCCATACTCCCACTCATGCCCTTATCCCCCTGTTGTCTGTGTCCATTGCTTAGGTTTATATACATGAATACAAGTCCTTTGGTTGGTCTCTCCCCTTTACCCCCATCCTTTCCTACCTTCTCTCTGAGGTTTGATGGTCTGATTGATGTTTCTCTGTCTCTGGATCTTTTTTGTTCATGAGTTTATGTTGTTCATTGTATTACATAAATGAGTAAGATCATGTGATATTTATCTTTCTCTGACTGGCTTATTTCATTTAGCATAATGCTCTCAGGTTCCATCCATTCTATTGCAAATGGTAAGAATTCCTTCTTCATTTGTGTCTTTTTTAAGCACCCTGACTTCTTACCATTTGCCTGGAGAATAGCCTCAGTTTTGTCATTTTTGCCTCCCATAATGTTTTGTTTCAGGTAAATTTCTCCTAAGACTCCCTTGTTTGTCTTTCTGGCAATTCAGGGTATCCAAAGAGCTACCCTCCAACACCTCATTCTGAATAAGTCCATCACCCCTCCCCACCATGCATCAGATCCCTTCATTGTCAGACTTCTGCATTCACACTTAGTGATTGAGAATAGGAGGATTTTGATGATTTTAGCCTTGGTCTCTAAAGACACACCTTTGCTCTGGGGATCTTTCCAGGTTCTTACATCGCTGCCTTTTGGAGTTTCAGTCTTCTCTTGATTTCTTGGCTACACTGTATTTTTGAATTGATAATTGAACCAAGGTAAGCAACATCTTTAACAATGTCAATGTCTTAGTTATTTATTGTAAAGTTGTATATTAGTTCTATCATCATGCTTTTTGTTTTCTTGATGTTAAAATGCAATCTGCTTTGGCTCTTTCTTCTTTCATCAGAAGTTATTTGAAATCACTGCCACTTTCTGCCAATAAGATGGTCTTGTTTGAGTATTATAAATTATTGATATTTCTTCCACCAATTTTTACCCCTTCTTCTTGTGATTCTAGACCATTACAAGAAACTCCCAAAATGTTTTTGAAAATGTCTACATCATTTACTTCATAACCAGCAATGTGTAATAGTTCTAATTGCACCGCATTCTTCTCCAAAGCTTAAGTTTTTCAATTTTTTTCATCTCAGCCATCCAAGTGTGTGGATTGTGGAATTTTTAATTTTAAACTTGCATACCCTTGATAACTAAAGATGTTGAATATCTTTTTATATGTTTATTTGCCATTTTTATATATTCTCTGGAAAATAGCTCTTTAAATCAACATTTTAAAAGTAAAATTCTTGAACTCTTATTGTAGTTGTAAGGGTTATTTATGTATTTTAGATGCATATTATTTACTGATATATAGTTTGCATTATGTCCTTTCATTCTGTGGCTTGCTATTTCTCTTTCTTACCAGTCCCTTAGAGGAATACAGTTTCTAAATATGAATGAATTCCGATTTACCTTTTGTATCCTATGTAAGAAATCTTTGCTCACTCAGAGCTACTTAACATCTACTCCAATATTCTCGTCTAGAAGTTGTATCATTTTTCCAGTTACTTTTAGGTCCTTAATCTATTTGGAGTTAATTTTTCAATATTATGTGGTAAGAGTCAATACTTATATTTTTGCATATAGATAACCAGTTGGTTCATCATTGTCTTTTAAAAAACAATTATTTCTCTAATCAATTGCCTTAGTATACTTGTTGGTCATATATATTTGGTGTCTACCTATATATTCTTTCTTCTATTCAATTGACCTATATATTTTTTTCATCAAATACATTGTATTTGTTACAGAAAACTGGAGAAGAGCCAAGCAATACTTAGAGAGATGAAGTGACATTTATGATGCATGGGTCCAGAGGAAAATGTCTCTCAAATTCTAGGCCCTAACATGGAGGAATTTTCCCTATTTATATGTTTTTTACCTTTGTCTCCCAAATATGGGATGTTTCCTGCCCCCATTGCAAGTTCTTAAAGAATACCTATGTGCTAGGGCCTTGAGACCTCAACCAAAGGTTGGGCCGGGTGCCAGCACTAATAATTTTGTTTGGGGAAGGTTTAATGGCCTTCCTGAAGTGGAATTAGTCTTATTTTCCTTATTATTTAAGCAAGTATGCATCTACAGAAGCCAAATAGCAGGGTTAAAATTTCAAATAGCAGTTTTTATATAACATGGATGCTTCATTCCCCACTGTTTTTTTTTGTACATGAGTTAAATCATTGTCAGGAAGGGAGTTATATTTACCCCTGAGGACTATAATCTTAATTTTCTGCCTAATAAAGTTAGGAGGCCTGCTTATAAGATAAGGACCCAGAATGAGGCTCAGAAGTATTCTTTACAGAATCCAAAGATACCTGGACTCTCAATTTTGCCTGGCTGTCTGAAGCTGGGTGTGATGAAGCCACGTTGTGATTCTGTCTCCTGACTGCCGTGGAGGTGGACCTTTCCAATAGGAGTCAGTCCTTGGGTGGCAAATTTCTTTACTCAGACAGAGTCACCAGGGTGGAAGAAATGAACTGGATCAGAAGTTGGCACAGGCAGAGTGTCTAGGACGTGCTTCTGGATTACTTTCTGGGTAGACTGTAAAGCCTGTAAGAACTTGAATAAAGACTGGTTATGGATTCCAGCTTTTCTAGATTGGGTAAGTCAGGGTACAGAAGAGTCACTAGAATCTGTAGAGGCCTCACTGGTTTTAGGGCAGCCTCCTGGGCTGCTTCCTCTGTGGCCCAGTTTCCTCTTGCTTCTGTGGAGTCCCCTTACCTTGTAAATAGCACTATGTACGTGAGCAATTATAAATGTGTACCTACTATCAGTATAAATTGATACTGATTTTTATTTTGTCTACCAGAGAGCCTGAAACTGGATGACTTGAGTGTTTGACATCCAGGGCTCCAGTGTGTTTTAGAGTGAAGCCTCAACCTCGTGTGGGGAAGTTAGGATAGGATTAGTTCCTGCACTTGGGTTAATTTATTTGCTTTTTTGATAAGCATAGCTGTGACTGCTACTGCCTAGAGGCAAGTATGTCACTCAAATACAAAAGGGTCAAGTCTTTTGGACAAATAGGCTACTGGCATTTTCCAGGGGCTGAGACTTTGGGTGGATACCTCTTTGGCTATGTCCCTTGTGTCACATACATAGAGATGGAAAGACTTAGTTACATCTGTTAGCGCTAGTTGGCCCATCATCCTTGCTCTGCTCATGTCTGTCTAACTGCCTAATATATTACCTCAAGGACCCTGGCTCTGAATTCTTTCAGGGAAAATGGACGTTGAATTTCTTCATAGCTGCTTTGTGCTGAGGAGGGACAAAGTATTCTCTCAGAGCCAAGAGATCCTTGCTGTCTGTCAGTGGGACAATGAGGCCTGGACACAGAAGGAGGTGGGCTTATGACCTGGCAGAGACAATCTGTAACAAATGGTCCAGTGGAAGGAAAAGAAACATTTCAGTTTTAATAACTTCTATTGAAGTAGAATTTTTCTCCTCAAAATTACCTCTATGTTTATCAAAAGAGCCAGATCAAGACCAATTTATCTATTGTATTCAATTTGGCCTGATTATTTGCATAAACACAACAAGGATGGTAACTGACTACCTTTGCTGGAGTTTCATGATTGAATCTTAGTGTGCCCCGTAGGGTCAGGAACCAAGCCATCCACCTGCCTGTAGTATCGGCTGAGTTAGGTGAATCCCTCACCTGCAGCGACTCCACCTGAGCTCACGCCCTAGGTTTTAAGGCTCAGTAGCCCTCCTACTCATCATGGCCTAGAGTGCTTGGGGTTCTGCAGGGACACAGAAGCATCCTTATTGCTCCCCTTTAACTCTGACCAACTGCCAGTGATGATAGAGCATGGGCCTGATGCTCCAGCACCAGCCATTTTCAGGGCTCTCTAGCTGGATACCAGGCTTTTTCTGTGGCACTCTTATTGGCTTTAAGTCTTCAGAGCTTAAACAGGGCTCTTTTAAACATAACATTCCAAAGTTTTCAGCTATTTAAACCACTATTAGAAACTGGTCTTGTTGAATTTATGCAAAGAAATGTATTGTCATGATTTGTTAAGCATTGCCAAATTTCAGAGGAATTATATAAGGAGAAAAATATACTGACCTGCTTTAAGATCTGATTTCCTTGTTAGTCCTTTCTATGGATTCTTCAAAGTAGTATAACTATCTTCAAATGGCAAGAATAAATTTAAAATGTGTCTATATTCAAATACACAGTTACAGCTGTTCCTGTAGTAGGATTCCCCCTACTTGACTTATCCTTAAAATTTCCTGTGGTCTCTGGGAGGGGTGACACATCCTCTCAGAAAGGACTAAGAAGTTTTATTCCTTTACAGGGTCTCACATGTCACAGGACCTCACGGGGTCTGTAATTCCTTTAACAAAGGGCTGGTACTCACCACTTCCCTCTTTTCTACACAAGTCTCCCCAAGTTTCCTAAAGTTGAGGTTTGTGTCACCCTGACATGGATATGGTCTCACAGGCCTGCAAGACAGTAACATTGGAACTGTGGCCACTTCTGAAAGCTAAATCTTCTGCTACTAACATGACACATGTTAGGGCTATACAAATATATTAGGGAGGTGACTAAGGTCTATTCTTGACCTTCCCACACAAAGCAAAATTGTCCTTGTCTTTCTGGAGTCATGTCCATGAAGACACGGGCATCATCTAAGTCTATTATACAGATTTGTGCAGGCCACTGTGCATGGTGGCCAGTTTTTCTTTCTAGCCACAAACATAGCCTGTTTAATTTACCTAAAATTTATTCTGGCATGGGAGAAAGTTGTTTTGCTGTAAAAAGGCAGATAACTCCTATACAATGGGGCCTGGACCTCTGCTAGCAAACTGCAGTCTATAAGTTCAATATATAGCCTCTCATTCTCCCAATAGGATCTCAGCTAGTCCCTCAGACTCCTCTCTTGCAGAATCTCAAAGTCCCGAAGGCTCCCCAGTCCATGGAGAATGCCTTTCCTTTGCCCTTTTTGTTAACCCTGTTTACTAATTACAGGGCCCTGCCATAAACTGCCTGTCCAAAACAGCCAGAGTTGCATTTAGAAACAGCTTTGCATATTGCAAAATGCTTCTTTGTCAGTGGCTTGGGTATTAGGCCCCTTGTCTTCCTGCCAGTCCCCTTTCTGTCAGAGCAGAGAGCAGGCCTCTCCCAAGGGAGTGCACTGGAAAGGAATCTCAGTCCTTCCTCTTCCAGCAGCAACAGGTAATGAATCCTTTCAATACATTTGCAAACAGGGAACTTCCACTAGCTCTGTCTGCTGCTTTTACAGATCCAGGGCCCGCTGCTCTATTCCTGGGGCTGCAGGAAGACTAGTAGCAGTCACTGGCCTCTGGTTTGACTGCTGCAGCCAGCAAGCTGAAGGCCTAAGTCTTATATTGCTTGTTGTAAAATACTCATTATTCACTGGGCAGCAGTGGGGCAGCTCTAGTGTCAGGTAAATGTCTGCTGTCACCCGCTTTCTCGCTGCTGCAGCTTCTTCCAGGGCCACTGCAGGCAGCTTGGGCATCTACTCCTCCTCACTCCCTTCTTTCACCTGGCTCTTGGGGGCTGAGTCTGCCTAGCAACCAGTTTTAAATCACCAGGGCAGCTGCAGACTTCACCATTTCTCCTCTGCTTGGTTCATGGGAGTTTAGTTTTTTAATGTATTAGAATTCCTTATTCTTAGAAACTTCAATCCTTTAATGATTATCAGAAGTGAACAATCAATTGTTGTTGTTTTTTAGATTAATACTTATGAACCCATTTTAAATGTACTTTTTAAAAAATATATAGAACTAGACCTTCAGTGATAAAACTAAGAGCAGGTATCTAGTTAAAACTGTTATATTTTTCCTTATGTAATTTCAAGTATATTGTATTGGTCTAATTTAGTATTGGAAGGGTTAAAAAAGAATGGACCATGGCAGAGAAGATTAATTATGCTTGCAGAAAACTTGAGATCTTGAATCTAGTGAAGTTCTAATAAGACACCTGATAGGCTAAGGTCCAGACACCTACACCAGAAGAGTGGTCTGCAGCCTGTAAAAATCATCAAAAACCTATCTCTCCTTGCTTCATAATTAACTGCTGACACCACCCCCCTCCTTTACCATTCTTGATTTCTCCGATCCCCCTTCACCCCCACTCCAGCCCCATTCCCCAGTCCAGTTGCTTCTTTCCCTTTCCGATTGTGAGTCAGAGGTAGACAATTCTTATAGAAAGGAGAGATAGAAGCAGTGGGAGTTTCAGAGAAAACTATGGACTACCTCTGTAGTAGTGCTCCCTTTCGAAGGCTGAGGTCTGACCTGTGGAGAAAAATAACTGTTATTTGGCCTGGAAAGATAGCGGATGAGGATAAGGGTGTGTAGGGACATTTTTGCTAACTGAAAGCCTGGATGGCCTCCTGAAAGAAAAGATCTTTAATCCAGTTAAAGATGCCATCAGAATCAGGATGAGAGAGGAAGGGAAAGACCAGGTTATGCCCTCTATGAGGATTCTAATAACTGAAAAGAGAAAGTCAAACAAAACACACAGAGGGGGGAAAAATGGCGGTGGAATAGATGGATGTGTCCTGAGCCTTCTCCCTGAGCAGACAGAGAGAACAGCTGAGGGTCGCACAGGGAGTATTTGTTGGCGATTTAAGGAAAACTATCTTCCAGGAGAAGGTGGGGGACAGCTGAACGGGGCTCCCTTGACTGGGCAACTCCCATTGCTGCCAGGTTCCCTGCCTGAGCCCCCAGCTCAGATGCAGAGACCTCGCCATCTTGAAAGGGAAAGTGCATATTTACAACAGCCTGAAAATCTACAGCTGCAGCACTCACCGAACAGTCCTGAGCCCCAGAACACTGCTCCCCAATCAGCAGCACAAACACTCAGATTCGGAGGAATTCCACAGGCCACACAGAAAGGTCAGATTTCGCCTGGAATAAGGTAAGATCTCTGGTAAAGCAGAACAGAAAGGTGCGCACACCGGGAGCTGGAGGACTGGGAGAAATCTCCACCTAGAGAAATCCGTGGCTACTGGGCAAAGTAGATCTCTGAATGTGGAAGGGGTTTTTCAGAGCTGTTAAAAGAGGGGATCTCTAGAAAGCAACCCATCATGATCTGATGCAGAAGGACAGCCTGAGAGTTATTAGAGTGTGCCACTGTGCAGACTTGCTATCTTTCCTCTTCAGATCCTTGCTTCTGATTGCTAAGCCCAATACAAAGGATCACCCAGTTGGGGACAGCCTGGGACACTACAGGGGAAAGTTGTTATTTGGAAGCCTGGGGATCAGAGTGGGGAATGTCCTTGGAAGCCCACTCTCACAAACCTCTATTGAGTGCCCAAGAGAAAGTAGGATCTAAGCACAGGCTAGAGAGAACCTATAGTCTCTGAGGTCAATTCTGAAACTCTGCCACCCAGGGGGTGACTCACAAATTGACTCTTGTCTAATCACAAAAGAATAAAGCCGGAAGATAAGACACATCTTTTGGCTTAAAAACTAGTGCAGGGAACTGCAATATTGTCCCAACTGGGAAAAAGATGTGCCAAACACATCAATAGAGGAAGTGAATGACCTTCACTACTACATATTCTATTTTTTTAAATTTTTTCTTTATTTTTTAATTTCTTATTTTTTAATCTGTTATCTAAGAAACTATTTTTTTCTTTTTTCCTCATTTGATTTTACCTTTTTAATTATTACATTCTATTTTCAATCAGTATTATTACTATTATTATTTTACCTTTTTGAAAAAAAAGTGTCATTTTATTTTCTCTTTATTTTATTTTGGTATTAGAGTTTTATATTCTAATTTCATCTTTTTAGCATCATTTTATTCTATTTCAACTCTACCTTTATGCCTTCACTCTCTTCCTAACTCTTCCCCTATTGTTGTCCTGTTTCTCTTAACCTTTTCCTACTTTAGATTTTTCCTATTCTTTCTTTTTACCCAATTAAAATTTCACCCCACTTATACATCTAATTTCCAATCCCCTGCTCCAAGTCCTAAGATATCTCTTTCTTCTCTGTCTTCACCATCCAAATAATTGTTTTCCCCTCTGTCCTTTTGTTGTTGTTTGCTTGATTGTTGAGTATATCAATTTTTTATACATTTTTGTGAGGTCGTATTGCTTATTCTTCTTGTTTTGTTTTTGTTTGCTTTGGTTTTGTTTGTTTTTTACTTCCATTTTCCCTCCCCTCCCTCAATATTAGTTGTTGTTTGTAGTTTGCATTAATTTCCAGGTACTTGTAGCTGGCATTTCTTGGGATTAGTCCTCTTCTATTATAGATTTCTCCCCATATATAATTTGTTCCCTTTCTCCTCTTACTCTCTTTCTTTTCTCTCTTATTTTTTTTTCTTTTATTTTTTCTCCCTTCTCTTATTTTGGTACTCCTTTCTTTTCTTTTCTTTTCTTTTCTTTTCTTTTCTTTTCTTTTCTTTTCTTTTCTTTTCATTTCTCTACTTTTCTTTCCTTCTCTTCTTTTTTTTTCTTCTTCCTTTCTCTCTTCATTCTCTCCCATACCCTAATTTGTCTCTCTCTAGTGGCCACCTTTATTTGTGGCTATTAATACTGTGAATACATTTCTTTCAGTGCCTTGTGCGTTGTACCTGGTCGTGTTGTTTTTGTGCCTTTAAATCAACAAAGGAGAGAGAGAACTACATAACCAGACAACAGGAGAAGAGAGATCATAGACAAAGGAACAACCCGCATGTGAAAGAAAAGCAGGCATCACTAGAAAAGGAAGTAAACAAAATGGAGGCAAGCAACCTCCCATGGAAAGAATTCAGAGAAATGGTCATAAGGTGGCTGAAAAGAAAAGAAGAAAAATTTGACAATATGAGTAAGAATCAAGAGGAAATAAAGAAGAACCAAGAAGAAATAAAAAAATGACATCAATGCTGTAAAGAACTCAACAGAAAGCATCAAAAGAGACTAGAAGAAGCAGAGGACTGCACCAGTGATCTAGAAGACAAAGTAGAAAAAAATACCCAACTACAGCAGCTTCTAGAAAAAAAATATGTAAAAACAAGAGGAGAGCCTAAGGGAATTTTGAGATAGCACAAACTAAAACAACATCCGCAAAATAGGGTTCCAGAAAAAGTGGAAACTGAGCAAGGGATAGAAAACCTATTTGAAGAAATAATGACAGAAAATTTCCCTGATATAGGGAAGAAAAAAACCCACACAATCCAAGAAGCTCACAGAGTCCCAAGCAAAATGAACCCCAAACAACTGACACCAAGGCACATATAATTAAATTGGCAAACACCAACGATGAGGTAAGAATTTTAAAAGTGGCCATAGAGAGACTGAAAGTTACTTACAAAGAACCCCCATCAGACTAGCAACTGATTTCTCAACAGAAATTCATCAGGCCAGAAGGGAATGGAATGAAATATGCAAAGTCATGCAAAGAAAGGATCTGAATCCAAGAATACTGTACCCAGCAAGGCTACCCATCAAAATTGAAGATGAAATCAGGAGCTTCACAGACAAAAAAGTACAAACCCTCTAAACAAAAAATCAGCAAAGAAACATCAATCCTAAATGACTCACTAACCAGATGGAATTGACATCTTCAAAACATTTCACCCCAAAGCCAGAGAATATATATTCTTCTTAAGTGCACATGGGTCATTTTCAAAGATGGACTATATGTTGGGTCACAGGCAAAGTCTCTTCAAATTCAAGAAGATAGAAATTATATCAAAGTATCTTCTCAGATCACAGTGGCATAAAACTGGAAATCAACTACAATAAAAACAATACAAAGAAATCAAACACATGGAAACTAAACAGCATGCTATTAAACAATGACTGGGTAACCAAAGAGATCAAAGAAGAAATAAAAAACATCATGACAACAAATGACAATGACAACACAACAATACAAAATTTATGGGACACAGTGAAAGCAGTCTTGAGAGGGAAGTTCATAGCTCTACAAGCTTACTGCAGAAAACAAGAAATAATGCTAATAATTTACCTAACTCTACAACTCAAAGATTTAGAAAGAGAGCAACAAGAAAAGCCCAGTGTAAGCAGAAGGAAGTAGTAAAGATCAAAGTGGAGATAAATGATATAGAGACCAAAGAAATAATACAAAAGATCAACAAAACCAATCATTTTTGAGAGAATAAACAAGATTGATGGGCCTCCAGCCAGGCTCACCAAGAAGCAAAGAGAGAAGACCTAAATAAACTAAATCAGAAATGAAAGAGGAGAAATAACAACAGACCCCACTGGAATACAAAGGATTGTTAAAAAATACTATGAACAACTCTATTCCAACAAACTCGATAACCTGGAGGAAATGGACACATTCCTAAAAAAATATAATCTTCCCAAACTCAATCAGGGAGAATCTAAACATTTCAATAGGCCAATAACTATGAAAGAAATTGAAGCAGTCATCAAAAGCTTCCAGCAAACAAAAGCCCAGGACCATATGGCTACATAGAATATTATAAACTGATGAACAAAAAGATAGGTACAGAGGCACTAAAACATCAAACAGTCTGTCAAATCACAGCAGGAAAGTTAGGGAGAGATGGGGTAGATAAGAGATCAACCAAAGGACTTGTATTCATGCATATAAGCATAACCAATGGACATAAGACTCTGGGGGATTAGGGTATGCATGGGAGTTGGGGGGGGGGGCAATGGCAAGATACTTATACATTTAATACATTAATAAAAAAAAATTTAAAAAACAAACAAACACACAACCACAAAGACAACAGACAACACAAGACACAACAACCAGGGTTAATGGGGTCCATAGACAGTTAATAACTTCAGTCTTAGTTCTGCCTCAGATGGCTCATGTTGGACTATGATGTCACAGGCAGGGGCAGGGCCTATAAATCTCTCCACCCTGCGAAGCTATAAGCCCTGTCCCTGAAGGATAAGAAAGCCATAAATAAAAGTTCTTTGTTCTTTGAAATGTCACAAATTTATACCTTTAAATTAACCCTAGAACTTCAAAATTTCAATTTAATACAACAAATTCACAAATCAGAGCAAACTGAAACCCTTTCTTATACAAAATTAGGGAGACATTTTTATTAGCTAAGTGGGCTGATACCCGCTCTGTCAGAGAGCAAAAGACTCTGAGTAAAAGAAATCTCACAGCTGCTAAAGACTTTTGCATTCCATCACAGCAGGTCCACCCTTTCTTTAAACAAATTAAACAATAGAAAGACATAACAAATATTCTCTTGTATACAGCCAGAAGGCACAAAGTGGCTTTCGCTTCACACAGACCAGTTAATGAGCAGATCCTGATTAATTTGCCTGAGGAAGTCCTTGACTTCTGGGGAGGTGATCAAGCTCCTCCTTCCACTCACTCTGAGTGGGCCTGACTAATAAGGGTCCCTATCTTGCGGATTTTGTCAACAGGTCCAGGAGTGTCTGTTAACTTTCTCCAGATGCCCACCGGGTCCTGGGCTGAGGTCCGGGAGTGCCGAGAAGGCCCCCGATTCAATTCTGCTAAATCAGCAGAGCAGCACCTCCCTGAGGCCTATCCTGCTCCTCTGGGCCCCACACCTGGCCCATTTACCTGAGGCCAAAAGGCCAAGCACAGTTGTTCCTTGGCTTAGGGAACCATCAATGTTACAAAAAAACAGAGAAGAAGCAAGCAATACTTAGAGAGATGGAGTTACATTTATTACATGTGGGTCCAGAGGAAAATGTCTCTCAAATTCTGGGCCCCAACATAGGGGAACTTTCCCTATTTATATGTTTTTACCTTCTCTGTCCCCTAAATGTGAGGTGTTTCCAGGCCCCTTTGAAGTTCTTAAAAAGCCCCTATGTGCTGGGGCCTCAGACCTCAATCAAAGGCTTGGCCTGGTACCAGCACTGATAATTTTGTCCAGGGAAGGTTTAATGGCCTTTCTGAAGTGAGAATAGTCTTATTTTCCTTATTATTTAAGGAAGCAAACATTTACAGAAGCCAAATAGCAGGGTTAAAATTTCAAACAGCAGTTTTTATATAAGATGGATGCTTCACATTGATTGCTATAACTTTATAGTAAGTCTTAAAATCATATAGTATAACTTTTCTAATATGTACAGTAAGTTTTATAATCATATGGTATAAATTTTATTGCTGTTTTTCATAATTATTTGGTTTATTTTTATGTAAAAATCTTAATCCATTTGTGAATTTCTACAAAAATTATTTTATTTAGAATTTGTTAACCTGTAGTTAATTTTGGCAAGGACTGTCTCTTCTGAGTTTTTTTTTTTTTATCTATGTCTTTATATATCTCCAGTTACTTATGCTTTTTAAAATTCTTCTCAGAAATATATTTTGTATATCTTACTAAACATGTATGGCACATATTTTATTAAAGTTATCCCCTTAAATATTTTTCTTTTAATTCTAATTGCATGATACTTTTTATATTTTAACTTATAAATTTATAAATTTTTGTTGCAGAATATAGAAATACAATAGATATTATACATTGAAATTGTGTATTATGAAACTGCTAAATACATTTTTAGATGTAGGGCCATACTGGTTTGGAACAATAATGAAAAGCCTTGTAAAACTATTTCACAGAGGGTTTGAGCTAACTTTCAAAGATATGGAAAATGTGGATGCTGCCTTAGCTATATGAACTTACTTGATATTTCAGCTATGAAATGTTTGACTTGCTCGATATTGAATTCAATGCCAGGATTACATGCTATTTATAAACCAGTGGAAGCCCACATAGTGTGCTGTGAAATGCACTCTCCTGCTTCCCATAGCTGCAACTTGCTATAAGAAAACACAAAAGTTTTATTGTATCAAGTTCAGAATCATGAACTCCAGGGCTGCTTTGCTTTCCTTTAAGCATGGCAGGATGAAATCAATGGCTTCACTAATGCAGACATTGATGGAAAGAGGGAGATTTAAAGGTCACCACATAGCACAATTAACAATTTAAATTAATGCCCAGATCACTTACTTAATAACAAATCACTTAGTAAAGTATACAGAGTTCCATGTGCCAGTTAAGAATACAGACATTTCTTTCTGAAAACAATGATGAATATTCTAAAACTTTATGCATCATATTCTGTGGACACATAAAGCATAACTTTTCTGCAATAAAATCCTGTAAATTTTAGTCTAAGCCTAAAATATACTGTCACTTCTCACATGCTTTTCTGGTTCTACTCAGTGTCCACATATTAGATGCCATTAAATAAAATGTAGGTGATTTCACCCAAACATTTTTTATATTTGCCATGTATTATGAGACTATCAGTCATTCTTTGCATTTATTGTATCTAGACCAGTGGATCCCAACCTTCCTAATGCTGCAACCCTTTAAGACAGCTCCTCATGTGGTGGTGACCCCCAACCATAAAATTATTTCCGTTGCTACTTCATAACTGTAATTTTGCTACTGTTATGAACTGTAATGTAAATATCTGATTTGCAGGATGTATTTTCATTGTTACAAATTGAACATAATTAAAGCATAGTGATTAATCACAAAAACAATATGTAATTATATATTGTGAAATATTTATTTCTAATTACAAATAAATGAAATTTTGTCTTGAATTGTGATGTAGCATGGGTAACAGTCTTCATATGACAACAGTAAACTACATTGCTACATTTTGCTACACGGAAGAGCGGTGTGTTGGTTCCTAAGACCATGGGAAATAGTTGTTTTCCAATATCTTAGGTGACCCCTGTGAAAGGGTCATTCGACCCCCAAAGGGGTCACGACCCACAGGTTGAGAACCGCTGATCTCGACAATGGTAGAGATTCTTCACCCTAATATTATTTTAGCAAATCTGATCTGAATACTCCCTTCATTATAAACATTTTCACATTTGTGATGTCATTTTTATCTTCATAATAAGCCTTTGTGATAAACTTATGAAAAATATTAAAACTTATCCTTATGTAAATGAGAAAGTTAACCCAAATAGTTTAAGGAACTTGCTGGGGCAATGCTGCTATCAAAGAGCTGAATCTGTGTCCAAACAGGAGCTTATTTCAATTATGCTTACTCCACTTCACCAATTCCAAGACTTCTATAGAGATATTTTTTCATATTTTTATTGTTATAATTTATATATGGCAAAATTCACATTTATTTTAGTGTACAGTTCTGTAAGTTTTGACAAGCACATCCTTTCAAGTATGCAGCACCATAATCATCATATAGAACAGTTTTATGTCCCCAAATTTCCCTCTGTATACAGCCTGGATTTCCATCCTCAGCCTGTGTCTATCACTGATCTGGTTTCTGTTTTACCTTTTCTAGAATGTCATACACAATAACCATATAGTATAAAGCCACTTGAGGATGGCTCTTTCACTTAACATGGTATATACAATATACACATTGTGGGCACAGCATTAATGCCTTCCTTGTTATTGTTGAGTAGTGTTCCCTTACTGAGTATCCATACGTTTTTCCATTCCTCAATTGAGGTACTATGCCATGAACATTCACATAGTGTTTTGGTGTGAAGAAATGAGTGTTTCTTCTCATATGGGCAAATATGTAGGAATGAAATTTTTAAGTCATATGGTAACTTCACAAGGGACCGAAAAACTATTGCTCCAAGTGGCTATATCACTTTGTATTCTCATCCATGATGTATGAGTCTTCTCTCTGCATCTTTGCCAGCATTTGTTATGGTCATTCTAGTTTTAGAGACATTCTAAAAGGTATGGGGTAGTATCTGGTGTTTTTAATTAGTTAACATTTTAATTGGTCTTCTAAAAGAGACTGGATAGCCCATATATAGAAATCTTATATTGTAATCCTAAATTTTAATTTTGGAAAGTTGGTTGAATGCTATGTTAATTAGTAATCAAATAATATGATGAAAATATTATACCATCTACTTCTCCTTTCTTATTGCTATGGGTGCATAAAACATAAGGTTATTACAATACTAAAGTAAATGGGGAATACAATAGGGATTGTCTAATAAACAATTTATAAAATTGGATTTAGAATATTTGGAGAAATGGCAAATAGGTCACAGAGTTGTTGTTTTTTTATATATATCTGACACATATAAATATAACTTAATCAAATAACAAATATTTTCCCTGACAAAGAGTGATCAGACTTAGGGAATAGATCTTAGAACAGATTTCATAGATAGACACATAAAAACTTTAGACTTTTGTGGACTTTAAAGTGAAGAACATTTTATTTACATTAAAAATCTACTAAGTTCTACTGTATGGGAATGAATTACCTAAATTTATGATGATGTAAAATGCCAATATATCCTGAGAGACACCATAATGAAAGCATAGCTTATTGTAAATCCTGCAGAAGAGAATACAAAAATAAAATACTTTAAAATTAAAATTATTATATAAAGAATTTCTCCAGGATCCATGGAGAAACATTTTATAGAAATTGCAGGACAAGTACTATCAGCCACCTATTGAATTCTTTGTCTTTCCTTTGTTTCAGAATGAGTACTCATCAATGATGTAAGCAGAACCAAATCATTAACCTTAAGTAATGCCTTTAAAGAAAACTGTATCTAAATTATATTCAGGTTGACCATTTTTTTTGAAATACTTGTGTTTCGAGTGGCAAAGAAATGTATAAAACAAAAGAAGTAAAAAGGTGGAAGGTCGGATTTTATTTATTTATTTATTCATTCATTAAATATATTTTTATTGATTTCAGAGAGGAATGGAGAGGGGGAAAGAGAGGTACAAACATCAATGATGAGAGAGAATCATTGATTGGTTGCCTCTAACATGTCCCACACTGGGCTTTGAACCTGCAATCTGGGCATGTGCTCTGATCAGGAGTTGAATTGTAGCTTCCTGGTTCATAGGTTGATGCTCAACCACTGAGCCACACCTGCTGGGGTAGAAAGTCAGATTCTAAACAAATACTTTTTTAAAAAACTTAATCTAGTAAGAAAATTAATGCAAGACAAATTTACAAAATTTAGTAAAAAATGAGCACCTACTCTCATAACTAAAAAAATACATAGGTTAGGACAATGTAGCACTTTTGTTTCTAGAGAATGCAAGGGTCTATTTCTATAATTCTATGAGTAATTTTGCTTGTTTTGAGTTGAATGCTGTAAATAATGTTTAAAATTTTTCTTTAAAATTTAATTATATGACTGTACTCTTATAACTTGTACACTTCATTCTATTCCAATCAGTGTAATTATGAAGGGAGATAGAAGTGTAGAAGTGGTTTGTCCTCCCATAGATCAAGGTACTTATACTAGGAGGCAGGCATTCTGACTTGTTTTGCACTTAAGAGTTTTGTCATGTCATGTGAAACATTTTATCTCTATGAACCTCAGTTTCTTTCATAATAATGCAGGAGGGAATTGTTCATATATCACCTTTAAGATTTTTATCATATCAATATGCCACTTTTGCTTTTACTTAATGAATATTATTTTGTCAACTTGATTTCTAGAACTCACATTCCAGCTTTATCCTCATCCCAAATAACAGTAGCTATGAAATTATGTATATGAAATTTGACTCAGGTTTTACTTCCAATTTGCATTCAAATAAACACATTTTGCTTGTTAAAAACAAGTTTGCTAAGCAAACTAAAATAATAAACCAAGGTATTTTTCCAAATTATGTTAAAGCCTAATTACTAGTGTAATATATTTAGGATATAATTATGTACTCTAGTGTATCAAGAAGCATGTCCTTTTTTCATGCTCAAAGTTAAGAATCAAAATTAAAAAAATTAAGTTAACACAGGTTTTTCATTTTGTTGGTGTTGCTAATCCTCACTCAAGGATATATTTTCCACTGTTTTCCAGAGTGAGTAGAAGGGATGGAGAGAGAGAGAGAGAAAGAGACATCAATATGAAAGAGACACATTTATAGGTTGCCTCCAACACTCAACTCAACTGGGGTTGGGAATCAAACCCTTGACCCTTTGGTGTATGAGTCAACCTGTAACCACTTGGCAAACCAGCCAGGGCAGGTTTTTCATTTTCTTATGCTCATAGATGTAAATCACATATGTATAAAAATTTATAGCATTTTATAACCTAAAAGATGCCTAGGTAAGTAAAAGACAATTTCCTGATCTAAAGAATGGTTTTACAGTGTAATATTTATTGTTATTGTATCTTGTTAAGAAAAAACTTATCTTTGACACATTCTTAAAGAATGAGGGAATACTAGTTTTGTGGAATTTTAATTAAAAATGCTTTGTATATTATGCATATTAAATAATAAATATAGATATTTCTAAATTTGATCATGAGTATTTTAATCATCACCTAGTTTTAATTACTTTAATTTAGATTGCTGTATTCTTTTATAAATTTCATATTTTAATGAGAACTTGAAACTTTGTGAAAGCTTTGGTAACTATTTTTTTTTCCAAATTGCCACATGAAAGCTAGAACTGTCAAAGGGAGAAAAGATCATGAAAACATTCCAACATCCCTGGGAAGACCTGATTTAAAAAAAAAAAAAAGTATTTTATTGATTTTTTACAGAGAGGAAAGGAGAGAAAGAGGGATAAAGAGTTAGAAACATCGATAAGAGAGAAACATCTATCAGCTACCTTCTGCACACCCCCTACTAGGGATGTGCCTGCAGCCAAGGTACATGCCCTTGACTGGAAACAAATTTGGGGCCTTTCAGTTCACAGGCTGATACTCTATCCACTGAGGCAAACCAGTCAGGGTGGAAAACCTGATATTTTAATACCTTAAGGAATATTTGAGTGTAACACAGTAGCCTTCCAATTTTACTTAGCACCACACTTTTAGTACCACAGCTACATTTGACCCTATAAAAATGCTGCTCATGGCTCTGTTTTTTAGAATTTATTGCTACCAAGATAGAAAACCACAAACCTATGAAACTAGTAATGTAGCAATATGCAACCTCAAGCCTGATAATGTGGCTATATTTTGAAATCATTAAAATGCAGATGAGGATTAAGCTAAAGACTGATTTTCTGATTGCTTTGACGATATTGAGTAGTTCCTAAAATATATGTGTGGGTAGTGTATGTAAATAACTTGCATATTAGTGCATTTTAAAATGGTTCTGATAGGAAGGGTGTTGTCTTTGGCTGATGATTTCCCAGTTATTTTTTTTAAATGTTCTATGATTCATCAAGTAATCAGATAGATAAATTTCTGGTTTTCACTATTATGGTTATAAATATATAGTTTTCTACATTTTCCCCCCAGTAATTTTCAGATGTTATTTATATGATATATAAAATGTTTTGAAATGAGAATTTCCTTATACCTTTCTGCATACCAGTATATCTGCCTCAAATTATTGTAGGGCATTTCAAATCAGTACCTGTTATTATTCTAGGAAAACTTCTTTAATGTTATATATTCATGTGCACATATATTAACACCTGTTTTACATATAATAATCTCTGATAGATAAAATTCTTGATTTATAGTAATGGATACTATCAAAATACGAATTTAAATTTCTCCAAATCTATAAAACATGTTATTATCTACAGGACAGAATAAAGACATTATCTAGTTTAACTACAGAAATATACATCTGTTGAATCATATTCAAATATGAAGTTTCAGAAAGGAATCTTTCGTTTGGGGTAGATATGTCACATACTCTTCATATTTGGGGACTACCTGTTTCTGTTTAAAAAGGTTAAGATGTTATCCACTTTCTCTGGGCCTCCTGCTTTTACTTAGTTCACTGCCCGTTAGTGGCACTAAGTGGACAAAAAAGGGCCCTTCATAGACCACTTAGCTCACCTCCATTGCTCTCTGCCCACTGATCCACACAAGCTGTTCTTCTATAAAATATCATATGGAGAGGTTTATTACTTGATTTTCCTTACACTAGTTAGAATTGATGCTATAATTCTGGGGACATCTTGGCATTATATTTCTTTTTTCACCCTAAATTGTCTCAACCATACTCATGACTTTAAGTATTATTCATCTTAAGCAAAGACTTTAAAATATAAATATTCCCTTCTGACAATATGAAGCTATAAACTCTTGCTCTGCAGAGCACCTTAAATTCAGTTACTTTACAAACCCACAACCTTCTTTTTTCAACATAATCTTCAACTGTGCCCTGTTCCCACCTGGGTTTGTGGTATTCTGTAGCAGGGGACCCCACTCTCTTTTCTGAACTATCACAGATGTCTTCCAGCTGGCAGGCCTGGCTTCTATCTTGCTTTGTTCAATTCTTTTATTCACACTGCAACTGGAGTGTGATCTCTCTAAAACCCAAATCTTAACCAACTGCTCATTATTTTAAGAAAATGACTAGTGCACTCTCAAACATCTCTGGATAAAGGTCAAGCTCCATGAAGAGGCAGGTGTAAGGGCAATCCAGCACACTCCTTTTTCTTGCTTCTGCTTCTGGCTAGGAACAGCCACCAGGAGTCACTGGTTGGGGATGGGGCAGAGATTGGAAGAAAGAAGAAGAGAAGCCAAGAGAAAAATACCTACTCCTCTGTCTTTCAAAATGGCTGAAACTCCTTTGTGGTTCCAGCTATCAGTGAGACAGCCCTGACTCAGCTGTGGCAAGGGACCCTCCTCTCTTCCTAGTGCCCCCAGCCCTAAGTAGGGGTGGTAACAATTCTTTTGATGACTAATCTCTAGACTACTTCCCATTCATTTTCTATCTTCTCTGCTTCTCCTTTTGAACTAATTTGTTATCCCTCCATATAACTAGAATGAATTATCTTTTACTGGCTGAAACCAGCTTGTCAAAACCTTTGTGTTGGCATCTTTTAAACTAATCTGAAGGAAAATATAGAATATTGGAGCCACATGTATCTCCTTTCTATAATTATTAGTGATCTTGAACAAATCTCTTCTAACTTGCTGAGCCTCTCTGAACTCATCTTAGTGTCTGGGAATTATAATATCTGCCTCACAGTCAGTATGAGGATTAAATAAAAATAGATAATGTGCTATATACCTTCACTGCAGTACCTAGCACCTGGCAGTGTTGCCCCGTGGGAGAATAAGAATGAAAACACTGACACAGTGATATTCACCCCAACACTTAGCCCAGGACATAAAGCAAATGTTCCATAAATATTTGGTGAAGGAATCATCAAACTGTCTTTTGAAAACATGTCTCCATTCCTCCATCTTGAAAGTCTTTTTCCATCTCCATGGCTGCATTAAGTGCTGTGTTTCCAGCATCCTATCTTCGAGTATCCATGCATCCAATTAATCTTTCAAAAGAACAGATACCATCTTTACCATCTTTTAATAGCTCCCTCTAGCTTTCAAGATGAAGGGCAAACTGCATAGCATGCTTTATGTTGCACATTTTACTTCTTGATTCTTATTTTGATATTTAGACTCACTTTCTTTACCACTCTCTCTCTTGCTTTATGTCTTCTTTGCAATTTCCTGAGTGAACCGTATATCCCCTGGCTTGCTTTATTTGTACTGGCTAACTTCTCTATCTGTGGCACTCTTCTTAGTTTCCCAGTAATCTAACTTTGCTTTCATCCAACAACTCAGTCCAGAAGGTGACATTCTGTAGATCATTCCTTGAATCTCGCCACTTTCATCTGTAGTCATTCCCAACACTGTAATTTCCTGATTATGCTGTGGTTTTCCCTCCGCTCATGGTAAATTCCCATTTTCTAATCTATTAGCAAATTTCTTGGCATACAGCAGTCATGTGATAAATGTTTGTTTGATAATGAATCAAGAAAGCAAGAAAGAGCTAAAAATGGGCCCTAATATAGTGCCCAATGATGTCTCTTTTCTAAGAAAATCAAGTTGTTAGTCCACGTATTTGAAAGAGGTATTCAACCAAATTTCCACCCTTATTTAAAGAATCATATGAAAATCTTTGCTAAAATTCATAGAAACTGTTCTTACTACAGTTCTTTGATCCACTAATCTGGGGTGGGTGGGAGTGGGATGTTAATAGGCTTCTTCTTAAGTTATTGTTCTTAATGAAAATGATTTTGGTCTTCATAAATTCTACTGCTTTCAAAGTGCTCACAACCTATCATTTTACTAATTCATTTTATCAGCTTAGTTTCAGTTCTACAAGACAAAAAGGTTCCACTGGGCAACACTGTGTTTGAGTAATAATACTGTTTTGTGCATTTAAAATTTTGTTAAGAGGGTGAAACACGTTAAGTGTTCTTACAACAATAAGAAATCCTATCTAATAAAAGAGTAATGTGCAAAATGACCATACCTCTGCTACACTCACAAGTCACAACCACCAGCCAATCAGGAGCGAGTATGCAAATTAACTCAACCAAGATGGCTGTAGGCACAAAGAGAGCAAGATACTTGGGTTTCTCCAGCAATGGAGGAAGCCAAGCTTTCTGCTTGCTCCTGCCTGCCTTGGCATCTGCTTAAGACTACAGAGTTTCAATTATAGAAGATAAATAAATCCCAACAAAATGGGGGCAGCCACGGAGCTTGAGAGAGCAGGAGGCTTGAGTTGCCCCTGGTGATGGAGGAAGCCAAGCTTCTGTAGCCCTGACCTGCCTTAGCCTCTACTTCAGGCTACAAAGTTTCAATTATAGAAGATAAATAAATCCCAGATAGCAGGGCCTCTGCTTGGGTTGCTGGGGGGGAGGGGGAACAGCCTTCAAAACAGCACAGGCCCTCACTCAGGCTGGCCCATACCCCAAGGGCACTTTTATCCTGATCTGGCATACACTTCAGGACAAACCAGCCTGCCCCAATCTGTGCACCAGGCCTCTATACTATCTAATTCTAACTAATAAAATAATAATATTCAAATTGACTGTCACTCCAACACACAAGATGACTGCCCCATGTGGTCAAAGATGACTGCCCCAATGTGGGCACAAGATGGCCATCACAAGATGGCCAGCAGGTGAAGGCATTTGGGAGGGAAAGGCCTGCAAGGAATGGCAGTTGGAGGCATACAAGCCTATAGGGAGGGCAGTTAGAGGTGACCAGATGGCAGAGGAGGGAAGTTGGGGGTGACAGGGCCTGCAGGGAAGGGCAGTTGGGGGGATCCAGGCCTGTAGGGGAGAGGAGTTGGGGGTGACCAGGCCTCCAGGGGAGGGCAGTTATGGGCAAACAAGCTTTCAGGGGAGCAGTTAGTTATCCATCAGGCTGGCAGGGGAGTGGTTAGGGGTGATCAGGCTGGCAGGGGGAAGCAGTTAGGGCAATCAGGAAGGCAGGCAGGCGGGGAGTTGGGAGCCAGCAGTCTTGGATTTTGAGAGAGATGTCCCACTGCCTGTTTAGGGATCCTACTGGGATTGGGCCTAAGTGGGCAGTTGGACATCCTCAAGTGGTCCCAAATTGGAGAGGGAGCAGGCTGGGCTGAGGGACACATGCTCCTGTGCACAAATTTCATGCACCAGGCCTCTAGTATAATATAAAATTTTATAAAAATTACCACTGAATATCACAGGCCTGTGTTTTTGTTTGTTTTAGAAATCATCATTTCATTTTTCCTGTAAATTAAGATTTTCTCAGCTTTACTCTTGTGAAAGTTTGTTATTTCTGAGATCTTTTCATAAATTGTTTCATTTGTTTATTTGCATCATGCCGTGGGGTAGATTGTTTTGGCAGTGGAAACTTATTTAGAGCAGGGAAGTGTTCTTGCAAAATTTCTTCACTCTTTGGATTTCAATTACTTTTAACAATGTTGATTTATGCTTAAGTTCAAGGTTCAAGTACTTCACAGAGAAGACTAATTTTAATTCTTGTGTTGTGGAAATTATGCCTTCTGACTTCTTTCTCTTAAGGCAACACACACACACACACACACACACACACACACACACACACTCATACACACACACACACACACACACATACAGTGACTCACTTACCCTTAATAATGAAGAATTGGAAGACAATGTTCTCAGATATCTTGCCCATTAATGGAAATTCTAGAAATTATCAGAGGAGCAGAGTGGCACTTTTCCCTTTGATTTTCCTTCAGTTTCAAGGCAGTGATGAAAAGAGCTAATATACTGCTGAGCTAAGAAATACTCACTTATGAAGAATTTCAGTACAAGTTCTTGATAATCTAAAATATGTAAGATACATGTTATGCTTGTTTGGAAGAATTGTATTTTTTAATATGTTTTTGTTGATTTTTAGAGTGAGAGGAAGGGAGAGGGACAGAGAGATAGAAAAATCATATCAATTGGCTGTCTCCTGCAACTTGGGCATGTACCCTGGCTAGGAATGGAACTAGTAATCTCTTAGTTTATAGGTTGACACTCAACCACTGAGCCATACTGGCCTGATGGAAGAATTGAATTTTGCTCTAGATATCATATGTGTGAATTGAATAGCTGTGAAAAAATCTCATGTCCTTCCTAGAGTGATTATATGTCTTTTTTTTAAAGAAGATGTGAAAGATTATAGGAAAATAAATATAAACATTGCTCTTGTCCATATACATCTGAAAACAGCAATATTTTGGGCACTCCAAATAATAAATAATGTTTACTATGAATAGGCAGTGAATTCCTATCAATGACTGGCAACATAGTCTATCTCATTTGATTTACTGAGCTATATAAAAAGCCAGATTAAATTTAAATCTTTTTTTATTATACTTAATGTTTTGTTATTTGTATGTTGAAGCACCACAAAGTTTCTGTAAATTTTCTTTTCCAGGGATAAAATAACCAGTTTTATTTAATTTTTACTAAAGATAAATATTAACACAAAGCTAATTAAAGTAAAATTGGATGAAATGGGTTTTTAATGAGTTCAATCTTAGATAATATAAAAGTGAATGATTCTTTTTTTCACACACAAAAAAACATATGTGCTTAAATTTCTGTAATTATTAGCATAAATTGTGCTTTATTGTCATGTGCATCTCATGGTTGTGTCACATTTCAGTTGGCAACTTTATTCTATGAAATGAATGCAGTGTTATAAATTGTAATTATCTAAAACCCACTGATTAATACTTTAAATTGGTTTTAAATTTTATATTGTCCAGCCCTGCCTGAGTGGCACAGTGGTTGAGCATTGACGCAGGGTCAGGCCATGGGCTTGAGTTGTGGACTCAGTCCCCAGTGGGGGCCATGTAGGATGTTTCTCTCTCCTCGATGTTGTTATTTCTTCATCACTCTCCCTTCCTCTCTTTAAATTTCAATAAAAATATATTTAAAAGACAAACCAAAAAATTATATAATGTCAGAATGTGGGGATCATAAGAAAATTACTCTTTTATATGAATTATGGAATCATACATTTTAAATTATACAGATACTAAATATTTATATAATTATGATTCATTCATAAAATTCACTTTACCTAACAACCTCATACTATGAATGTATAATACTTACTAAGATTAGATTTTTAAAAATTTTAAATTATTTATTGTTTAAAGTATTACATGAGTCTCCTTTTCCCCCCATTGACCTCTACCTGGCTGCTCCAACACCCTGTGCCCCCAGCACATGCCCTCGCCCCTCTACTGTCTGTGTCCATTGATTATGCTCATATGCATGCATACAAGTCCTTTGGTTGATCTCTTACCTCCTGCCCTCCAATTCCCTGCCTTCCCTCATAGGATTGACAATATGTTCTATGCTTCTATGTGACTGGTTCTATTTTTGTTAATCAATTCATGCTGTTCATTATATTCCACAAGTGAGTGACATCATGTGATATTTTTCTTTCACTTATTTCACTTAGCAAAATGCTCTCCAGTTTTATTTATGATGTTGCAAATGACAAGAATGCCTTCTTTTTTACAATAGCATAGTATTCTATGATTATCTAATCTACTCATCTGCTGATGGACACTTAGCTGTTTCCAAATCTTAGCTATTATAAATTGTGCTGCTATGAACATAGGGGTGCATATATCCTTTCTGATTGGTGTTTCTGTTTTCTTGGAATATATTCCTAGAAGTGGGATCACTGGGTCAAATGACAGTTACATTTTTTCTTTTTTTTTGAGGAAACTCCAGATTGTTCTCCATAGTGGCTGCACCAGCCTGCATTCCCATCTGCAGTGTAAGAGAGTTCATTTTTCTCCACATCCTCACCAGCACTTGTCATTTGTTGATATGTTGATAGTAGCCATTCTGACAGGTGGGAGATGGTACTTCATTGTCATTTTGATTTGCATCTCTCAGATAATTAGTGACTTTAAGCATGTTTGCATGTTTGCATATGTCTCTTGGCTTTCTTATGTCCTCTTTCAAAAGTGTCTATTTAAGTCCTTTGCCTGTTTTTTAATTGGATTGTTTATCTTCCTTTTGTTAAGATGTACGTGCTCTCTATAAGTTTTGGAGATTAAACCCTTATCGGATATAAATTGGTAAATATGTTCTCCCATGAAGTGGGCTTTCTTGTTGTTTTGTTGATAGTTTCCTTTGCTGTGCAAAAGCTTTAAATTTTAATGCAATCCCATTTGCATTTGTTTATTTTCTCCTTAGTTTCCATTGTCTTAGGAGCTATATTGGTAAAGTATGCTAAGACATATGTCTGATGTTTTGCTGCCTATAGATTCTTCTAAGATTATATTTTAATTTGTAATATCCAAATAAATTACAACAAGTTCATAGTTATTAGTTAATTTTCTTGATTATTTATTTTAGAAAGGTTTGTTCAATATAGAAAATCTAGGGTTACTTTTAAGTACTCTTAAAATGAAAAACATTTTATTTAAAAAGTAAAATCACCAATGATATAATCTCTTAACTTATTTATAAATTTAAAATAGTTATACTCATATAACACATGTACACAGATATTACTTAAATTTGTAAAACTTCTTTAGTGACTTGATATTTCTTTTATAGATGGTCTAATTTATTTTACTAATAGTGTATGGGGAATCTTACATAATACTAGCTCTAAAGGAGTCAAAAGATATAACTAAAGGCTTGATCAAGTGACTCAGTTGTTTGGATTGTCATCCTCGTACACCAGAAGTTTGTTGGTTCTATTCCCAGTTGACATATGTATCCAACCAATTGATGTTTTTCTCTCACATCAATATTTCTCTCTCTTCCTACCTCTCTCTCTAAAATCAATTTTTAAAAGCACAAATATATCCTAGGGTAAGGGTTTAAAAAATTATAACTTAAAAATTTTTCAAAGTCAGATGGTTTATTAATGGTATAGGGATAAATTCAATTTTATTGAATAATTTCTCAGAGGTATTAATAGGCTACTATGCTTTGTTACTATCCAAATGAGATATGACATAGTGTTTCCCAACTTATTTTATTAGGAAATGTTGTTCTTTTTTTTTCTCTAGGAGCATCTTACGTGACTAGAGTTCCTTTAAACACAATTCAGAAAATGGAGACTCAGGCTTCTGGCCAGATCTTTAGAGAGCTTAGATTCTAAAAGTAAATTATTTAATGTTTAATTGATTTAAGCATTAGTGTGTTGTTCAGGCATTCTGAAGGATAGTCTATCTTTCCTAGATAGATTAATATTTTGTCTTATGATTGTAGATTTTCCTTTTGTATATAATTCTATTCACTATTTCTTAATTACTCCTGATTAAAAAAATGCATGTTGATTATATAAATAGGTAGAAATGTATAGGATTATGATAAGAATACTGATGATAGCATGATGAGCTGGAGGTGGTTATCATTCATGCAGTTCACAAATACTACAGTAGGAATCATATATAAGATATTACTAAATCTTCTAAATCACTACTCAGTTTAGGTATACTTTCATAACTTACATATACAAAAAAAAAAAGCACCAAAGTGCTTGAGTAAGTGACTCAATGTTATATGAATAGTAACAAGATTTCATATATATATGGCTGATTCTATATTGTTAGCTACTATTTATTCATTATTCAATATATTTATAAATAAAATGTATATCATGTATTCTTTTATATGGCTATGTATATGGTCTTCAGCTATTTGGAATGAATGAATTAGTCAAACTTTATAAATTAAATTATTAAAGAATTCATGGACCTCATTAATAAAAATGGAGACTAAGTCCTAGAAAATTTAAATGACTGAATTGCTCAAATTCAGGAATTTGGCATGTTTCATATGTTTTATGAAAGCCAAACTCCTAGATGAGAGTCTGTTACACGTTCTGTAAACTGTGGCCAAAGGTGGTTTTATGAGAAGTAGGAGGAAAAGGAAAGGTGCTTTTCTTGTTCTGCTGAGGAAAAATTAAACATAAAATTCTGAGAAATTGGAAAATAGGAAGGAAGTCAATTATGTCGGTTATATGGTATATCTCAAATGATTCAACCTCCACAAATACCCCTTTACCCAAGAGAAGTGCAGAAAGCACATGGTCATTAGATGTCAAGAGACCACTGCAGGAAGGATGCTGGAAATAGCAGCGGGGATATATAATTTCATTTGAGCAACAATTTTCAAATTGTGGGTTGTAAATTTTTAGCAGATCATATGCATTGCATATGTGAGATATATGTATATTTTTATTAAATAGAAAAATGTATTAATAGAGCTGAACCACTTTAGTAAGATAAATATCTCAAATAAAATGTTATTTTACTTTTGTTCAAAAGTTTGAATACTATTGTATTACTTGCTTTCACAATTTTCTGAGACCATGTGATTTTCTGAATTGTCCACTAAAAAGTGCAAGATGGGGTTTCCTTTCATCTGAATGAGACTGAAGCTAAGGGTCAGAGTATTTTGTAAGCTGTATTTATGAACTGAGATTTACTGTGGTCATTTTAATGTGAATTAAAATAATAAGTGGTTAATTATTTTTAGTACTAGAAGCCCAGTGCATGAATTCATGCACTGATGGGGCCCCTCAGTCTGGTCCTTGATCAAGGCCATCGGGACCATCTCCCTAGTCCCTATGTGGGTCAATCAGGACTAGCTAGCCAGAGTGAGAAATCACAGGAGGTTGGCTGGCCTCGATTAGGGCCGGCTGGCTAGGAGGGAGGGCTTGTGGGAGGTTGACCTGCCAGGCCACAGGAGGTTGGCTGTGGGAATACACTGACCACCAGGGGCCAGCTCCTGCATTGAGCATCTGCCCCGTGGTGGTCAGAGTACATCAAATGACCAGTCATTCAATCAATTGCTTAACTTTTTATATATATAGATAATTGATTTGTTTATTCTACCATTAATTTAAAAATGTAATTTATGCCCAATTTTTGTCTTAATAATAACCTATGGAGGTAAGACTAAATTATAATTGTAAGTAGGCAGTGCTATTTGTAATTCAGCTATTCACTTTCATTGGCTATTTTTTTACACTATTTTCTGCTAGAACTCTTTCAATTTTGTGTTAGATTATGTTTTTATGTTAAATAATTTATGTAGTATAAACACATAATTAAATATTCCACCCTTTTAAGGTTCTTAGGTAATGTAAGAAAACATAAAAATGTTTTCATTACAGAAATTTTATCAGTTCATAAAAACATTCATATCATCTTAAAATTAATAAGCTCATCTAAACTATATTAAAATACTTAAATGCATATGTATTTGAGAATGTATATTTTTCCCTCTTCCTAAATGCTATCATTTTGGAGAATAATTATTTTATCGTATGTTATTTTTTTCTATCCTTTTTATGATCCTCAGAGCATGCAGTAATATTTCTCTAGAATGCTATTGATATTTATGACAAAACTGAGAAAAAGATAATAAAAAGAAATCATTGCTAATCATATCCCAGTTGCCCTTTTTATTTGTGAAAATGTGTAAGTCAAGGACAAATAGCTAATATGCTTTTCTTTTGTAAAATTTTAATAAGTATAAAACACTGTATTTTATAATAGTTTATACTTTAAAATGTCACCAGAAACTATAAATATCAATATTTTACTATAATAATGTTATAGGTCTCCCATAAGATCAATTTGTTAGTTAACTATTATTAATAGATACCTCCACTTATTCACTTCATTATTTGTCATTTATTACAATTTTATTACAAATTATTATTTGTCATTTATTACAATTTTAGTACTGATATGTTTCAGAAAAATATCTTTTAATTTTAAATGTATGTATAATTATTTAGTATAATTTCTATGTTACTTAATTTATATTCCTATTTTTATACTAAAATCACTATCTAGCAACATTAAAAATTATATTTTTACAAAAATCCCTATTTATCATAAATAGACAGTTAAGGAGTATTAATTATAGCACAATGAATTTGAAATGAGAAAAGGCTTTATGTTCAGTCAAAAAATATCCTCTAAAGAAGAGTGAAACTAAAATACAGTTGTGAAATACAGTGGTACCTCGAGATACGAGTTTAATCGTTCTGTAACCTTGAGGCGTGGGAAACTATGAGATGCTCGAGTCGAGGTAAACTGGTGGGTCGTGTGCAGAGGCCAATCCACGCGATTACTTGTATCTCAAATGTTGCTTGTATTTCAAAGCAAAAATCGCTCCCTCGAAGGTTCGTATCTCAAAAATCTCGTATGTTAGGGCACTCATATCTTGAGGTAACACTGTACTTGGTTGACAGGGAAAATAATTTAAAAAAATTACGTGCTGGGATCTAGAGTCAAATAACAAAAAAATTAAATATCAAATGCAGTATTTACTTGTTACTTAATTTTGGCAAGTTTTACAATCTTTCTAGGCCTGCCCTGATTGGTGTGGCCCCATTGGCTGGTGTCCTCTTGTGCACTGAAAGATTGCTGGTTCTATTCCCAGTTGGGGCACATTCCAGGGTTGAGGGCTCCATCCCTGGTAGGGGGAGGCATACAGGAGGCAGTAGATTAATGTTACACTCTCACATGGATATGTCATTCTCTCCTCTTCATTCCTCACTCTAAAAACCAATTACAAATCTTTAGGGAAAAAAATCTTTTTAGGCCTAAGATCCCTCATCTATAAAATAAGAATTTTCTTTATAATGTGATAACATTAAATGAGTTAATATAAGTAAAAGTACCTAGTTAATAGTAAAACTACTTTAGCTATTAAAATGCACCATTATTACTATCTCTCTAGGATATAGCATAATCTTGACCCTTTCTTCCTTCTTTCCTTTTTTCTTTCTTCCTTCCCTCTATCCCTCCCTCCCTTCACTATCTCTCTTTCAGTCTCTGTCCCCATATCTTTTATCTATAACTGGTAGCCCTGCACACAAGGGAATCCTCGCACCAGTAGATTGCTGCTGCCCTCCTATACCTCCTTACCTCATAGCTTGCTGCCCTGCCCCCTCCTGTAGCTCTCCCCTCCCACTTGTACTTCTCTGTCTCACCTTCCTGCAGATCCAAGACCTGGTCTAGTTAGGCAGTTGCTCATTACACCTTAGGGCATAATAGATAATTAGCATCTTCCTCTGTTATTATATAGGACAAACTTTTGTAGTTTGCTTTTTAGACTGCTTACAAATTTTACATTTTGCCCTGGCTAGTGTGACTCAGTTGGTTTTCATCCCATGAACCCAAATATTGCTGGTTTGATTCCTGGATCAGGGCACATACCCAGGTTGCAGATTCATTAAGGTTCAGGGTACCTATGGGAGGCAGCCAATTGATGTTTCTCCTCACACAGATGTTTTTTTCACTCTCTCTCCCTCTCCCTTTCTATCTCTCTAATATCAATAAAGACATACTTTAAAAAATTTTACACTTTTTCTTGGTAATAAATAATTTTACATAATAATAGTAAATAAATACTATTTTTGTTATTAATTTATTCAACCCATCCTCCTCCTTTCTTCATTATTGGAATTAGCTTCCTCCTCTTAATTTTAGTTACTTTAAATGGTGCTGCAGTAAGTATGCCTGTATGTGCATCACAAATAATTTCTGTAGCATAACTTTGACATGGAATTACTGTTTCAAAAAGTATACATGGTTTTGAGGGTTTCAATGTACATAACCAGTTTTCTTCCTTATTGATTTTCATGTCTGCTGATATGAGTGTTCTATTCCTAGTCAAATATTGTGGTACTGGTGACAGACTGGACATATAGTCAGACAATGAACAGGCCACATATAAAAATTGACATCTGACCCATAATCCCCAGGAACTAACCCAGGAACCCATACTACTCTTTGTAAATCAAATATGTAGAAAGTCAGATGTCTATGTCTGAAAAACAGCCTAGAAAGTCAAACAATAACTTTGTAACAATTGGTCCCAATTGTTTAGGACTTAATATAGCTGAGAATTTTCCTAATATTTGCCCCTGCTTTCAATGCAGAATCAACTAGAAAAGGCCAAATATGCACCCCTATTAAATGGGATAGGAAACTCCACTGAAACTTCCTCATGCCAACAGTCTCCAACAGGGAATGTCTGAAGCCCTCCATTACTTTCCACTATAAAGCTTTCCAGTTTTCTGCCTGCCTTTTGGTCTCAGCCAAGAGGGAATATGCTAATTGACTGCCATATTGTTGCTGACTTCATTTATTTGTTTATATATTCACTAGATGCCCAGTGTACAAAATTCATGCATGGGGGTGGGGGTTTCCCTTTGGCCCAGCCTGCACCTTCTACCTTCTTCAATCTGGGACCCCTCAGGAGATGTTGACTGCTGGTTGAGGCCCAAACTAGCAGTTAGACATCCCTCTCACAATCTGGGACTGCTGGATCCTAACCACTCATCTGCCTACCTGCCTGATTGCCCCTAACTATTCTTCCTGCCAGCCTGATAGCCCCCTAACCACTCCCTGCCAGCCTGATTGACACCTAACTGCTTCCATGCCAGCATGCTCTTCCTCAACCACCCTCCCTTGCCAGCCCTATTGCCTTCAACTGCCTTCCCTAATTGCCTTCCCCTGCAGGGCTGAGTGGACTGGGGGACTCCACCTGGATAAGGTGAGGCTGAGGGGACTGGGGGACTGAGGCTAGATGAGATGGGGCTGAGGAGAATGGGTGCTGCCATCTTATGGCTGTGTGCACTGCCATTTTGTGGCGATGTGGCAGTCAATTAGCATGTCCCCTCTATATTGGCTGTGGGCATCTTCTTGTGAGGGTGTGATGATCAATTAGCATACTCTTTCTTTATTAGATGGGATACTTTATTGGATTTCAAATTACATCTAGCAGTCAGATTGAAGGAGCATTTACTGAAATATACTGCCCTGTGTATATAGGTAATATAAAGAAGACAAAACAAAATCCCACAATTCTACTCCAGGTATAAATAAAAAGATCCTCTTTGATTAAAATTCTACCAGGTTGCTCTGCCCAGACTAAAAACCATTCACCTCTTATTAACCAGTTTTACAAGTGTTTCTATTATTATGAAAGTAATATATTTCCTATGTAAGATACTCATAGTTTACTGGAAAGCACATAATAAATCATTTTGTAATTTTATCATTCAGAGATAACAATTGGTAATATTTTGGTGTAGATAGCCTTTTAGATTTTTTCTAAACACATATATACATGTATGCATGTTAAGAAAAATAGAATCACATTGTAATATTTCTATTTTCACTTGATTGTCTTTCTATATCAAAACTATCTTCTTCATGAATGGTCCAATTAAATTCTATTTTATGGACATAACCCAATATCATTAACTTGTACTAATCAAGTGATGGTAGCTGATTTTCTTGTTATAGGAAGCTCTGAATACTATAAACAGCCTTTGCTGTTCTCATGTGTGATCTCTGTTTATTTCCACACTGTATATAATTACTTAAACAAAACAATCATATTTCTTTGATTAAGCTGACGCTATTTTCTTTGAATGCCATTATATCCTTCTCTTTCATACTCTTATTGATTTATATTTCTATTGTTTTAAATTTTTATTACATTATAATTTTAACCTATATTTTGCAACTATTTTTTTTACTGGTACAATGGAGAGCTATTATATTTTGCTTATCTATTTTAATATGTATTATACTTTTAGTAATATTCTTAGGATTCTGGGCAGAAAATTCTATTACTTGCAAATAGTTATGTTTATCATCTCCTTTAGGTCATTAATTTCTTAATTTTATTTTTTAAAGTTATTATCTAGGTCTTCTGAAAAAAAATGTTTTTAAAAACTTGTGCTAACAGCTTTCTTATTTTGCCCCTAATTCAACAGAAACACCTTCAAGAAATCATCAATAACTTTGGTGACATTTATCTACAGCTGCTTTGAGATAAATGCTAATAAAGTGCCCTTCTATTTCTAACTTAGGAAAATCTAGTATCCCAACTTTAGGTTTATAAACTGTTTTAGTATGTCTAGACATAACTAAATGATCTTTTGATCTATTGAAATGTTAAAATATAATAATAGCCCTGAACAGACTTGCTCAGTGGTTACAGCAGTGTAGTCAAAGGCATGAACCTCTGTTGTAGGTTAGATCTCTGCCCCAGTTGGGGCGCATGCAGGAGGCAACCAGTCGATGTGTCTCTCTCCTACATCAATGTTTCTCTGTCTTTCTCTTGCTTATTCTCTCTCTTTCTCCATCCCTTTCACTCTCTCTAAAAATAAGTGGAAAAAATATCCTCAAGTGAAGATTAAAAGGGTGGATGGGTGGTAAGGTAATTAACCAAAGACCTTGTCTGCTTACATGTATAACCCATGGACACAAACAATAGGGTGGTAAAGGTCTGGGGTGAGGCGTGAGGGCAGGGTGTAGGGGATCAATAGGGGAAAAAGGGAGACATATGTAATGCTGTCAACAATGAAGATACATTTTCATTTTTATTTATTTTTTTAAATATATTTATTTATTAATTTCAGAGAAGGAGGGAGAAGGAGAGAGAGATAGAAACATCAATGAAGAGAGGGAATCATTGATTGGCTGCCTCCTGCACCCCTGCCACTGGGAACTGAGCCAGCAACCCAGACATGTGCCTTTGGCTGGAATTGAACCTGCGACCCTTCAGTCCGCAGGCTGATGCTCTATCCACCGAGCCAAGCCGGCTAGGGCAATAAAGATAAATTTTTAAAAGAACCAAAGAATGATTAAATTAAAAATTTCAAAGAAGTGTATCAAAACAGATATAATTTCATGGAAGTTGTGAGATTTGTACTGGTTGCTCATTTCAATGATGAATAATCACAGAGAGAAGGGGAAGGAGATGCTACAAAATTCTGAAGAGTAAATTAGGGAAAGGAAAAAAGAAAGAATAAAAGCAAAGACAGAACTGTGTTATATGTTCCATGAGCAATGATTAGACCTTTAGAAGAGGTCTTTCTACTAGAATACAACTGGAAGAATAAATTGGTATCATCCTGAGTAGAGTGTTAAATACTGAGCAGTCTGACTTTTATTCAGTAAGTGGTTTCTGAGTCAAGCATTGATATGCAAAATAACATCTGAGGAATATAACTCCTGTGATTGTGTACGGACTAAATTATAGGAATGTCATGTAAAGGAAAGGTGACAAGAAAGAAAGTCACAGTATTACTCTAAGAGTAGTTTTTGTATATGAAAAATCAGATTAAAAAATGCTCTACCCCCTCAATAATATAGTTGTTTGTAATGATGATTTGTGCATTTTGTCCAGTCGTTTCCTAATTTTTCCCTTGAGTTGTTCAAAATTCTTGGGCAGATGTCAATTGGCCTGTCAATTTATCAACATGAACAGATGTTCCTAACAGAAACCTTTAATTTTTTTTACTGGAATGTATGATGCCACAACGACAATTTAACTTGTTTGCTAGAGAGGGAATATTTGTTAGAAGTGTATTTCATTTAAAGGCATATTTCAAGTGATAATGCAGCCAGAATTTTTATGTTATGGTCAAATTTTACAATAGTTTCTTTTGACAACACTATTTCATGCAAATATCTAAATAGTGGAAAGTCAATTATATTTTAGCTAACATTCTGTGAATGCTTCTAATACATGGTTTTTGTTAGCATCCTGTGAAGCCATTTCTCTGAGTACAGGCTTAAGGGAAATTGTCTTGTTAGAAGCATTTCTTTGTGATTTTTCTGCTATCAGAAATAGTTTGTTATTTTGAAGATAAAATTTATTAAGCTAAAATTTTCTATATAGAGCTTGTGATGAACTGTAGGCAACATAGATCAGACTCTCTCACCTCCACTTAAGAATAAGCAACTAAAACAGAAGAGAACACTTATGATATACTCAAGGAAAGGATGTGTGAGCCACGCATTTTATATCAAGTCAATTAATGTTTACATGATGGAAGCTACAACAAAAGAGTTTGAACATATAAGACCTCATGGAATGTTGCTTACAGTAGGTCAGTGGTCAGCAAACTGTGGCTCGAGAGCCACATGCAGCTCTCGAGCCGCGATTTGCTGCTCTGTTGACTAATGAGTTTGCCAACCACTGGGATAGGGGCTTAATCACAAGGAACAACAGCCTGTAATTATCAGAATCGAGAGTCTAGGACAGTGGTCGGCAAACTCATTAGTCAACAGAGCTGCAGTTTTCTGACCACTGCACTAGATCTTCTTCAGAAAAGAAGATAAACTTGATGGTAAACTTCAGCTAAACAAGAAGTCTCTTAAGGAAACTTCAGCTAATGATCCAAACATATTTCACTGCAAATCTAACACAAAACACTGAGGTGACTGAATACAATGTAAGTGCTATAAATCCAGCAAGTATCGAAATAGCACAAATGATAATGGTGGATTATTCAGAAGAATAGTCTCCCTTATTACCTCATAGGTGATAGCTCACAAATCTAGTAGTAGAGATATAAGCACAGTAACAGTACAAAGATAAATATAAAGAAAAATAATACTATTGATTAAATGGGATGTGAAGGGAGAAGAGAGAGCAAAGACACATTAATTCAATAATCTTCTATAGAATTTATACTAATAAAAGTGTAGTATGCTAATTAGGGTTCCAGACAACCATCTGGAAGTCCTTCCTGACAAAGCTGGGCAGGGAGAAGCCGCCTGAGTCCCAGGGGAAGAGGCCACGCTGTCCAGCAGGTCCCAGGGTGAAGAAGCAGCTCTGCCCACCAGCCTCCCTCCGCTGTGGACCTCTTGGGGACCTGCCTGACTTCAAATGCCCACCGCTGGCTGCTGGTAAGTGAGGGGCCACCTGGCAAGGAGAAGGGGACAGTCGAGAGGACTGGTGGCCTGAGGAGGTGGGGAAGAGGGAAGGGAGAGGGCAGCCAAACACGTTTGTGTTGGCCAGGCCCCAGTGTGTGCACTGCAGCCTTGCAGCCTCAGAGCGCTCCACCATGTTCGCTGCTTGGGAAGAAAGGGCTCTGTTCTAGGCGAGGGCCAGCAGCAGCTTTGGCCCCAATAAGCCAGCAGCCCAGCCTCGTGCTGCTCAGCCTCTCCTGGCACAGAATCCCTGGCCTTTGCATAGGGGGCCTCTAGCCCTGCAGCCTTTCAGCCTGGGTCTGAATCGCTTTTCCCTTGAGCAACGTTTTTCCATGCGTGCGTGTACAAGTTCAGGGTTTTGTTTTGGTTTGTTTTTAGCCCAGAGACTGAAGGAATCACCAGCGTTACCATTTGTGCTTTTGAGTCATCTTTTGTGCTTCTCTGATTTTTCGGTTGATATTTCCCAGGTCCACCCATCTGCCTGCCCTGATCTCCGGGTGAGCTCCTGCAGGCTGGAGTTTGATCCCCATGCATTAGCAGTAGGAGACCAGTGCCTTTGTTATTGCTGTGTTATTGTTTTAATTGGACGAATGCCTGGAGGTTACTGGCTCCAGCTTAGCAAAATTTTTTCAGGAGGAGAATTCTGTCTGAGTTTCCTCAAATTCCCTCAGCACCTACTCACCCCTCTGTAAAGGCACAGAACAAGTGAGGGCCTTAAATAAAAATCAGAGGTCCCCAGCAACAGTGGACCTCTCTCATCACAGTCATTTGGACTGGATGGCATTTGAGTATTTATCTAGGCACCATGACAGAGAAACACAAGCTCAAGTCATGATCTCTGCTCTTAAATAATTCACAATCTTATTAGAGTAAGTAGATGATAAAAGTGCATTATTGACATTAGAATGTCAGGCAGCAATACAGAAAGGAGCAGAGGCAATTGCTAGGGTGATTTTCTAACAATTAGTACAAAGAGTATGTGCTATGAATTAAATTAAAAAATATATCTGTGGAAGTAGCTACTTTATGAGTATGACACCCCTTCCTATTTTAAAAGAAGCAGAGTTCCATGTGAACTATGTACTATGCTATGATATTTGAGGCACAGGACAAGGGAGGCCCTAAGTGTACTATGCTTTGATATTTGATTCATTCTTTATTGTTTAATATGATTTATTTCTATATGCCTCAGTTTTGTAATAGTTAAATTACTAGAATAATACATCTTGCTATAAAATATTACTGGAAGATCATACAGTATTTTCTATAAATGAACACAATCTCTGGTATGCTAAAGTGATAGGTATTATAGAAATATTCAGATAGGTATAGCTCCGGCTCGATTGCAAGTGAGGTTTACTATCACAAACAAAATTTATTGCTTAAAAAAAGTAGGGAGCCAACTAGAAACTGAAGTAAATATAAGCCTTTGAAGGGCAAATGTAAACTGGATAAGCTTTGCTATTACAAGAGCAACAAGAGAAAAAAATTCAGAGGCAAGAATGAGAAGCAGATTATATCCACACTTAGTAGCTGCTAAAGAAAAAGAATGGTATACTATGAAAATACTTAATACAGATTGTAAAGAGATTTGTTCAAAGAGAATTTCCTAGAATAGGCGGTTATTCAGTTGTTTATTTTTTTTCTTCTTAAATATGAAGTGGTTAGCTAGATAAGAAAAAGGTGTAGAAGTCCTGGAATAGAGAGGGTGCAGCCAGGCTGAGGGACCCCTCACCCCAATGTATAAATTTTGTGCACCAGGCCTCTAGTCTATAATAATAAGAGCATATTATGCTAATTAGACTGGACAACCTAACAACCTTACAGATAGCCTTCTGGACAAAACTGGGGCCGCTAGGGCCAAGGCAAGACACTGTGGCTGCAAGGGCTGAGTTCCTTGCATGAATTCTGTGCATCAAGCCTCTAGTTATTGATAAAATAGATAAGTAATAGATACTATTTATTTTATCTTATTTTTTAAATATATTTTATTGATTTTCTATAGAATGGAAAGGAGAGGGATAGAGTGTTAGAAACCTCAATGAGAGAGAAACATCAATCAGCTGCCTTCTATACACCCTCTACTGGGGATGTGCCTGCAATCATGGTACATGCCCTTGACCAGAATCGAACCTAGGACCTTTCAGTACAAAGGCCAATACTCTACCCACTGAGCCAAACTGGTTCTGGCAAAAAATAGATGCTGTTTAATAGAAAAAGGCTCAAATGATATATTAAAGAACCACTAAATTACAAAATTTCTTGTATATATTAAGATTTGTTCAAAATCAAAACTTAAGAATAATATTAAATAATGTTAGTGATAAGAAAATTGCCAGTACTGTTAATAAATGTGTACCAGTTAATGATGTGGATTATATAATCAAAGAAAACATGACAGTTTCAAGAGAAACATAAAAAAAGTGCTTTATTCAAAGTAATGGCCATCTCTAGCTACACATTTCCCTACCGTTCAGGTAATTTGTGAATACTGTCCTGATAGAACTTTTCTTGTTTTGAGGCAAACCATTCAAAGACCCAATTTTCCACTTGTTTGTATGTTTTGAAGTGCTGCTCAGAAAGTGCAAGTGTCATCTATTAGAACAAGTGGTAATATGAAGAAGCAAGGTCTGGTGAATACAGCAGTAGGTTAATACCTCCCAGGCAAGATTTTTTAACATGCCTTTAACTGGTTTTGAAGTGTGTGATGGTACATCATCATGAAGCAAAATTACTTTTCCATGTCTTCTGGCCTATTCTGGTCATTTTATGAACAAAGCGCGTTCAAATTGATTATTTGTTTTTGGTAGCAATCAGTATTAACGGTTTCACCTGGTTTTAGAAGCTCATAATACACCACACATTTTCAATCCCACCAAACGCAGAGCATTATCTTCTTTCCAAAGCCATTTGGCCTTGCAGTCTATGTTGATGGTGGACCTGGATCAACTCATGATTTTATGTATTTGGGATTCTTAAAATAAATTCACTTTTCATCGTCAGTCACAATTTGATGCAAAAAAGACTTTCTTTCGTGCCATTGAAGCAACGTTTTACTGATGACTTTTTGCTTTTCCATTTGTCTTTTGTTCAGTTGATGTAGCACTCATTTTATTTCTTTTAAAATATTTCCCATTGCTTATAAATGATGGGAAATTGTTTGCTGAGCAATGTTTAATCTTTCTTTAAGTTGTTTTTGAGTTTGACATGCATCTTCATCCAATAATGCTTGTAATTGTTGGTCTTCAAACTTTTTTGGTTGACCTGGATGTTCTTTGTCTTTCACATCAAAATCATCATTTTTAAAGCATTTAAGCCAGTGTTCACAAGTATTTTGAAGTGGATCATGTTCACCATAAGCTTCTCAAAGTATAAGATAACTTTTTCTTCAAAATGAAGTAATGAATTAAAACTTCTTGCTAATGTTCTTTTTTTTTTGGCATGAAATCTGACACTTTTATGCAGAAAATATCTATGATGTTAACACATTCAGCAAATTTGACATATGAAGTTTTGAAGCTTGCTGTCAATACAACAAAATAGCATACTTGTCAAATCGCATATATATCAACATATGTGTGACTCCATCTATTGATGTTTTGACAAATGACTCTGGTTTATTAAGGACTGAATAGGTCTATAGACTGTCTTCCAAAATATATGCATATTGAATAAAATTTAGAAAACATAGATGCCTATCTAATAAAATAATGATATGCAAATTAACCACTACTCTGCTACACCCACAAGCCGTGCCCACCAGCCAATCAGGAGCGAGTATGCAGTAGTTGCCTCTGGTGATGGAGGAAGCCAAGCTTCTGCAGCCTTACCCTGCCTTGGCCACCGCTTAAGGCTACAAAGTTTTAATTATAGAAGATAAATAAAACCCAAATGAAATGGCTGCAGCCACAAAGCAAGAAGGAGGCTTGGCTCTGCTCCAGGCTATAGTTTCAACTATAGAAGATAAATAAATCCCTGATATCAGAGCCTCCACTTGGGTCACCAGTCTGCAAACCTCCACAGGCCCCTCTTCCAGGCCACCCTACACCCCAAGGGAATCCCCATGCTGATCTTGGACATCATTCAAGGCAAATCAGCTGTGCACCTGGCCTCTATCTTATCTAATAAAAGATTAATAATCAAATTGACCATCACTCCAACACACAAGATGGTTGCCCCCATGTGTTCAAAGATTGCTGCCCCTATGTGGACACAAGATGGCCACCACAAGATGGCTAGCAGGGGAGGGCAGTTGGGAGGGACAGGCCTGCAAGGGAGGTCAGTTGGGGGCTATCAAGCTTATAGGGAAGGGCAGTTAGTGGTGACCAGGCCTGCAGGAAAGGGCAGTTAGGGGCAAACAGGCTGGCAGGGGAGCAGTTAGGAATCAATCAGACTGGCAGGGGAGTGGTTAGGGAATGATCAGGCTGGCAGGCAGAAGGGGTTAGGGGCGATCAGAAACAGTTTGGGGTCAATCCAGCAGTCCTGGATTGCGAGAGGGATATCCAACTGCCTATTTAGGCCTGATTCTAGGGGTCTCAGATTGGAGAAGTACAGGCTGGGCTAAGGGACACCCCTCCCAACCCATGCACAAATTTTGTGCACGGGGCCTCTAGTTTAAAAATAATAATATAAAATCACTCATTGTTACTCTTACTACTCATAAATACCATTATTATTTTATTTTATTTTTTTGGTAAGAGGAGCTATTATTTATTAAAGACTTTACAGGTGTCATTTATTTTATTTAATCTTCACAACTTTCTTTTATTTAAATTTCTTTATTGATTAAGGTATTACATGTGTCTTTATTCCTCATTACCTCCCCAACCCCCCTCTCTCATACCTCACTCCCCTGTAGTCTATATCCATTGGTTAGGCTTATATGCATGCTTATAAGTCCTTTTGTTGATCTCTCCCCCTTACCCCCACCTTCCCCTACCTTCCCTCTGATGTGCCATTATTTTTAGTGCATCATTGTTTGTGATATTTTCCTTTTTAGGTTATATATAAAACATGAATAAAACATATAACATGTATTGCATGTATATTTTTAGAAAATTAAATATATTGACTAGAGTTTTGCATTTTGCTTGTTTTACTAAAATGATAAAATGGACATTTTCTATTGATCTCTAAAATTTATACTGTATGAATGTACCATACCACCCTATTGTGAACCATTTATTTAAGTTGCAATTTTATTTATATAAATATTGCTTGAATCAAAGAAGCCTATATTAATCTACATCTTTGATTACATTTTTATACCAAAACATGGAACATTGAGATTTTAAGCTCATCATTCTTATTTATTTTACTATTTTACATATTTATTTATTTTATTGTTGACACTATTACAGATGTCTCCCATTTTTTTTTCCTTTATTTGCTCCCTGCCTCCACCCAATCCACACACCAGACTGTCCCCATCCTATTGTGTGTGTCCATGGGTTATGCATAAATAGATATATGTTCTTTGGTTAATTGCTTCCTGTCCTTTCTACTGCCACACAAAGACATGTTATTCTGTTCCAGGCATCCATACCTCTGGACCTATTTATTCAGTTTATTTTATTCATTAAATTTCACATGTAAGGAGTTAATGTGATATTTGTCTTTCTCTAAATGGCTTATTTCCCTATCAGAATAGTCTCTAGGTTCATCCATGCTGTTTCAAATGGTAAGAGCTCCTTCTTTTTGACAGCTGTACAGTAATCCATTTTTAAAATGTACCACAGCTTTTTTATTCATTCATCTAAGGATGGGCCCTTGGGCTATTTCCAAATTTTAGTTATTATAAATAGGTAATCATTTTAATGGAATTATTTTGCCAGTTTCTACTGTTATACAGTGTATATCTGCATAACTTATCTACCAGTTTTTACATTAAGTTTAAGAAAATAATTTTATTTTAAAAATTTAAAATGTTTTACTTGTGCTAATTGCTGTTTGATTTACTAGTAAGGGTGGATATTTTCCTTAGTGTTTATTTCAGCCAATTCTCATTGTTTTTGGTAATTGATTCTATAAAGTTGTTATGAACAATGAACTAGTGGACACTGCTCTTAGGGGGAAGTACAGAATTCAATTTCTGCAAGCCTGTGCTCACAACATTTTTATCAACTGCTCAGTATATAATCTTTTATTCATTACATAACCTTTTATTTTTAAATATGTTTTAATTGATTTTAGAGATAGAAGAAGGGAATGGGATAGAGAGATAGAAACATTAATGATGAGAGAGGATCATTGATCAGCTGCCTCCTGCACAACCACTACTGGGGATTCAGCCCCAAACCCAGGCTTGAGCCCTGACCAGGAATTGACCTCTTGATCCCCAGGTTGATGCTCAACCCATGAGCCACACCAGCCAGACTGCATAATCTTTTTATTATATGACTTTGTTTAAAGACATCTTTTCAAATATATATTGCAGATTCATTGACATTGAAGTCAGATGGCCAAGAGCACTATAACTGATTCACTCCTGAATGAAGCTCATTTATCGCACGTATTTTCTCTGTGTAAAACACATAAATATTGTACTTAGGACTACTACACAGTAGTTCAGCACTTGGGGGCCATGTTATGCTTACAGGGCCATTTTAAATAGGAAAATCACTGACAAATAGCCCCCAAATGTGAAAAATGTGGCACTAAAGCGGCCACACTTGTCTACAGTATGAGAGCTGCCCACCAGAAGGCAGAGCTTCACTTGGTTTGACCTCAGCTATAAATGTTTGCTGCTCTACACATATCCACAAATGACTGCAAGGGTGTCTCAAGGGTGGATTTTACAGCTACAAATACATGTTAGAAAATAGGAGAGTTCACAAACATAGAAATGATAATTAATCAAGATGAACTCTTTCTCACAGTGTTTTTCTTTTTCAAATGAATTATTTATGGGTTTGACTATGTTAAATTAAGAATATTGATGTTATTAATCTATATAAGATTCTTGCCTATTAAGAAAGCTAAGGCTTTGTTATATATTTTAAAATTTATCCCTTGCCCCCAGTGTTTTCTTAGCTTTTGGTACGTATTCCTCACAGTGTTTCTTGATGTTCAGTCTTTATAAATTTCATGGACTGCTGTTTTATTTTTTTCATGCTGTGCTTTAAAAGAACCTACCCATCTTAAGAAAAAAAAAACAAGTGGGTCTTTACATCTATCTTCTAATTTGTATGATTTCTTTTGTTATTGTTGTTCTATTTCATAATTGATATGGATTTTGTTATTGTAAGGCATGACATGGAAATCTATAATTTTGCCTCTTGTTAAATGATTTAACCTGTTGTCTCAGTGCCACTTATTGAATAACTCTTTTGCCATATGGATTTATAAGCTACAATATCTCCTATGCATTTCTTTTTGTTGCTATAGGAAATTACCACAAACTTAGTGAGATATTAACACACATTTATTATCTTACAGTTCTGTAAGTCCAGCATAGGTCTCATTGAGCTAACAGCAAGGTATTTGGTAGACCAGTGGTCGGCAAACTCATCAGTCAACAAAGCGGCAAACCATGGCTCCTGAGCTGAAGTTTGCTGACCATTGTGCTAGGCGACAGTCCTTCTTGGATTCTGTAGGCAGTAATCTGTTTCCCAGCCTTTCCAGCTTCTAGAGCATGCTCCTAGGGCCCTCTCCTGCATCTTGAAAGCCAGCAACAGCGCGTCAAGCCCTCTCCATGTTGCACTAATTTGACCCTTGCATCAATGCATCTGCTTCTGAGGACTTGTGATTATATTGCACCCATCTTGTAGAATTCAGTTATAAAAGGAATGAATCTCCTCTTAACTTCAACAGAAACAAGTCACAAGAATTCTACATAATTAAAATAGCCACTTCATTTTTTAGGGTTTTTTTGTTTTGTTTTGTTTTGTTTTATTCTTAAGCACCAGGTATAGAAAAACTTAACTTGCCTCAACCAAGTAACATTTTATTTCCTGGGATAAAAACAAAGAGAATGAATTATCAGAAGTCTTCCTCCAACATCATTAACATGCTTTTTGAAGAAAGTTATAAGAAACGTTTAAGGCACACAGAAAAAAGTCAGGCTTGCCTTTCTTTCAGAACATTCCTGTCCCATATGCAAAGCACTGGTAACACATCCCAGAAGAGAGAGAGGATTACAGGCACTGGAACCAGACCCTGTACCCAGAGTCTCCTGATCTAATATAACTTTCACAGAAAAACATGGCAGTAACTCTCTCTTCCATAAAGACAACATATGTCTATGCACTATATCCAAAATATCTTCATCTGAACTAAGTACAAAAAGCCACTAACTCACTAGCTATAAAAAATATTTTCTCCTACTCACAAAGATAATCATACTAGAGGTCCAGTGCATGGAATTTGTGTACTGGGGGAGGGTCATCTCAGCCCAGCCTGTACCCTCTGCCAGTCTGGGAGCCCTTGGGGGATGTTAAACTGACAATTTAGGCCTGCTCCCTATACTATGCTCTCATCCTTAGCACTTCGGAAGAGGTGGGAGAGGCTTCTGGTGCACTGACCACCAGAGGCAGCTTTTGCATTGAGCATCTGCCCCCTGGTGATCATTGTGTGTCATAGCAACTGGTTATTCTGCCATTTGGTCAATATGCATATTAGAATTTTATTATATAGGATTTGTAAAGCAAATTTGGCACATATAATGGGGGTGGTTGTAAAGTTTCTTGTGATCTGGTCTATTTAAAGTGATTTGTTGTTTGGGTTAATTGATTTAAAATGAAAAACTACTCTAGTTAAATAAAATAAAGTGATATTTACTAAATTATCAGAATTGGTAAGTACAGTCCATTGGGATTAAATAGTCATTTACAGATTTCCTAGGACAAAAAATAAATGAACTACTTGCTTTTAGATTTTAACAGAAATATTAAAGATGCTATAACAATATGTGTTCTAAGTGGGTTAGTATTTGCGTTTAATGATAGATTGTTTTTCTACTGTAACTCTGATGTAGAAACTTGCTCAAAGGTCACATATAATACAAGACATTATATCTAAATGAATTTTTAATTTTAATGATCAACTCTGCTCCGGATTTACATAAAAATAACACTCTTAAAACTTCAGGACCTCTAAAGAATATCTTTCTAATGGAAATTGATTGCAACTATATTTTGAGTGCTGTAGAAGGTGACAAACTCAAATAGAAAAGAAATAAAAAGTTGAATGAAAATTCTCAAAGGGAGGATTTTCCAGCTGAGACATTTAACCTTATAGCAGTTCTTTTTGTCTCTCTTGTTTTTGTTTGGTAGGCAATATATTTCTTGATAAACAAGTAGACAGAAGATGTTACCACAGAATTAGTAATATTTTGCCCAGCCCGCACGGCACAGTAGTTGAGCATCAACCTATGAACCAGGAAATCACAGTTTGATTCCCAGTCAGGGCACATCCCAGGTTTGCAAGCTTGATCCTCAGTTGGTGGCATGCAGAAAGCAACTGATCAAATCAATGATTCTCTCTCATCATTGATATTTTTATCGTTCTCCCTTCCCCTTCCTCTCTGAAATTAATATAATTATTTTTTTAAAGAATTAGCCATAAAGTATATTTCAAAACGTTCATGTTAAACATTGCTGGGAAATCCATGCTTCCCTCTTGCTTGCTCTGTGGCCACAGTCATCTTGGTTGTGGTTAATTTGCATACTTGCTCCTGATTGGCTGGTGTGCATGGCTTGTGGATGTAGCAGAGTGATGATTAATTTGCACATTACTCTTTTATTAGATAGGATGTCTTAAAATTTTTGGACTTATGTTTATAAGTTATTTATTCATTTAATTCAACCAAATAAAAAAATCACACATTCCTTAAAGGTTTCTCCTCACGGTTACCTAGAAAATACATCATATAAAGTATTAAGCACAATCCATTAAGTAAAATCTTAACAGAGGTTTATGTTGCTAATTAGAGTTGGACTGGCTCCATCACAATTGTTTTAAGTATGTAAACTTGCAAAAGGGAAATGTTATCTTTAGAACAAGGGCTCAAAATGTGAATATTTTAATCTTCTTTGAGTTTTCATTAGGTTCTGACTCAGAACATATAGGCTTTTTATGCATGGTGGAATAACTAAAAGCTAAGGTTCCCCAGCGGATATGTGACAAGTTCTATCAGCAGCTAGGTCTCTTGTTCTCCTCTTTAAGCAGACAAAGGGCACTCAGTGAGCTATTCTGTGATGTCCTGGGGAGCCATGGTAGCAGTCACACATGGAAAGTTAAGTGATCTTTCTGAAATAACTATTGGAACTATAGTCCTATTAGCTCCATGCAGGTTTACTTGAAACAATTATTGTCTCTTTAGTTCTGAGATCAACAATCCATGCATAATCATTAACACAAAAATCTACTTAATTTCCTACCTTTCCTTCTCAGAATCTCTACTCTATCTCCTGCCAGAAATCTCCCCATCTCCTAGCTGTGGGGATTTGGGTAGAGAGGAATTAACATAATTAAAATAAACAGTCTTTTGTTTAGAAAAAAACAAGTGAGGAGTGGGGAGAGAGAACGCTTCCTCATAAAATCCCAGAAATATCAATTTTAGAATTAAATCTGTATTCCATTAAATTTATTTGGAGGGAATGAATCATTTGCTCACATGACATTTCTAAAAAAAGAAAAAAGAAAATGTAAGTTCTGTTCCCTTTGGTTATAGATAGGAGTGGGCATTGTGTGGTAACAGCTGGCAGTGTATAGAGATTAAAGGCAATTTTAAAATTAATATACAAATTTTTAGAAAGCCAAAATAAAAATTTATTGTTTCAATTTCAAAATCTTCTCAAATTCCTTGCAGTTTATTCTTTGGCTACTTTTCCAAACACCTTAAAGCATATTTAATATACATGATTAAACTAAGTTATTATTCAGCTATGATTACCTCTTAACTCATTTGTATATTTATGTATTTATGAAGTTAATTTCCAAGATATATTCAGGTAATCTTTTTTTTCCCTCTTTAAATTGTGTGATGCATATTTGCCTGGCAGTTTCTAATCTCAGTTTTGTGTTTTTTTGTTTTTATTTTTTCATTTGTTTTAAGGTTTAACAACTGTACTAGCATCATCATAATATTATCGTCATTAATATTAGTAGGGATAGTGATATCAATTTAGTATTCAAGAATAGTTGTGGTTTACAAAATGTTCACAATTGCCTTGTGAAAAATATAAAATTACATGTATTTTAAAAAGGTTTATTTAATTTTTTAAACTGAAAATCTTATATGAATGGAATATTTAGTTTAAGGAAGCTTTAATAACAGCAACTTTGGAGGTAAAAAAAAAAAAACGAACCCAATTCTGTTTGCATCTAGCCTTTTTTTCTGTGATCATGCTGTGCTTTACATAGTTGCAATTATATGATGTACTTTTTTATTTTTATTTTAATTTATCATAATGTGAAATTCCTATTCTAAAATCTGGAAAAGAACTTTTATAAGAAAAGAACAGCATGATTGTTAAACATTTTAAGAATTTTTAAACTAGTCAATATTTAAGGAATTTTAGGCTAATATATGATTCAGACTATTTGTTGCCTAGCAATTAAAAAAAAACATGTTTTTATTGATTTTAGAGATAGAGAAAGGGAGAGAAACATCAATGAGAGAGAAACATTGATGAAAGAGAAACATTGATCAGCTGCCTCCTGCACATCTCCTTCTGGGATTGAGCCTGAAATCCAGGCATGTGCCTGGACCAGTAATCAAACCTATGACCTTTTGGTGCATGGGACAAAGCCCAACCAACTGAGCCACACCTGCCAGAGATTGCCTATCATTTTTTAAAAACTATTTATAATGATAATTTCTAAATGTGCACAAAATGCAGAGAAAGAAGCTTTTGCACACATTTCTCTGTGGATCCATCGGCCTCCTGAGGGACAGTAGCTCCCTGGGCCTCAGGGACCTAGTTGTCAAGACAAACTGAAGACCAGTCACACTAGATACTGCTCCCTCCTGGCTGGCCACCGCTTGGGGACAAGACACCCTCCCCCAAATGCCCCACTCTGAGCTTATTCCTGCCCTGTGCTGTCCCAAACCTAAATATTGGTTAGTGGGCTAGATTTCCAAATGCAATAGCTCTGGATCCTTAGCAGGGTGGCAGGCTCCCCTCCCACTTCTCACTTTCCTGTCCCCTCATCTCCTGGTCTCCAGCCCCAAACCCCTCTTAGTGGCACTTCCCACATGGCCTTCTTAGGTTCTGATCCCAGGCTTCTCGGAGTTACCTGTGCTGGGGCTCCCTCCCTCTCTGCTCCTTACACTAACAGTCCAGGCCACCTAGCCCCCAGTGAGTGATTCCAGCTCAGCCCACTAGCCTCAAGGGCCAAGTGGTCAAAGGTAGACTGTCACAATAACAGAATGTATCCTGTTGCAAAAGCTTACACACACACACACACACACACACACACACACACACACACACAACAAAAAACAAAAACAAACAAACAAAACAAAACAGCACCAACATGGCTACCTGACAGATAACAAAGCACTTTGGAGAAGGTTTGGAATGCTCCAGAATCTAAGGCATCCCAATTAGGATAAATGTCTACTCACCCCCACCTGGCCCTTGACCTCAGCAGAGCCCAATTGCAGAACTTCCCCCTTGGAACTAAGGTCACAAGCTCTGCAAGTAGGAAGAGAGTTGGAAAATTTTATTAAATAAAATATATGTCCAGTTTCTTTCATAAATTAAAAGACTGAATATCCTGGAGCCAGTGTATTAGTGTGACTCAATAGCTAATCAACCTCATCTACTCCCCCTTCCCCATGGGCAACTAAGGGCTGCAGCTTCACTTATAGAGGTAGGCATCCATTTATAACTCCCAGATTTCTTCAGGGACCTGATGATATCTTGCAAGGCTCTTGGCAGTGGCTTTTCCTGGTTCTGGAGGCCATCCTTGGCACACAGAGACTTTATTTGGAAGCTGTGCCTGGGCATGGTAGGAAAGAGGTAGTGCTCAATCTTGAAATTAAGGTGTCTGCTGAACCAGTCATTAAAGAACTGCTCCACATTGCAGGTGGCTTCCAGCTAGCTGCTGAACAGTAGCATAGGGCTCTTGATCAATCTCTATGATGATTTTATTCATATGCATAACCCACACAAACCAATAGCTCTCCAGGAACCTGATGAAGTTGAGGGAAAAGATGGCTGCCAGGATGTCACAGAAGGAATGTAAGTGATGAAAAAATGGGCATACTAGCTGATGACCCAGACCAAGTCCACCAGTCTTTGCAATGACCATGGTCATGATGATTGGGCACTGGAAGTACATGGGATGAGCAGCGGTGGCCAAATCAGGAAAAAAATACTCATGCTGGTGGTTGTAGGGCAGGTATTTCAGCTTCTTCTCACCATCCTCAATGAGTAGCCATTTGCTCAGGATGAACACGTGCAGCATGTTCACATCCTGATCCTTTCGGAAAATGTTGATCTTGGCATAATGCTGAAAGTGGCAATGATTCTACCACTTGGTGGAGACAACCTTTAAGGACCAGTGATGGACTTGTAGACACTGTGGTTATGTGTGAGCTACTTGTAGACAGAGAGGTGGCCATTATTGTGTTGCAGGCAGCCTGGGCCTGAGAGATAAAAAGGACAAACCCCATGATATCAGTTGGAATCCAACCATTGCCAAAATAAAAGATGGTGAATCATGCAATGCTCTCCGTGATCATACTGGAAGGCACAGAAGGCAATTGTAGTGCCTGATGACCTGGTGCCCTCCTTACCCGCCTCTCCTGTCCCAGGTTGGCTGTTGGGCCATTTAGTGATGTTATAGACCTTATAGTTGACAAGAAGCCACTTGTTAATATGCAGGTTATGCTTCTGAATTTCCTCCCAGGCAAAGATAGGCATTGCCATCTCACACTTGATGTCATCCTTGCCCTGGTTCTCCTACTTCTCCATGTTGACTGGGATTCCCTGTGTATTGTGGCCTCCTAGTACCAGTTAAATGAATCCATTAAATGAATCCATTTTTAAAAATCTTATCAGCACCCTAGCAATACTGGTACTTTTAACAATATTTTTCAGTTGGGAATACTGTGGCTTATTGAGTAGAATTAATTTGCTCAAGGTTCAAGTCATTGGCATATTAAACCAGTTTTAAACTGTAAAACCTAAACTTATTCAGTGACTCATTATTTTATCACTGGTAGCCACAAGCAATCACAGGATTTTTTATTTTATTTTTTTAGCAAACTTCTTAAATAAGCAACCTGGGTTTAATTTTTATGTTAAGGCATTTATCTAAATTTTAGCAATGTATGAAGAAATATAAAATATACAGTTTAAAATAAAAGTTTTGTGAAAATAATTGATAGTGGAAGTGATGTTACAGTCCTCTGAGAGACTGGTGAATATAACAGTGAGGACTTTATACAATAAAATCACCTGCATAGGCCTTTGGCTGTGTAGAGTGGCATCTCATGCACAAGTGTGTAGTAGGGACACGGCTGGAAATTGTTCCCTGTCATCTGGAACAGGAGCAATCAACAGGAGAGCCCAGGTATGACAGTCTCTGAAACATTCTTATCAACAAGACATTTTGTGTCAAAAATAGTTTTTTTCAAAATTGATGTAGATAAACTCTAATAGTTTAAAATAATACATAGACTAACAGTGTAAAATAGTTTATTAAAATGGAGCAAACTGCTCTGACCAGTTTGGCTCAGTGGCTAGAGCGTCGGTCTGCAGACTGAAAGATCCCAGGTTCAATTCCGGTCAAGGGCACATTCCCAGTAGAGCGTGTGCAGGAGGCAGCTGACCGATGTTTCTCTTTCATCAATGTTTCTAACTCTCTTTCCCTCTCCCTTCCTCTCTGTAAAAAAAATCAATAAAATATATATTTTTTTAAATGGAGCAAACCCAAATATAAGTCATACGGTAATGTATGTGTATATTTCAATCTATTACCCATATGTAAAGTGTCTGAATTTTATATTATCCATCAAAAGCCATTAAGTTCCAGATACAAATATAAGGTTGTTTAAAAAATTGCTTATTTTTATAAATTATACTACAAACTCCAGCTCTGTAGCTGTGTCAGGGCTGTGATCTAGCTTTGTTATAGCAATATTTGTGACTTTGGCAGTTGATTTATTTCATTATGATTCCATTTCCTACAGGTAAACTGATATAGCTGTACTGGATTATGTCTAAATTTTTTTCTGGTTCTGAATGACTACTGTTCAATAATTCTATCTAAACAATATAGTTCTTCCAATAGAGTGTGCACATTTTATTCTGAAATATACTCATAAATAAGTGATAATTGATTGAACAAATATTGAGTTTCTACTCAGTGGGGGCACTTGGGAGGCAGCGGTCAACAAGAAATATGGATTCTATTTCTTTATTAATGTACTTCTTCAGGTATATGAAGTAGTAAATTTGGTTTTTGCTTCAATCTCTATTTTTAACCCTAGAAAAACAACATCTGCTTCCTATCTCTAGCATGGGTGTATGTATATACATGTATAAGTCTAGGCTTTTTATTCAGGTTACCTTTGTTTTCATGTTTATAAAAAAAGTTTAGTATGACCCATATTTTCCACTTTTCATGTGAAAAAAAATGAAAAGTCATTTAAATCAGAATTATCATTTCTCTTCCAAAATAATGCTAATCCTGCACCACCTTCCCCTCCTGTGTCTGTTTCTTTGGCTTCCACTGCCTGCTCCCAATTGATGAAGTGGTCGTTGGAAAATAATTCCTAGAGAAGGGGTCCTTTCAGCTGAACATCACAGAAAAGGGGAACAGCATGAGAACCATTTTAGGTTCATAAATTGGAAGCCAACAAACCCCTATGAGAATATCTATAATAATAAAAGTATAATATGCTAATTAGACCAGATGTCCTCTCGGATGAAGCTAGGGCTGTGAGGAAAGCCCATGTCCTGGGTACCTGCCAGTGGCTGGCGGGAAACCTGGGTCCCAGATGCCTGAGGGAAGCTGGTGTCAGCAGCCTGGGGAAGGAAGGTCTACTCTTGCACAAATTTCATACATTGGGCTTCTAGTATAGATATGTTTTCTTGAATCCTATCATGATTTAAAGTATTTTTATTAATTGCCAATATTGATGAAGTTGGGAGATTTTAATAAATAAAATGTATGTCCAGTTTCTTTCATAAATTAAAAGACTGAGTACCCTGGAGCCAGTGTATTAGTGTGACCCAATAGCTAGAGCTGGATATAGCTAGAGGTGGTAGAGCAAATCCCCATCATTAAATTCCCTGCCACTCACTAATGGATTACACTGGGTTCACTTTGCTTAAAAGAATTCTCTCTTTGGCATTTGAGATTTGAATGCTAGCCTGCAGGCATGAGAAACTGCAAGTTCCTTAATATGTATTTCAGTCAGGCTTCTTACTTATAAACATCGGAACCCAGTCTAACAAAGTTACCAAAAGCAATTTGCTAAAGGTAATAGTTTGCATAAAATGTAGGGGGAACAGAAAATCTGGTTTGGAAGCTATGCACAAAGAACAACAGCCAAATCTCAGCCATGTGGCATGCTGATCCTGGGAGCTGCTGTACACGGACTGCATGGCAGGCACTGTGTCAGATGGCCACAATGGTGTTGCTGGGCTTCGTTGCTTTGTGGGAAGCTTTTCATTTTTCTACAGCATACCACCACCCTCTTCATCAACCTGAAATCTATCAATGCCATGTCTTCCTCTCACTCCTCCTCCTCCTCTTCCTCCCCCTCCTCCTCTCCCTCTTCTTCCTCCTCCCCCTTCTCTTCCCCCTTCTCCTCCCTTCTTCTTTCCTTCCTCCTCCTCCTCCTCCTCCTCCTTCTTCTTGTGATTCTTTTAACTTTTCTAAGTCACAAAGTCACAGGGCATTTTTAAGCAAATTCTGGCTTCTATCTTGATGGGGTCAAACTCACAAAATAGTGAAAGTCTGTTCAAAAGATACTTGCCATTGAATTACCTAAAGGCATTTAAAAATTAAAGTGAGCTGCCCCAGTAAAGATAAAATTTGAAGCCATTTTTATGTACAAGCTATTATTTCATCCGTGTTTTTAGCCCTATATTTATAGAGAGCTCTAATCCTAAGGAAAGGATCTGATATGATAGAATTTCCAGAAATAGTAGGAAGACCTTCACTTTTAAGTATTTTTTTAAAATCCCCATTTAAAAAGCAGTATTTATCAAGACATGCATTCAATGCTTCCTGCACACAAACTTGAATATTACCAGGAGACATATTGATAAATTCCTCATGTGATACTATGAGGTCAAGGAAAAACAAACAAACAAATAAACAAACCATAAAGTTAATAAGTAATGCAATTACCTTCCTCTCTATACCATAAATATCTTAATCTAGGCTTTATATTTCATAAGACCCCAAAATCTATCTTCTCTCCTAATTACAACATAGCATTGAGGTCTTAGTTTCCTATTAGAGACTGAATTATTCTGATATGTAATCACACAATGCACAATGTATTTGTGTGCAGGTGTGTATTTTGGATGTGTGAAAAATTTTAATAACACGCTTTCTGATCATCAGAATAGTTACAGAAAGCTGAGATGAGATAATTTCCACATCCTCAATCATATATTACCTTTTATTCACATTGTAATGAGATACATAAAATGTCCTCCTTCTTTTGCCAAGATAAGTAGAGGTATCAATTATCTGAAGTGTAATTTAATTTCTTTTGTGTGTCAGGCCAATAGAGAATGAGAGATGCAGATGGGAAAAGAACAGCCATAATCAAGAAATCATAAGTAATTACATTCAGAGGTCTAGTCTAAGCAGCATGTTCAGACTTCTGTTTGTCCTCATCTAATTATATGACTTACAAAGTAGTGATTACATGAATAAATAAATGATCTTTTCAAAGCCAGAAGAAACGTGGCTTCTTATTTGATCACTGCTCAGGGAAGGCCAAGGACACAGAGGAGGAGGGAGAGCATTGACTCAGGGCAATGGATCTGAAAATAAAAGTGAGACAGAAAGAACCTCCAGGAAGGCAAATTGAATGTCAGAGACCAGCAACTTCCTTTGCCTTATTTTGTTGCAAAATATGTATAAGGAAAAATAAATGATTGAAAATGAATAGTCTCCTTCTTGGGGACAACCAGCCTCTGTTAGAAGCACTCTTCTCACTTGATACAATGCTTAGTTAGGCTCTTTTTGGACCTCTCTGATTTCTCTACCTCATTCTTACTTTCCAAACTATTGCTGTTGTTTTCCCACTTGCTGTGCATATTGTATTGTTGTTGTAACTGCAGCTGGATTGGCTTAGTAACCATTACTTTAAATTCCTAAATCAGTACTTTCATTGTCAGCCTCCCTCCTAGGGTCAGGCTACACATTTCAAACTGCCTGCTGAATATTGACTACTGCTACTTATATTTCAGTTGTACAGTAACTCCTGCTGCTTCTACATTTCAATATTATTTTTGTTGCTATTGAAAAAAACTCAGTTCCTTGATTACTCCTTTGCATTTGGTACTAGCCCTAAATCCTGTTTTGCAAGACCTGTTTTATTAGTGTTGTTTTTTTGTTTCTTTTAAAAAATTTCTTTATGATTACAAATGCGTCCTTATTTCCCCATTATTCCCCACCTCCCACTGCAACCCATGCCCTTGCCCCTGATGTATGTGTCCATTGATTAGGCTTATATGCATGCATATAAGTCCTTTGGTTGATCTCTCTCTTTTACCCCCACCTCCCCCTACCTTCTCAGAGATTTGACATTCTGATCATTGTTTCTCTGTCTCTGGATATATTTTTGTTCATCAGTTTATGTTGTTTATTAGTGTTTGATGTTTATGCCATATTTATCTCTCTGCTTTGCGTTAGTCCCTGACTTGTGATTCCTTTTGTAATCACTCTGGTGTAATCTCTTATTTCCCAACACCTGGATTATTATTACATGGTTTTATAACTAATGTTATCTAGAGTCATTTGTAGCTCTTGAAAAATGTGATGCTAATCTGTCTCATCTCATAATGTAAATAGCCAGTTAGAGACAGACATGAGCAGAGCAAAGATAATGGGCCGGGCACAAAAGTTCATCAGGGTGGCAAGCTTCTGGAACCTAGCAAGAGGCAGAGCTGAAAAAACAAGGACCTTGCCCCAGAGTAACCTTTTCTCCCCTATTATCTTCTTGATCATTCAGTTTAGACCCCCTGACCTTTTCCTCACCATAAAGCAGAGTGACTATATGATTATGTCAAATCCTCTTTCTAGTAACTTTTGGTATGTGATGAATAGATTAATGAAGCTTAAAGACATCTTCAGACATCCTAATATAAATAACCTAGTGTATTTCCTTTATGTTTCTTAATAGCAGTTGCATTATAAGATAGAATGTTTATAATTCTCTAGAGGCCCAATGCATAAAAATTAATGCAAGAGTAGGTATTCCTACCTCTGGCTGATGCACCGGCTTCCCTCTTCTGGCCTCTGGCATGCACCTGGGACTGGCTGGCTTCCCTCTGGCCCTGGCTTTGTCAGGAAGGATGTCCAGAATGACATCCAGAAGACATCTGGTCTAATTAGCATATTACCTTTTCATTATTATAGATTTGAAATGAAGTTGTAAAGTTGAATCATGTCACATTAGTTGACAATATCACAGAGATATCCACAACTATCCTCAACAGGCAAACATGCTTACCTCTATCACTGAACTCCAGTTTTAACTACTTTCTTTCTTGGCACTTGGTGTAATTAGAATCTCCTTATTGTTCTCAATTTAGGGCATAAATGAGACAATCTCAATTTTATCTTGGCATTTCCAGTGTTATAAAATTGCACCCATATTATCCATGTATCTTACCCCAGGCTTGTTTGTGTTGGCAGCCTAGCCAGTGAGCCTCATTGGGAATGTTTCATTGTTCAGGAAATGCTCAAAGATTGTAAAAGTATCCATTATCTAGTATTTTTTAAGGGCATAGCTTGTAGGAATTAGGTGAGGGTGAGGACATATACAACACTAGAAGAATTAAAGCTCTTATGCAATGAAATTGTCAGATGCATCAATGTTTATAAAAAGCAAGCTAGCAAATGCTGGAGGGAGTTGTGAGCATGTGCTGTTCACAGGACAGCACTACAATTTATTAGCAGCTAAACCTTGACCGCATTGTCAAAACTCTCAGAGCCTCTGGGATTTGTTTTGTTTTGTTTCAACGTGAAAAATGGGGATAATAACACCAATCTCTTAATATTGTTATGGTGAATACAAGAGATAATATTAGTCAAGTACTCAAAACTTAATAGAGGTACAATCATTATGGTTACATTTCATTAATGCATACAATCTGTCAACATAAAAAACATTCAAACCTCTGAAGAATTTTTGTGAGTTTATTTGAGCCCAAACTGTGACAAATGCTGCGAAGTAGAATCTTGATGGATTGAGGATTGAGATAATGCTCAATGGTAGTTTTGTGCCTTATTTTATTATACATTACAATCAAAAGAGGAGATATAAGTAGGTTACATGAAATTCTTTGGTGATGGATTAGGGAGTCAGGAGAAAGCAAAGTGAGAGGAGGGTTGAAGGAGGAGAGAGGGGGAATCTCTGGAATTGTATAAAAAGTAAAATGATAAGCACATACTTCTTTTACTTGGATGCAGGATAGTTAACAATCAGGAATTAACTCAATAACAAAGATGGGATTTGTGGTTTGAGAAGAGCAGTGTCCTGCTTTGAGGGGTAAAGAAAAATTACTTTTACATTCCAAAGATATTATATTGTAGATGCAAAAATACAATAGACAGACTCAGGATAAAGACTGACCTTTGTCAGGGAAGATGCCAGCCATGACTCCCCACCATGAACTGCTTTTAGTTAAAGTTGTCATTGTGGTTACTTTAGGTCTTAGTTTGCAAGGCTGTCATGCAGGTCTTCTATGAGCTAATCAGATTAGTGAGTGTCCCCTTTTCATCTACAAATCACATGGACTGATGTTTTCAGTATTCACTTTTAAAATACAACACTTTGCCAGATATTTATTCATTTTTATACAACAATATTTCTAGTAACTAAATCATCCACTATAATAATCTATAATCCTGTTACATACCTGAAATTTCTCCACTAGAAGGACCTTATTCATTATTATATTTCCAGTGCATTGCAGCACACCTAGACCAGTGGTAGGCAAACTCATTAGTCAACAGAGCCAAATATCAACAGTACGATTGAAATTTCTTTTGAGAGCCAAATTTTTTAAACTTAAACTTCTTTTAACACCACTTCTTCAAAATAGACTCACCCAGGCCGTGGTATTTTATGGAAGAACCATACTCAAGTGGCCAAAGAACCGCATGTGGCTCTCGAGCCATGGTTTGCCCACCACTGACCTAGATCCTTGCTAATGCTTAGGATAAGTTCACTAAATGAAAAGTGAAGAGGGCTACAGATAAACATAAGCTCACAATTATTTTCAGTGATTTCATTAAAACAATATGATTGGAGTGGAGCCAGCTTCCTTTATGATTTCACATGGGTAAGAAATGCTAAGGAGTCTGAGAAATAGCTCTTTCAATTATAAAATGGGATTAGAACTACAACTAGAAGTAAGAGGGGAATCTGACCAAGAGATCCTGGCAATGCTCTATACAAATTGAGGAAATGATAAAAATTTAACTCCTGTTTTGCCTTTTGCTCCTTTATTTCTTAAATCAAGACTAGTTTCTATCATTTAAAACTACAGTTGCTATTGTTCTGAATTGGGGTTTCTGGCTGGGTCCTTGATTTTGATCATCCACACAGGAAAGATTTTAAGATCAATGAAAATGAAAGTAAAACAAAGTGGGGCTTATTGCAGATACACTCCAAGCAAGGAGCAGACCAGTGAAGAGAAATAATGGCCCCGAACTCCTGGGTTATATGGTTTAAGTGAGGAATTTTTTAGGTGGAGACTTCCATTTGCATTCAGGGATGATTGACAGAAAAGGGTGATATGGGAGGGTGGCTGTCAAAACCGCAATACAGACTTTATTATCATTAGTCCAGGGCCCTAGTAAGGTCACCCAGAGGCCACGTTGTTCTCTTCTGAGCTTGCGCCAAGAATCAGCTGGCTCGGAAGCTGCCTCTGCTGGCGGCTGGGCATAGAGTGGCAGTCTGAGGAGAGTTGGTCACACCACTGTCAGGACCCCAGCTGCTCATGTCTAACTTCCTACCTAACACTATGATTAGAGTATTTCTTGGCAATGTCTAGAGAATTTGCTTAAGTAACTAGAATTTAGAAACTACTCTACCCAAATGACCAACATACTTGGATCTTTAACCCTTGTTTTCATCCCAGATTAGGCTTTGAGGTTTGTATGTCTTCCCTTACACAAATGAATAGGATAATTTCATGTCTTGATTCTGACTTGTATTTTCCAATTAAATTATAGTGATCCGTGTATATGCTACAATGCTTTTATGTGTGGTCTTATTTGTAATTTCTTGATAACAAATGTTACCTGCTTTAAACCCCGAGGGAAGAGAACTGTTGTTTTATAGCACCTACTCAATGCCCACCAAGTTTGTTGCTGGTGGAAATGGGACCCTTACATGGGTCCACAAGAAAAGCATTCTACAACCCAGGTATGGGATGATAAGGGTTAGTGGTAAAAAAAAAAAAAAAAATCAAAGAACTGTCCATGTTCAGCTTTGTCTTGTTGTGAAAGAAGTCTGGCTTTGTCTTCATCAGGCCCAGAACAAAGGCTAAAATCCAGAAATTCCATGCGATTGGCTCAGTCCATATTAAAGCTTAGTCTAGTCTAGTCTTTGTCCCCATCTGGTGCTCTGATGGAGGGACTGAAGGCCCCTGGCAGCTGCTAGGATCGCATGGCTTTTATGGAGAGGAATGTGCTCAGCACCAGGACAGGTGTGTTCCCCAGAAAGAGAGAGAGACCTCTTTTTAAACTTGGGTTATATCATCTCTGTCTTGTGAAGAAGTAGGCGCCCTTTCAAACTAACCAATTAACTTCCCAACCCTTCACTGGCTTGTGTTGGGTCCTTCCCCTAACCCAGTGGTAGGCAAATGGTGGCTCGAGAGCTGCGGTTTGCTGCTTTGTTGACTAATGAGTTTGCCAACCACTGCTGTAAGGCATTACCCTTACCCAGAAGTTTTGACTTCAGATTAAAGACATTAGTACAGTACTAAAATGTTTTTTAAGTGTTTTTCCCTAAGGCAGTGGTCGGTAAACTTATTAGTCAACAGAGCAGCTCACGGGCTGCAGTTTGCAGATCACTGCCCTAACCAACCAATTTCCTAGATCTTCTGGGGTCCCATGTGCGTTATCCAATCTGATCCTTTTCTCAGGCTAGACAGTCAGGCCTCTATGATCACACTCTTAGTTCCTAATGGGCATGTGCCCAGCTGTAGAATTTCTCCTGCTGCTTTTATCTTTCTGTCTGTAATCCTGGCTAATGACCTGCAATGATTCTTCCACTTTAGGGGTTGGATCCCTATGCAGTGGTCCCAGGGGAGCCTATGCATGCTGCAGCTTCCTAGGGAAGCAGGCTCAGTGTCCAATTCAACTCCCCAGTTGATTAGGCTTCTTACTGTCTGATTTCCTTTGCTCCCTTTCTTTATTAATATCTTGCTATCTACACTGACAACTTAATATAATATTTGATCTTTAATTCCCATTGATTTGCTATTATTCTAAGAGGAAATAATGAGAAGATGCTTCCAAAGTGATTCCTGATTTTTTTTTTTGACAATTCCAAGACAGCTTACTGTGAATATGGTTTCCAAGTTGTTTGTCCTTGAGCAGTTGAGAAAGATACAGTTGATGAGGGTATTACTGAACAAGATTAGTTGTGTTAAATAAATTTATTTTAAATCAGTAAGTTGATGTATTCTATAAATCTAATCAAGGGTGTTCAATTAAGCTGGAATATGATATAAGGAATCCAAAATCAAACATGAAGCTGCATGCCTGATATTTTTAAAACATTATTTATGCTGAAAAAAATTTTTATACAGTTATGAAGACATCATTGAATGTCCTTAATGTAATAATTCAGGAACAACTATGACTGTGTGGTTCTGAAATATACAATTCATAAATGAGGAGTTTGCTTTGAAGAGGCATCATGTAGTCTATGAATCTAAAAGAGAAAAGTACCTATAACAAGGCCTTTATGAGCTGACTGAATCTGAGTAAGGCATATTTGTACTCAGCATGGAGAGAGCTTTAGGTCACCAATTATTATTTTAGATTATCCTTATTATGTTCAGAAGCCAGTAATACCACCTGTAGCACCATCTTTAAAGAGGAAAAATAGGATTTCTTCACATCATTCATCACCAGCTTCATCATCATTTCTATCTCCTCCCACAGCAAATTATTCCAGATACTCTATGAATGTTATAATAATAATTTCATGTCACCTGGAGGGATTCTCAATACTGTATATTAATCTGATAGCCATTTCGCTGAATAATTTTGTGTTTTTCTACCTAAATCAATTCCAATATTAGGTAGTCTGTTTATCAAATTTTATACTTTTTTAAAACCCCCCTCTGGTCCTGATATTACTTCAGTTATCAAGTAATATTTCAATATAATAATTAAGTTTAATACAAATAAGAAATTCTATTATGTTTGTAGATCTCAGTTCTTATTTTCATGCTATATAAATTACCCAACACATATTATTCTGCCTCTTTCTCTTTTTTATGATTTACTTAGCTTGACATTTTACATTTCAAAACATGTTCATGTACAGGCAAATGTAACAGCAACATTCCCGAACTTAGGGGAAAATGTGAAGGGAAACATGCTATCACTTTTGCCAGAATTGAACTTTAGCCTTAGGAGAATAGTTTTATGGTTGGGGGGATACTACAACATGAGAAAATGTATTAAAGAGTCGTGGCATTAATAAGTTTGAGAACCACTACTTTACAGGGAAGCAGACCCATTAAGAATGTAAAGAACTCCAGTTCAACTCATAGGTAGTAATATTTACTACAACTTTTCCATTACTGATTTTGTGTTACAGATTTTGACCATCTCCCTATTATTGAACTCTAGCTAAGTACAAACATTATAGACGGTCAGACAAGACAATGTGAGTGAACTAGGAAAAAATGGCATGAAAGCAGTTGGTTAGAAGAAGAATTACAAAACAGAATTCTGAATGATAGAAATTTAATCTATCTAACATGACCTGTGGACTTTTTGTTTTCTTAAATGAGTAGATATGGTAGACCATGGGTGGAGTACATATTCAGTGCAATGAATATTTGATATGCTGGGCCATTCTGTGTGAATGCTAATATTATGAACCCTACCTAAACTGAGATTCCAGTGGGTGTAGAAGAGGCTACTAATTCATGCAATCCTTAAAAATACCTATTATGCATATCTATGCCAAATTCTGTGTTCAACATTAGAGACACAATACACTCTGGCTTAGCTGGTTGGGTGTTGTCCTCTGTACTAAAAGGTTGGCAGTTTCATTCTCAGTCAGGGTTGTGGGCTTACTCCCCAGTAGGGAATGTGCAGGATGCAGGAGGCAATGGATGATGTATTGCTTTACATCAATGTTTCTCCCTCTCTCTCCCTCTCCTTTCCACTCTCTCTAAAAAGCTATTAAAACAATCTTAAAGAGAGAGAGAGAGAGAGAGAGAGAGAGAGAATGCCTTCTCAGGGAACATATATTATGGTAAGTAAAGAGGAATACTAATATTTGCCAATTTAGTATTTAACCTCTTATGATAACGTCTTGTGAAGGAGCCTAGGGAAAATATCTCACTTTTCCTGGAGGGGTTATAAAAGATCATAAAGAGAAAACATATTTGGTTGAAACCTATGATGACAATGATAAATATATATTAGTTAACATTGGAAGCAACTCTTTTTCTGAGAGGGTTTTTCTATTTGAGTTTTCTGTAAAGCCAACTCTAAAACAAAGAGTAGCTTGCAAAATGTTTATTTATTAAGGGGATGTTGTTGGAGCAAAAGAGAGTAGAGAGTGAAGTCCAAGATGGAGATACAAATAGAACCTTGGCCTGCTCCATGGGGTATGCTGGAACCAGGATGAACTTTCAGGATTGCTGAGTTAGGCTCAGATGACTAAGCCTTTATACCCCCCGTGTCAATCAGTCTTTTTCATAAGTGTAGGAGGTAAATTAGGGACTGACAACTAAATGGTAGTGGCTGACCATACTCTCAGCAGCCGAGCCACAGGTCCTACAATGAAAAGGAATTGAGGCACATTACAGTGACCTTGACAGAAGTGACATAAACGGAAGTTTGAGTTTGATAGAGTTGTTTTGGAATATGATCATGGGAAAACTTGTTGATTGTAATGTATGTTATAGAAGTGTCTAAGGAATGGAGGTATAGCAAGATCATTTCCCATGCTAGAAGATCTCCAGTCCTGTTATCTTTCTGGGATAGCATCTGTGATCTGAGGAGTTCTAAACAGCAGACCTTGGGAAGTGGGTCAGGCTGGTGAACAAGGAAATTCAGCAGAAAACACAAGAGACATTGTATGAGAATGTGTCTTCAGCTGAGGAGGGACAATGACCTATATCAGTTCTAGTGGAAGGCAAGACATGATAGTTTCCACAGCAACTATACTGGTAGAAATATACAGTAGAGGTGTGGTAGGCATAATAATAACACCTAAAGAGACCGAGATTCTAATTCCCATAAAATACAGTGAACATGATCTGACTTGTAACCTTATACATTTATTTTTATCTATAAACTAGAGGCCTGGTGCATGAAATTCATGCACTGGGGGGGGGGGGGGGCGTCTCTTAGCCTGGCCTGCACCCTCTCACAGTATGGGAGCCCTTAAGGGATGTCTGACTGCCACAGAGGTGGGAGAGGCTCCCACCACTGCTGCTGTGCTCACCAGCCATGAGCCTGGCTTCTGGCTGAGTAGTGCTCCCCCTGTAGGAGCACACTGACCACCAGAAAGCAGCTCCTGTGTTGAGCATCTGCCCCCTGGAAGTCAATATGCATCATAGCAAATGGTTGTTCCACCATCAGGCTGAAACTGGCTCTCTCACATTCTATGAGGGGTCCCGGATTGTGAGAGGGTGCAGGATCAGGGCTGGGGAGGGATATGGGAGGTTAGCCAGCTGGGGAGAGATCACAGGAGGGCTCCAGGTCTCCAGCCTCTCTTGCTTAGTCCTGATTGGCTGAACCTCAGCAGCAAGCTAATCTACTGGTCAAAGTGTCTGATCCCTGGTTGTCAGTGCAGGTCATAGCAAGCAGTTGAGCAGTGTTAGCTTATCATTAGCATATTATGCTTTGGTTGAATGGCTGACCAGATGACTGGGCACTTAGCATATTAGGCTTTTATTATATAGGATAATATGTAAAACTAGAGGCCCAGTGCATGGAATTCATGCATGGGGTGTGTCTCAGCCCAGTCTGCAACCTCTTCAATCTGGGATCCCTTGAGGGATGTCTGGACTGCCTGTTTAGGTCCAATCAAGATAGGATCAGGCCTAACGGGCAGTCAGACATCCCTCTCACAATCCAGGACTGCTGGCTCCCAACTGCTTGCCTGCTTGCCTTCTTGATTGTCCCTAACCACTTCTGCCTGCCAGTGTGATCAACCCCTAACCACTCTCCTGACAGCTTGTTTGCCCCTAACTTTCCTCCCCTGTAGGTCTGGTCACCCTAACTGCCCTCCCTTGCAGGCTTGGTCTCTCCCAATTGCCCTCCCTTGCTGGCCTGACCATCACAACTGCCCTCTCTTGCAAACCTGGTCCCTCCCAATTGTCCTCCCCTGCTGGCCATCTTGTTGCAACCATCTTGTGTCCACATGGGGACAGGCATCTTTGACTACATGGGGGAAGCTATCTTGTGTGTTGGAGTGATGGTCAATTTGCATATGATCCTTTTATTAGATTGGATAATGTAAAGCATATACATTATATATAATATATACATGAAAAGTACATATATAAAAAGTTAGGGTACTTTTTAAAATCACACACATTATCAAAATTACATGTGCTAATTGAATATATGATATTCCACTCTATTTAAATAAAAGGAGATAAGAAAGACAAGTATATTATTGGAAATGAGGTTTAAATAACTCTCTTTGATACAGGTGAATGAAGCAAGAGATCATTTACTAGAAAGAAGTTAGCACATCAGAGGAGAGAAACAGCTCAGATTACATGGATTACTCATAAAAGGCCTTTATTATCTTCCTGTCCAGTAACAGAATTGCTTCCAGCATTGAGGGCCTGGCCAAAATTCTGGGAGAGATTAACTCCATGGGATTCAGCAGCATGGAGCTAAGGAGATCAATACAAGCCTGCCAATTCACAAATAATTTATCTTTTGCAGAATCCCAGGAAAGCCTTAAACTTCTTTCAGTACTTTAGAAAGTAACACTGCAATAAAACTTCAGTAGAATGATACTTTTTAAGCTAAAAATAATGAACTTAAATATTGGAATTAATACTATTACAAACCTAAATTCTTAAAAATTGTATTATATGACTCTGGAAATACATCTAATTTTAGTCTAGAAGGACAATGAATACAGTGGCTAAAAATAATCCACCAATGTAGGAGGTTCTCCTCCTGTTTTGTATCTCAGAAGCCAGAATAAACCCAGAGTCTTTGTCTAAATGAAAGATGCATAGTCAATAGAAGCCTCATGCTTGAGCAGCTTCCCAAGTGGAGGGAAACGAAGGGTTCTGATTTTCCTCTTCTGGGAAACAGATCCATTTCATTCCATGAACTTTTCAGTGATGCAGAAAAAGGACAAAAAAGCCTTACTTGCTTATCCTTGCAAATCCAGTGCCAGTCTAATAAGGTAGGTATTGGGGAGGGAAGGAAGAAAAAGAATTAACACTAGTATCTTTGGCTTGTTTGGGATTTTAATGTCACTCTAGAGGCAAAGTAAATATTGTGAAACTTAGCAATATAGTCCTACTTATGGTATATAAGTAAGTATCTGGATTTTTGCATTAGGACTGAGGAGTGCTTTGTTGTTGTTTTGTTTTGTTGCTTTATAATAAAAATGCCCAGAGGTGGGCATCACAGAGATGCCATTTAATAGCCAAGATGATTCAAATACAATAAAACAAAAGTCCTGGGGAAAAGATTGTGGATCTTTAATCAAGATTGGTGTGAATCCATGACTGCAAATATAGTATGGATCTTATAGTTCCCACTGCTGCAGAAAATACCCATCCGTCTCCTGGTTTCTCCTCCTCCACCTCATGCCTAGCCAACACAATGAAGTGTGTGTATTGGTGATTGCAGACAGACAGACTTTTTATTAGTCATATTAGACACTCAATAAATATTTACATTATGAATAAAGAAATGACTGATAAATAATCTGTGCTTGGCATGATAAGGATGCTGAGTAATCCAACAGCCATCCTCCTGTAAAAATACTCCACTGTGATGTTTCCTTTGGTGATTAAGTCTGTGTCTGAGGTTCGTGTCCAGCACTAATTAAGTGTTCTTTCCTTTTAAATGCTAATTTTTCAAAAAGTGATTCTTTCTTGGCTTGTGAAACAGCTCACTTAAATCTTCTAAATTGGTTTGCTGAGGAGATGGCCCTGACCTCCTTCCCCTTTCGATACAGGCTCATGTCCTGTGTTTCTTAAACTAAGGCTATGCTCACAACAGAGTAATTAACGGAATAATTGCCCTAATGGAATTTAACCTTACTCTCAGTCTTAATTGGATGATTGCTCCGGTGTGAACATGCTCTAAGATCCCTGAGAAGAACTTAGCCTTTACCTTTTAAACCAAAGTCTACCGTGCTTTCCCTTCATTGAATTTTCCTCATGCAATAAATGCTAAAAATAAAACACTCAATATATATATTATTTGTTTTATTTATATATATATATAATTTGTTTTATTTATATATATATATATTATTTGTTTTATTTATATATATATTATTTGTTTTATTTATATATATATATTATTTGTTTTATTTATATATATATTATTTGTTTTATTTATATATATATATTATTTGTTTTATTTTTAGCATTTATTGCATGAGGAAAATTCAATGAAGGGAAAGCACGGTAGACTTTGGTTTAAAAGGTAAAGGCTAAGTTCTTCTCAGGGATCTTAGAGCATGTTCACACCAGAGCAATCATCCAATTAATATATATACATATATATACATATATATATATATATATATATATATATACATATATATATATGTATATATATATATATATATATATATATATATATATATATATATATATATATATATATACATATATATATATGTATATATATACATATATATATATATATATGTATATATATACATATATATATATATATATATTCTGGAAACTATATATATATATATATATATTCTGGAAACAAAAGTTTCACTGATGACACCTTGCAGAGATATTTATAATTAAACTAGAGGCTTTGTGCATGAATTTGTTCACTAGTGGGGTCCCTTGGTCTGGCCAGCAATTGGGGCCAATAGGGGCTGTCTCACCCAGACCTGATCAGGGCAGGCTGGCTGGAAGGAGGGACCATGGGGGGTTGGCTGGCCAAGGGGAAGGATCATGGGAGGTTGGCAGTCCTTGGGAGGTTAATTGTGGGTCAGTGCACATCATAGTGACTGGTTGAACAGTTGACCAGTTGTAATGGTTGCTTAAGCTTTTATATATATAGAAGTTTACAAAACTTTCCAGAGTTTTGTCTCTATTGATCTATGTGTGCGTGTGTGTGTGTGTGTGTATCTATATATATATATATAGATAGATACACACACACACAAACTCACATCATGTGTAAAGATATATGCACATTTAAATATAAATATATACATGTATATATATGCATACATACACAATCATACACACATACATAATAGAGGTCTCTCTAAGTACTATTAACTTCCATGTGAGATGGTCAAGTATTAGCAAAAATATTTAGCCAAAACCAATATCAAAGTCAAATACCATTACTATAGAGTAAACTTCTATAAGGATAAATCTGGTATTTTTATTTAGTCATTATTTTACTTCATTATTAAAATCTTTAGTTATACACATTTAAATATTTGAAATTATAATTCTGGAACAATAAATTATCTGCACTATTCTATGCAAGTATCTTGTGTTTACTGAAAGGGTTAAAGATAATAGAAGGGGCAGAGAAAAACTTATTGTGCTTATCAGATATCTTGCAGCCTTGAGTACCACACAGACCACATTACCACTAGCCATCTGATGCTGGGAGGAACCAAGGACGGACCGTACCCTTACATCAGCAGAGCAGCGTGCAGCCAGCAAAAGTGAATAAAGACCTCTCTCCCTGCTCATTATACTTATGATTTTCTCTTAACCCACCTGCACCCAGGTGTCTGGAATAAAATCTATTTTGATACATTATGGTCTCATGTCATATGTGCACAACCCTAGCCGACTCCAAACCTTTCATTTACATCTTGCATTTATAAAACTAAATAAAGATTCAGTTTACCAGATGTTAGTACAAATGAAAGATTTAATAAGGATGAGATTAATTCAGTATTTTTCTGATGCTTGTTTTCTTCAAAATGTTGTTGTTATGATGATTTATATAATGTTGTTCATGCTTTTAGAGATTTTATTCCTTATAACTAATATATTAAAATGAATTAGCTAGATATTAATTTTTTGTGTTATGTTTAATAATATAACATTCATACAAACATATAACATTGTAATAAAACATAATGCTATCTACCTATTTTCCATTACTTTATTATGATTTAAATAATTTAAATAGATTTATTGACTTGAAGGGGATATTTTGTTCTTTCTAAAATTATCCATTAAAGATGCTTTTGCAATATACATATATCAGCAGTCAATCTACTTTCCTATTTAACTATTTTATTTTATTTCATTTATTGATTTGAGAAAGACAGAGAGAGAGAGATTTAATTGGCTGCTTCTTGTATGTGCCTTGCCCAGGGATTGAACCTGAAACCTTGGCATATCTAAACAAAGTTCTAACCAACTGAGGCACCCTGCCAGAGCCCTATTTAACTGTTTTAGTTTTAATAATCATCTTATATAAATTACCAGCTTTTATTATAATTATTAAATTATTGCAACATTTTGCTTTTTAGTATTAATGTACAACTAACTTAATTTTCTAATATATTTTAAAATATAAATTAGCTTGAGGACTTTTTCACCTTAAGATAGCCCCGAACACTAACTTTTATTAAAAAATAAATTTACTGGTGCATCCCTAAATACCAATTTATCTCTATTTGTATAGGTGTGTATGTAGATAACAGGCACATGCATTTTGATATATTTACACATACATTTATATTTATGTATTTTATGTAAAAACATAAAGATAATGCTGCTCTTTATTTAGCATCTAATAGCTATATTTTTATATTAGTATAGATTGTTTATCCATATAAATAGATAATACTATTTATTTATTTACTTATTTATATTAATTTCAGAGAGCAAAAGAGAGGGACAGAGAGAGATATAAACACCAATCATGAGATACAACCATTGATTAGCTGCCTCCTGCATGCCACCTACTGAAGATTGAGCCCTCAACCCAGGCATGTGCCCTTGACCAGAATCATACCCAGAACCCTTCAGTCTGCAGGCCAACCAACACTCTATTCACTGAGCCAAACCAGCTGGGGCAAGAAATATGTTTAAAAACATCCTCCAATGGCCCGGCCAGTGTTGGTCAGTGGGTTGAGCATGTCCCAGGCGCCAAGAAGTCACCAGTTGAATTCCTGGTCAGGGCACATGCCTGAGTTGTGGGCTCAATCCCTAGGGGGAGGTGTGTGGGAGGCAGCTGATTGATGTTTCTGTCTCAATCCCCCTCTCCCTTTTTCTCTCTGAAATTAATAACAACATATTTTAAAAATAAATAAAACACCTCTGATGGACAAGTAAGTTGTTGGCAATTTTAATATTTTCAAACCCTGGAGTCATGATTGCTCCTTGTAGTGAACATCATACTAAAGATTGTTTTTTGCCCAGTAAACATTCATTCTTCCTTTCACCTTCCTAAGAGAATCCTAGTTATGTTCAGGAATCCTCTTCTCTTCTGTGAGACCCTCTGTCTCAGGTAAAGGTGACTATATTCATGGTCTGAGTGCATACAATTGGTCTTAAACTAATCATGTCCACTCTACTAGTGACTGGCCAAGGAAAGGACCCATTTGGTCACACAGATGTAAAGAGCAATTTTCTAGGCAAGGTTTTTGTCATCCTCTAGGAATAGTTCCAGAAACAACTTCCTGTCTTTCTCTCTTCTTTGTACTTTTCTGTATTGACACAAGGCCCAGAATTGCACAAGGAGGACAGAGACAAGAGGCAACTCAAACTAATGCCACAGATGTATCTAGGAGGCACATTCAATACTTCTGAATCTCTAGTCTTGTGAGCAAGTTCATTTCCCTTTGGTTTAAACAGTTTGAGTGGGGTGCTCTGTTATTAACAGATTTAAACAAAGATACACTCTTGGCTTACCTATGTAATATGTAGGATCAAGAAAACTTGAAAATAGGCAATTAATTGCTTTCTTCATTGCTGTATACCTAGGATTTACTATGATAGCTAGTGTATATTAGTTATGTAACATACAAATTCATAAATTCCTACTTGTGAAAGTTTTCTAAGTCCACAGAAATTTTAAAATAAAATTTACATTTCTTTCTTCCAACATTTCAATTATTAGAATGAATTTGGATACATAATTGAACATATGTTATACTAACTAGATAGGTAATTTTTTTTGTCTATGCATAGTATAACTATCGTCTTTAATGAAGAAATGCCATGTTAACAGATGGGATGAATTGGAGATAGAAAAGATGTATACCAATAGTACATCAGGTGTGGGATGCTGTCACTGTCATGTATATTTATTAGAAAAAATAAAAATGGATCATGATGTAACACATATTGACATTTTTGCCTCAATATTTTATGTGGCTGTGAAAATTGCTCCATGATATGTGAGGACATAATAACATTCAAGTAATTTATACATACTTTTAAAATAAAATGTTATTTATATGCTCCCTCAGAAGAAAATTAGAGAAATAATCATAATCACATTGTTTATTTTATTGTTCTTCCTCTAAATAGTGTCATAAAATTGCTGGAACTTTAGCTAGCCATTGGTGTTTTCTTTAGAATCTGTTTAGATCCCCACAGTTGTAGATACAAATGAGATTCTTCACAGTTATTTTGGCTTTATGTTCACTATTCCTATACCTGTTTCTTCTATTCTGAAAAACATTTGATTAGATTATTTGCCATGGCTGCTAACCTCTGCAGTCAACATTACAGTTATTATCAGTTCGAGATGTATTTTTCCACATATAAACTCTCTGATATTGGGGTGCATATAACAATTTATGATGAGTGATAATTTAATTGACAGTGTTTTACTCTTATAATGGCTCCCCAATTATTCCAAAGGGCAGAAGCCATGTCTGAGAACTAATGTTTAATATATCTTTACCTTTACCTGTGAAGGTGAAGTCCTTTACTCAAATTTAATTAAACATTCAAATGATCTTTATTTAATCTCAAATTCATGTAATAGAAAAATAACTAGCTTCCAAAATAGTTAAATATTCTTATAATCAAAATTGTATCTAAATCCATAGAAGACATTTCCATCTTTCCTTGCTAATTTAAAAAAATATATATATATATATATTGTTTCTTAATACATATTAAACATAACCTTTGTTTTGTTGCCTAAAATAATATAGGGGCTATGTGTTTGATATTATAACAAAAAATATTCTAACTTGTGGATTATAAGATAATTTTACTTAAAATTCTCTCACATTAAAATATAAAAATAATGAAGATTTCCTCTCGATATCTTGCATTCCCTTCCAGCAGTCATCTTAATTGGTTCTTCCTGTCTAAACCATGTTTTTGATCAGCCCTGACCTATCTTCCTTAGTTAAACACTTTTCCTGAATTTGGAAGGGCAATTGAGCCCATCCTATGAGCTGTGGGAAGACTTCAAATAATTGGTTGTATGTTTTTAAATTTTTGTTTCTGGGTGATAAAATGGGGACACAGGCCTCATCTCAGAGTAGATCTGACATAGCAAGAGCCCTAGGTAACCAAGAATGACAGCAGCTGAGCTAACTGCCTGAGCGGTGTGGGTGCAAACACAGCACTAACAAGATGCAGGCAACAGGGGAAAATAGCCACGGAAGAATGCGGAGGTTTGCAAATGCTGCTCCAGTTGTACTCAGATCTTGTCATTTAAAAGTGGAAGTGCTCACAGTGTGTCCCAGGAAGAGCACACTGAGTTTAGAATGTTGGAAAACTCCAGGTACACTTGAGTAATGGTGATGGTGGCTAAGCTGGCCATTCTCAATAATTCATTGCTTGACTGAATCACAAGGTAATGTTGACAGCTTAAAATTGTAAATATATATATTTAGTAGACTATATTAAATATATGTATATGGAAATACATAAATTATGTATATGACATTGTGGCAAAATGATGATTCTACAACTATAAAGTGGAAAGACAGGTATTGTTGCAGTGGTGCGATCCCACTGGAGACACTCCAGTGCCACACACAGCTACACGAACCACATTTGGGTCTGTAATGCAGTTATTAATTTTAAATTTTGATTGGTAGTTTCTGACTGTCTTTGTCCTTCCCACCTTCCTCATCATTTATATTTAGTTGTGCAAAATATTCTAAAAATAATCAAGAAACTCAACCTATGTTTAATTTAAAATTCTATCTTGGCCCTTCTCCCTGCATGCAATCACAGTTATTGTAGGGATCTCCTTTCACTGACAGACTTATCATTGTTTTTTTATTTTTCAGGAAGCAACCTATTCAGCAACTTGTTTTTCTTTCCAGTTCTAGCAGGAGGCTTAAAGAGAATCTGGCTTCTCATAAATTAGGTTTTAATTTGGTCATCATGATAGCACTAGAGTGAGATAAAATGTGTGTTCTTCAATGAATGTTCCTTATAGACATTACTACTCTTCTATTTGTATATGAATGAACCAATAGGTCAGTGAATAAATGAATTAATGAATGAGTGCTGATGGTGAGATTTTCTACCGAGCCTTCTCATGTTCCTTAGAATTTTTCTTTACATTTGTCAGGAGAATGAAGAGAGACATTTTTATATTCATCATCAACTCTCTTTCCACAATATTAAAAATTGGATATTTTGGCAACTTACAGAGTTCAGCATGACATTTTCCTCACTCATGAGACGGTAACATAAAGTAATAAATAATGGTGACAGCACTCAACATTTACACACTCCATGAATGTTGCCAGTTTCTCCCTTTTTCTTTGATGTGAGGAACATTTTCTCAACCTTATGTAAATTTCTCTGTAAACACAGCCTCAAACTGGTTTCATCTGAATGCAAATAAATCGCCACCTTGGAATCCTCCTGTTTTGAAATCCTGGTCCTATTATAACAAGACAATCAAGGGGTCCAGGCTGCCTGACAATACTTGAGCCAAATAAGTGGAGACAGGGCTGAATCATAAATGAACATTTATTCCAATACTGCTGGTAGTATGGGAGAGCAGTTGGTCACTCACAAAAATCTGCTCTCCCACACTCCCGGCAACCAGGTGACTAATTATATACCTACTTAGAGGTTTGAAGTCATGCACTAGTGGTGTCCTGCTGGCCAGCCCCAATCAGGGCTGATTAAGTCTGGCTGGCCAGGGAGAGGAGATGTGGGAGTTGGCTGTCCATCAGAGTAGGGACAGAATCTGGGGCTGCTGGCTTGGGGGAGGTGTTATGCTCAGATTTCAAGATCCCCAAAGACCACCAGGGAACCGAGTCCAATGCAAAAGCACAGAGCCTTTATTCAAGCCAGGCTTGTCTCTCCACCTCCACCATTGCAGCAGCAGGATGCAGGTAGAGAGTGAGTCTCAGAAGCACAAAGATTTTATAGGGGGAGGTGGGGCTTCTTTGGAACACTGAGTTGGTCAATTCCGATTGGTTGGGTGAGGGCTAGTGGTGCAAAGGTAGGGTGCAGTTAGGGTCTGGCTACACAAAGACAGGATGTGGTCAGCATACTTTTGGCCTTAGGTTAGCTCCCCTTACATTCTTATTGGCTGATTAAGGGAGGGCTGAGTAACTGACACATCCTGTGGCCTTTCTCAGAAGAGGGGTCAGGTCAGAGACACAGCTACACAAGATATGGAAGACACAACATGAAATGGAGTCAGTCCTGCTCTGCCCTTTCATTCCCCCTTGTCTTGGAACTTACGGCTCAATCATGAGACGGACTGCCTTTCTCCCCCGCCCTTCATTACTAGAGGCCTGTACTGGGCACACAGAACCATCAACTGAACCACCCCTTAAAGGGCTCCTATGTGCTGAGGCCTTGAGACCTCAACCAAAGACCTGGCCTGGTGCCAGCACTGAATTTTGTCCAGGAAAGGTTTAATGGCCTCTCTTAAGTGAGACTAGTGTCATATCCTTTATTATTTAAGCAAGCAAACATTTACAGAAGCTAATAGCAAAGTTAAAATTTCAAACAGTAGTTTTTATATAATATGGATGCATATTAGCTTTTTATTATATAGGATGAGGGAGAAGATAGCTACCTGCAGCTGCGAGCTGCAAGTGTAACATGGAAAGAGGAGGTAAGAGTCTGTAGTCCGGCCTTCAGGAGTTCAAAGTCTGATAATAAGGTGGCTAATCTTCTGTGATACTACAAATAGCTCAGCTGTTCCTGGGGCCTGGAGGAGGGTCAGCATTCTCAGTGCAGACTCTGTAAGGAGTTAGGGGTCAGGGTCCAAATAGCAACTGAGTCAAGGTATGTCCTTACCTTGGTCCACTTTTAAAGTGTATTTTCTTCTTAAAGCACATCCTCCAGCTTCCCAGGTTCTGCAAAACAACAACAGCAACAACAACCAAAAAAAAAAACAAAAACAAAAAAAACCTCCTATTGATAATTAGTAAGAAGAGCAATCATTAAGGAACTGTGGCTCTATTCTTATCACACACCCTTCCCTCTGACACTGACTAATCTAATCAAAAGGTAATATGCAAACTAACCTTCACTCCACAACAAAAATGGCAGCACCCATAGGGTCCTGACCACTTACCCCCTCAGCTGCAGAGGGAAGGAGGGCTAGGGACATAACATGAGGCTGCCAGGCTGGGGGTATGCCCTTGGTCACTGCTACACAGCTCAGGGCACGCCCCCAGCCCAGCAGACACAATGCAGGGCTGTGGGGCTTAGGGCATGCTCCTGGCAGCCACTATGTGGCTCGGGCCAAGGTCCCAGACCAGTGGACAAAACGCAGGGGATCCTCTTTGTATGAGCTGCAGAGTAAACACCTTTTCTGACCACTCATTGACTAAGCTCCCTATATGCTGCCACTCACAGTGTTCTTGGTAACTTGGGTAATAAGAATCCAAGAAGGTGATCTAGATTTTGTCCACCTCACTCCTGGAAGAAAAAACTAAGGTCCACTGCTAGAGGGGCTAAGAAATATAATATCCTGCCATAGCCAGTTTTGCTCAGTGGATAGAGCTGACCACAGGGTCCAGGTTCAATTCTGATCTAGGCATGTACCTAGGTTGCAGGCTTCTCCCTGGTTGGGGCCCAGGTCAGGGCTCATGCAGGAGACAACCAATCAAAGTGTCCTTCTCACACTGATGTTTCTCTCTGTCTTTCCCTCTCTCTTCCAAGCTTTCTAAAAATCAATGGGAACATATCCTCAGGTGAGGAAAGAAAGAAGAAAGAAAGAAAGAAAGAAAGAAAGAAAGAAAGAAAGAAAGAAAGAAAGAAAGAAAGAAAGAAAGAAAGAAAGAAAGAAAGAAAGGAAGAAAGAAAGAGAGAAAGGAAGAAAGAGAGAAAGGAAGAAAGAGAGAAAGGAAGAAAGAAAGAGAGAGACAAAGAAAGAAAGGAAAGAAGGAAGGAAGGAAGGAACAAATGTCATATCCTATGAAAAAAAACATCTTGAAAATGCCTAAAGAAAGTTGTCATTTTTTTCATGGTGAAGGTACTGAAATCGATGTTGATGAAAACACGTTGGTAGCTGCAGCAGTAGCACAGCAGTGGGGTATGGGGCTGGTGCTTTTCCCTGATCAGCCCAATCACCTCCCACAGAGAGCGGGCCTAAGCTGCCAGTAGGACATCCCTTGAAGTGTCTCAGTCTGTGAGAGGGGGCAGCCTGGGCTGAGGGACACCCCCACAGTGTACAAATTTTGTGCACCAGGCCTCTAGTCACTGATATATTAATATTAGCTGATACTAAGGGTTTAATTTGTTTGAGGTATAGATCAGTTGTTCTCAACCTTTCTAATGCCGCAACCCTTTAATACAGTTCATCATGTGGTGGTGATCCCCAACCATAAAATTATTTTTGTTGCTACTTCATAACTGTAATTTTGGTACTGTTAATGGATCGTAATATAAATATCTGTGATTTCTAATGGTCTCAGGCTCTTCAGCAACAGTTCTCAATTTGTGGGTTGCGACACACAGGTTAAGAATCACTAAGCAGGGTCACCTAAGACAGTGGTCAGCAAACTGTGGCTTGTGAGCCACATGTGGTTCTTTGGACACTTAAGTGTGGCTCTTCCACAAAATACCATGGCTTTGGGTATTTGGGAGAGTCTGTTTTAAGAAGTGGTATTAGAAAAAGTTTAAGTTTAAAAAATTTGGCTCTCAAAGGAAATTTCAATCATTGTACTGTTGATATTTGGCACTGTTGAATAATGAGTTTGCCAACCACCATCAGAAAACACAGATATTTACATATAATTCATAACAGTAGCAAAATATAGTTATGAAATAGCAATTTTATGGTTGGGAGTCACCCCAACATGAGGAACTGTATTAAAGATTTGCTGCATTAGAAAAATTGAGAACCACTGATATAGATGATCCCATTGCATTGTTCAATGACCCTGTGAGACATGCACTAACTTTATTTCCCTACTTCACAGAGTAGGAAATCACAATTAGAAACATTGAGCTACTTGATCAAAAAACACAGACCTAGTTAAATAGTCAGAATCTGAACTCACTTGCTCTTAACTAGCACATTACAGTGACATTGGCAATAGGTCACTCATAGGCAGTTTTAATGTTTTTTTTTCAATTGTACCTTTCTGAGGTAGGTAAAAATGAAATATTCATTTGCCATCAGCTGTTGGTGATTATTAATTATTATGAATATATTATGGCAAGCAGTTACTTTCTGAAATGTGTCCAGAAAACATTTATTTTTATCTGTATCCCTAGAACCTAGCATAGTGCCTGGCATATAGTAGATATTTTATTGACAAACTGTTGAGTTTGGATTAAGATTGAGATAGGAAAAGCAATATGTTCATTTTTCAGTCACTGATCAATTCATAAAGTACTTGTTGAGACCTAGCCACTGAGTTGATGGTAGACAATGGGTTTGGTATATTTTGGGGCAGAAAAATCACAATCAAATGTACCAAGGAGAGAGAAAGATATCTTATTTTTCTAACTATTTTGTAACTAATTAAATAGAATCTAAACCTAGTGGAGAGGTTTAGACTCTCAGGGAGGGTAATTCTAAACTGATTTTAACCCCAAATTATCATATTTTTTAGGGAGTTACCTGACCACTTGCAGTTTGTTAGTTTCGACGATCTGGAGCTGGAAGGGCAAGTGTGCCCCCTAAAAACAACCTACTTTGAAAGTTTAAAGGCCACTTTGAGTTTATAGATAATTAGTGGTTCTTTTCTTGGCACTTTCTTAGACTGCATTTAAAGAACTGTGAATGTACCTTAGTACTAGAAGATTCCATTGGTTGATAAATTGTTAGCTACCTCAACCCTAGTATAGTGAGTTCTGGATATTATTAAGCTAAAAACTTTCAGATATAGGTTGTGAAAACTCACTTTGTCTTAAAAAGCAGGGTGTATACTAAGATTTGCATATGCATAAACTCTGTTCTCACCTATATGCAACTTTTAAGAATATAGGTTCATTTAGTGCCTCTAGTCACTACTTAGTCAGTGACACTCATTTTTCTAAGAAAAGATCACAGAAACAAATCATCCTTTAATTAAAACAGTGAAAAAAAAGTATAGAATCAAATTGTCACACTTACAAAGATTTATAAAGATATGTTAAAATCCTCATTTGGTTTAAAGTTGAATGTCATCATTAATTACCTTACCTCTTTTTCCATCTTAATGCTAAGTATCTTAGCTTAAGTTCCATTTCTACTTTGATTGAAGAACCTCGGCCTGCTTGGTGATTCCTAGCATTCAGCATCTGAGGCCTTTTTATTAACTTCACAACTGAACTATCATTTTTTACATTTAGGACCAGAACCTGAGGGATGAACTCTCCTCTGCATGATTTAAAGAACTAAGTTATATGCTCCCTCTATTTTCTTGGTTTGCTTCTTGGCTCATTAACTCAAGGCCTGATTGATTTTTTGCTCTTTTAGAAATCAGACATATACCACTCCCTAATTATGTCAAGAAATGAAAGAGAGAGAGAATTTTAATATGAGCATTTCTAAGTTCAATCTTCCTTAACATGTGGAAAATGGTCCAGAGCATTTTCTCTGGTTCTCATTTGTGCTTGTGGGTTTTTTCTTTTACATTTTATTTTACTACAATAGGCTTAGTATACAAAATTTGTGCACGAGGAGAGGTTGTCCCTCAGCCCAGCCTGTACCCTCTCCAATCTGGGACCCCTTGTCAGGGATTGAGCCTAAACCAGCAGTCAGACATCTCTCTCATAATTCAGAACTGCTAGCTCCTAAACACTCACCTGCCTGCCTATCTGATTGTCCCTGACCACTCTGCATTCTAGCCTGATAGCCTTCTAACCCCTCCCTGCCAGCCTGATTCATGCCTAAATGCTCCTCTGCCAGCATGATTGTCTTCAACTGCCCTTCCCTGTTGGCCTGTTCACCCTCAACTGCTTCCCCTGTGGGGCTGAGGGGACTTGGTGACTGAGGCTGGATGAGGCAGGGCTGAGGGGACAGGATGCCATGATCTTGTGGCTGTGAGCACTGCCCTCTTGTGAGAGGGTGATGGTCAATTAGCATATTCCCTTTTTATTAGACAGGATTATTATTTTTTAATCATCACTTGAGAATATTCTCCCATTGATTTTTAGAGAGTGAAATAGAGGGAGTAAGAAACACTGATGTGAGAGAAACACATTAATTGATTGCCTTTTGCAGGAGCCCAACCAGGGTCCAGGCTAGGGAGGAGCCTGAAACCAAAGTATGTACCCTTGATCAAAATAGAACCTGGACCCTCTGTTTACAGGGCAGCACTCTATCCACTGAGCCAAACCGTTTAGGGCTATTTTTATTTTTTATTTTTAAATTGAAAGTTGCAAAAGTTTACCATTAGGATCAGGCAAAATCCTATAAGCATTTCCCATACAACCAGCTTCACTTTCACATTAAGGCCATCAGGGTTCAAAGCTTTATCTATACCACATTGGCTTTCACAATGGCTCTCACTCTTGCATGCATGTTAGAATTATATAGGGGATTTAAACAACTCTTTTAAAAAATACACATATTTTTAATGATTTTAGGGAGAAAAAAGAGGGAGAGGGAGAGATAGAAACATCAGTGATGAGAGAGAATCATTGATAAGCTGCCTTGGGCTTATATCCTGACCAGAATTGAACCGTGACCTCTTGGTTCATAGATAGATGCTCAACCACTTAGCCACACAGGTCAGGCTTAACAACTCATGATTCTTGTTTCACCCACCCAGCCTGAGATTTTGCCTGGCCTCGGTGGAGCCTAGCAGTGGGAATTTAAGGACCTCCAGAGAAGATTCCAATATACAGACAGGGTTGAGAAGCTCTCTGCTTATTCAAAATAAACTATTCTGGTTAAAAGCACATAAGCTGCAGTAAGTTTTAATGTACCAAAACCTGGTCTTGAGCAATTACCATTGAACCACAGCTGGGAAAATCAACCAACAAGCATGCATACAAACCTACTAACGAATCAAAAAGGAATATTGAAAAATGACAAGCCATGAGGCAGCTCCTCCACTAAAGCAGCGTTCTAGTTCTCCTGTCAAAATAAACTTATTTTAAAATAGTTCTAAATTCACAGACAAATTGCTAAGAGAGTTCAGATATACTGCATATATTCCACATCCAGTTTCCCACATTGCTATCCTTTTACTTTAGTAAGATACATTTGTTACTAACGAACCATTATTGATATATTATTATTAGAGTCCATACTTTATTCAGATTTCCTTTGGTTTTTACCTAAATTTCTTTTTACCGTCTATAATCCCACCAAGGATCCCACATTATATAGCTCTCCTCTTGGCTATTATAGTTTCTAAGAATTTCCTTTTTTTTTTTTTTTTTTTTTGAAGCAGGCCAGGGATGACTCTAACAATTTCAAATACTACTGGTTAAGTATATTGATGAATATTCTTAGATTAAGATTTATCTGAGGTTGTTTTTATTAGACTGAGGTTATGTTTTCTTGAGAGGATAACCATAGAAGTAAAGAGCAATTTGTATTGCATCTTATCAAGGGTACACACTATCTACATGACCCATCACTGTTGACTTTAAACTTGATCACTTGGCTGAATGAATGTTTGTTATCTTTCTTCACTGCATCCTTTTCCCATTTCCCTATCTCACACCCTTGGAGGGAAGCCTCTGAATGCAGCCCACATTATGGAGTAGGGAGATAATGCTGCTTCTTTTTGAGGGCTAGGGTGTTTACATAAATTCTTGGAATTCTTGCTAGAGATTTGCCTCTACTCCCCAGTTATTCATTCAATGATTTCTTTATATCAATATGAACTCATGAATATTTCTTTTATACTTTGGGTCACAATCTTTTATTTGCTTTATTGCTCGCATTGTTCCACCTTGGCCATTGGGAGCTCTTTCTGTTGGGTCCTATGTCCATTTGACATATCTTACTCATTATGGGATTTTTAAAAAATCGGTCCCCTTTTATCTGGCATTAGAAGTTCCAGATTCATATTAGTTCCTGCCCCATTCTTAGCGTCAGCATTTTTACCTAAAAGGAGGCTTGATTCTTTCTATTGCAGGATGATTTTAACAGTTAAAATCTGTATGTTCATTGATACTGTGGTATGTTTATTTCTAGACCCTACCAGCTAATAGAGCAGTAATTATATGTGTGTATATTAACCTCCTTAATGTGTATATGACGGTTCATCACACATTTTTTAGTGCTATTTTCTTCTTTTATTTCATTTTCACTCTTGGTCAACAGCTCTAAATATTAAATGGTAATTTATTCCATTAGAATAGAGAAGCCTCAGTATGTATGATTTAACTTTTGCCCCTTAGGAAATCTCAGCTTGATGACTTTTATTCCAGTTATAGAAAAGATTTGGGGTTTAGATAATAATAATACTGTTCAAAAATTAGGCATGGGCACTTTAAAATGTCTACAAAATTTCAGAAATTGATAAATAAAATTAAATAACTCCAAAGAAAATAAAATATACAGTGCAATTACTTCCCTCAACTAAATCATCTTGTAACTGTGTAATTCTCATGACTTGGTGCATAATTTTATCCATATATGTTAATTAGATAAACATTTATTATGGAAGAGTCAATGAATATTCTTTTTAAAAATAAGATCAATATTTGAAGGTGATTATTACTAACCATAAGTTAGTTGAAAGCTAAAAACATTCATATGTCTCCTGAATAAGAAGATGTTTTCATTTCAAGCATAGCTGTGGCTTTTATTAAATCTTCACTTTACTTCTCCTCTTCATAATCTGTTAAAGTTATTTCAATTCAGCAAAAATTCATTGAGGGTTACTTTTCAGATCTGTTTGAAATGAGCTATCTTGCTTCTCATTATTGCACCATAGGGTGCCCAGCTTGTGGATGTGATTTCCTGGCAGTGCTGGGGCAGGCAGCAACTTTTAAGGAATTCTTCTGTCTCTTTGTTACAGTATCCTGACATCCAGTGAACCTGCTCCAGCTCCCCTTACCGCTTGTATTTTATGCTGTAAATTCTGTACTATTATTGGTTCCCAGGAATTGCCTAATTTAAAGGAACTGAATCTTAAAAATGGCCTCATTAAAAGAAAAGAGGTGTAAATGGGTAATGAAATGCATAGACATTGAAAGTATGGCTTCACAGACTCTGAGGAATGAATACATGCATTCATACACCAACATTTCAGTTAAGATTTGGGATACTACTTTATCCCCAGAAAATTGCCTGTGTTCCTTGGAAAACCCACAGTTCCTTTTACTTCAGGGAACTGTTTAACTGATTTTTATCATCCTATATTAGTTCTGATTGTTATTGAAATTCATATAAATAGAAGCATACATTGTATAACATTTGTGTAGTTGCTTTTGCTCAGCATGATGTCTATGAGATTTATCCCTATGGCTGCATGTTTTAGTACTTGTTTCTTTATATCAGTGCTTTTCAATCTTTGTAATCTCTTGACACACATAAACTAATTATTAAAATTCTGGGTGGGGGAGCACCAAAAATACATATTTTTGTCAACCTGACAAAAAATAGGAATAATTTTGATCCATTCACATAGGAAGGCTATTGTGCTGGCAATGTCATATTTTTATTTGAAAATCTAAGGGAAAAGAGGTCAGGTATTGCATGTTTTAACAATTATCGTGGCACACCAGTTGAAAATTGCTGCTTTATATATCCCTGAGTAGCATTTATTTTCAAGAATACATTAAAGGCTGTTATGGACATTCTTGGACATGATTTTTTTGGACATACATTTTCAGTTTCCTTGGGCAAACACTGAGGAGTAGAATAGCTGCATCATAGGATCCATGTGTGTTTAACTTGATAAAAAATTGCCCAATAGTTTTCTAGAATCGTTGAAGCATTTCATGCTCCTATCAGTAATATATCAGAACTTTTGGTTGTTCTACCTTATGGACAATTTAATGTTGTCTTTTTAAAATTTAGACATTCTAAAAAAATAAAAATCTTATATAATAAAACCCTTATATGCAAACCAAACTGTGGAATGACAGGAAGAACAACCGGTTGCTATGTTGTGCACTGACCACCAAGGGGCAGACACTTAACATAGGAGCTGCCCCTTTTTGGGGCTGGTGAGTGGGCATTGCCAGGCAGCCACCCAAGGCAGGTGCCAGCAGGGTCTGCCTTATTGTCGCCCACAGAGGGAGGCGACTGGTGGTGGTGTCAGGGGGCAGGGCTGGCAAGTGGGCAGTGCCAGGCCACCAGCCAAGGCTGGTGCCAGGGGAAGTCCCTCAATTGCCCTGCCAGTCACCCCACACATTGGCCTTGATTGCCAGCCAGGCCGAAGGACCCTACTCTATATATTGGAACAGTCTCTTAGGTTTAAAAATTAAAATGTGGCAAGATTAACACTGAAAAAGCAGGATGATGCAGCAATGATATGCATGGACCCTGGCTTTTTTGTAGTCAGCCCTGACTCTGACACTTATAACTGAGTAACAAAGCCAATTACTTAACTTCTTTCTGCTTCAGTTTTTCCACCCATAGATGGGGAAAATGGTACTGTTGCCCCAGAGGGATCACATTATGTACTACTTTTTATAATCAAGACCAAAAAAAGTAGCTGCCCATATAACAACAAGATTCCTTTCACCTGTAAGAAAAATATGCTCACTGGTGAATGCAGCATCCCCCAACTTAGGGATCATACCTCAACCAGCAGTAAGACATCCCTTAAGGGTTCCCAGATTGTGAGAAGGCACAAGTCTGACTAAGGGACCATCCCACCCCCATGCACAAATTTTGTGCACTGGTCTTCTAGTAATAAAACAAAATTTAGACATCCTAGTGCCAGTATAGAGGTATGTCATTGTGATTTTGATTTACCTTTACTTGATGACTAAGTAACTAAAAATAGTAACTAACTAAAAATATTGAACATTTTTTCATCTGCATATTGATCATTCATGTGATATATCTGTTTCTGGATTCAATATATTTTCATTTTCATTGATATATTTCTTTGGCCAGTATCATACTCTCTTAATTAATGTACGTGTATACTACATCTTGAAAACAAGTAGCAGCAGTTCTCCAACATTGTTCTTTTCTCATGATTTTTTTTGGGGGGGGCTATTCTAGGTCTTTTTTATTTCTACTTTAATTTTAACATCAGCTAGTCAATATTTACCAAAAAAAATTCTGTTGTATTTTATTTTGGATTACATTAAATCTATAGATCAATTTTAAAATACCTAACTCTTAATATTGAGTGGTCTAAGTGCTCAGTGTAGGAGTCTTACACATCCTGTGGTAAATTTATCCCTAAGGATTTTGTGGTTTTCGTGCTATTGTAAGTGGTATTTTATACAAAATTTGTGTATATTTTACATATAATAAAATACACATATTTTAGGTGTATTTCAATTAGTTTTGGCAGGTTTATACCTTATATAACTACAACGCAAAAAAGATATAAAATATTTCCATCACCCCAAATGTTCCCTTGTGTGAACTTTTAATAAATATGTCACCTCTGAGACCTAAGTAGTTGCTAATCTGACTTTTGACACTTTACATTAACATTTTCTTCTCTAGTTTCATATAAATAACACCATAAATATATTCTTTTATGTCTGGCTTACATGGCTCAGCATAATTTTTTGAGATTATTCCATATTATTATGTGTATGAACAATTTGTTTTTATTGCTGAGCAGTATCACATTATATACATCTCATTGTATAGTTTTCCATTCAAATGCTGTTTGTCAGGACTGTTTCTAGTTTGGGGCTATAATGGATATACATGCTATGAATATTCACATAGAAGGTTGAGGGTTCATAGGTTTTCATGTCTCTTAGCTAAATATTCAGGAGTAGAATAAATTGAGACTTTGGAAATATAACTGTATAAGGAACTATCAAACTCCAAAATAGTTGTATCATTTTGCATTCTTAGCAGAAGTGTAAGAAATTTCTATTTGCTCCTCATTTTCATCAACACTTGGTAATGTCAATCTTTTAAACTTAATCTTTCTGAGTTTGATCTTATTTTTCATTGAGGTTTGAATGTTGCAATTCCTTTATGGCTATTTAAATTGATATGCTTATACCCTACTAGAGGCCCAGTGCATGAAATTCATGCATGGGTAGGGTCCCTAGTGCCTGCCGGCTGGCTGGGGCCTTCTTTCATTTCGTGCTGCCCCCTGGTGGTCAGCACACATCATAGCAAGCAATTGAACTCCTGGTCTCCCAGTTGAACTCCTGAGGGAATACTTTGCATATTAGACTTTAATATATAGAGATTCTATATGTCTTTTGTTAAGTGTCTTTTCAAATACTTAGTTCATTTTTTAGATTGTCTGCTGCTTATTATTGATATGTGTTAGTTCTTCACATATATTATGCATAAATCTTCTGTGACATATGATTTATATAATAATTCTTATGAATATCACATTGCAAACATTATATCAAAATTATGGTACAGTGAGCATATATATTATAAATGTTAGCAAGATATATTTATTTGCAAATATTATTTGGTTCCAGCAGTTGCCGAGTCCAAGTGAATGTGATCTTAGCCAGTGTTTTTTAAATAATAACAATCAAATACAAGAAGACAAACAATGAGACTGATGAAGCTTGTTGGTGTTGCCTCCTTTACATCCATCTAAAAAGCTTCCTTCTAAAATGATAATTATGCAACATGATAGAAGTACTAATTATCACTGCATGTTGCTGAGACTGCAACTCTGGTAACTCCTCCGTGGTGAGTTCCAGAGAGTGCTCCTCAACGAGCTCATTCATGTCTCTCTCATCCACCTCCAGGCCCATGGATTTTCCCAGGGACACTATCTCCTCCTCCAATGGCACCTTGGGTTTGAATCCTCCAAAGGTCTTTTCGGCTACGGCCTCATGCCACAGCTTCTTCCATGCAGAGGTCAAAGTCCTCGTTGTAACACCCAGCCAGGTCTGATAAATAATTCTGAGGCATATCATGATGTTAAAGTGGTTCTTCCAGAACTCTGGAAGGGTGAGATTTGTGTTCTCCATCACCTCAAAGCAGCGCCGGAACAGGTGCTTGATGTACAGCTTTTTAAAATTAGACATCACCTCCTGATCCATGGGCTGCAGGACAGGAGTGGTGTTGGGAGGTAGGTAGACAACCTTTATAAACTTGAACTCTTCGAGAAGTTCATCTTCGAGGCTCAGTGGGTGAGCAGGAGTATCGTCGTGGACGAGGAGGGCTCGCATGGTTAGGTTATTTTCCTGTAGATATTTCTTAACAGAAGGGTCGAAAACCAGGTTTACCAACTCCACAAAGAACTGCCTGGTGACCCATGCCTTTGGGTTTGCCCTCCACATAACTTGCAGTTTATCTTTTAAAATCTTATGTGACTTAAAGACTCTGGGGTTTTCCGAATGGTATATGAGCAGAGGCTTGGTCTTGCAGTCACCACTCGTGTTGGCGCACAGTGCGAGAGTTAGCCTATCCTTCATGGGTTTGTGGCCTGGCATCGCCTTCTCCTCTGCCGTTATATAAGCCTATTTGGCACCTTCTTCCAGAAAAGCCCTGTCTCATCACAGTTGAAGACTTGCTGGGGGATATATCCTTTGGCTTCTATCAGTTCGGAAAAAGTTTTGAGGTAATCCTCAGCTGCCTTCACATCCGAACTTGCTGCCTCACCATGACTGACAATGGAGTGAATGCTGGACCTTTTCCTGAAGTTATCAAACCAGCCTCTACTGGCTTTAAATGCTTCGTCTTTCGATGCTTCTTCTGTGCGTGGGGTCTGCTCCAGCAAACCACCATAAATCGCTCGCACCTTCTCGCATATGATGCCCTGTATTAATGTATCTCCTTTAAGCTGTTTCTCCGTCAACCACACCATCAATAAATTCTCCATCTTTTCATGGAGAGAGTTATGGAGCTTAGAAATTATTGTATAGCTGGCGTTATACCCTTTATCGACTCCTTCTGTTTAAGCACAGTGCATATCGTTGAAGTATTACTCCCCTCCTGCCTCGCCAAGTCAGCCACTCACACACCTTGCTCATATTTTTCTATGATTTCACGCTCTTCTAAGCACTGACCTTTCCATTCGCTTCCTTCAGACCCATGGTTATAAAAAGAAATGTGATAAAGTATGTAAATGCACAAAAGATGCTTCAAAAATGAGGTAAATAAGCACACTGACTGAGGCGTGGGAAATTATGAGACGCTCCAGTCATGGTAAACTGGTGCAGCTGGCTGATCCACGCGATTACTCGTATATCAAATGTTGCTCGTATTTCAAAGCAAAAAATCGCTTGCTTGATGGCTTGTATCTCAAAAATCTCGTATGTTAGGGCACTCGTATCTCGAGGTACCACTGTATCTTCTTGTTTTCCTTGGTAAAGATTCATAAGTTTAGTGCCACAGTTCCCTATGTGAGGTAGAAAGATGTTTTGTAAAGGTTGTTTCACCTGGGTCAGGCTAAGAAGCTTAAAGGCTATAAATGCACAGTAAATAATCCTATGCAATAAAAGGGTAATATGCAAACCAACCGAACAGTGGAATGACTGGTTGCTATGATGTGCACTGACCACCATGGGGTAGACACAGCAGCTGCCCCCCTTGTGGTCAGTGTGCCCCCACAGGGGGAGCATTGCTCATCCAGAAGCCCTGAGCTAGGCTCACTGCTGGTGAGCACAGCAGCTGAGGCAGGAGCTTCTCCCACCACTATGGCAGCACTAAGGATGTCTGACTATTGTCTTAGACCCTCTCCCCATGAAGACTGTGAGAGGGTTCAGGCCAGGCTGAGGGGGGAACCCCCCCCCCGCAAAGTGCAGGAGTTTTATGCACCAGGCCTCTAGTTTTATTATATGAGATGAACAAGATTTGAGAATGTCTTTTACTTTAATAAAATTTATGTATGGTGTTATAGTGGCCTAGAGGAGAAATAACATGCTACCAAATGATAATTTATTACACTGTCTGACTCTTAGGGCAAGCTGATGAATTATCACTATAGAGTGTATTTTCTTACCATATCTAGAAAATCTTTTTGATTAATCATAGATACTTTAGTTATCAAGGTGATACAGCATTATCCACATACTTTTTTCTCTAAAATATACATATAAATTTAATTAACCTATCAAAGAGATTTTTTTAACTTCTTTTAGGGAGTGTGATTGTTGAGATAGTTCTCATGAAACTGGAAAATTAGTACCATAAACATACTCAGAGGAAGTCTAAACTAAACACAAATTTTCACTGATATTTATTTGAAAATCATTCTGTTCACCATAATATGATTGATATACAGCACCAATTATTGATATACCAGTATGTGTTTAAACTAATGATTTTTTAAATAAAGCTAATTACAGAATAAATGTATACTTTGTCTTTGTATTTAAAATTAAGAAAAGGGAATTCCTTATGGATTTGATTAGGGCTTTACATAGAAGAAAGATTCTTTTTAATTAAATTGTGTCTAAATTGTTAAAAATAGATCTAACCATAAATCTATAAATTTACTTCAAGACTAATTATGTTGAACGTAAGTCAGATTTTAAAATACTTTTAAAACTATTTTATTGTCTAACCACTATTTGTACAACTGAAACTAAAACAAAATAGTATTGAATGTAAATTGTAATTTAAAAATAAAAGAAATTAAAATTTATTTTTGAAACTCTTCTCTAATAGCTAATTTGTTTACAAAGGGAAGAAAAACTCTGTTATCGACTTTTACAGTTGACTTTTTAAAAAGTATTTCCTACATATATTATTTCCTACATGTATTCTAATATAGTATGGAGTATTATTCACAGTCTGCATCATCAATTATCTGAAAAACATTGCTTTTAGAAAAGTTTCCTTCTTTCTACCTCTGATTTTAGTTAAAACATGTTTGTTAATGAAAGTAGATTTACTAGAACTTAATGTAGATACAAAGAAGCAGGATTCCAAACATTGGAAATAGATGGAAAAAATTTGGTAAGGAACAAATGCAGGTACTACATGGAGCCAGTGTTGATGTAAGCTATGACAACTCATATTTGCTAACAGTAGAACCTCAATAATCTTAAGCTCTTTTAGACAATGCTAAGAGAGAAAGATGATCAGATATGTAATTCATAGTGTCCAAGTTTAAAACAAACTAATGAAAAACCACAAATATTCATGATACTAAGATCATAAAGAAGTTTCTCCCAAGAATCTTCATGAAGTTAATGCTGTAAAAAAACAGTTTAACTTTAGTGGCCTTTTCACATAGAATCTAGCATCAAGATTCACTTCAATCCTTAATGTAGTCCCATGCCCTCAGACAATCTGTTAAATCAATTCAGTGTATGTAGCATGTGGACGTGTGTGTGCATGTGTGTGTGTTTGTGTTTGTGTGTGTGTGTGTGTGTGTGTGGTGCATGCACCTGAATGTGTATATTTGGCTAAAGGGTAATGAGAAGGGTGTATGTCAAGTTGATGATTATCAATGCTGAGATATAACACAAAGTAAGATGATATATTATTTCTTTCAGAAAAGTACCCCAAAATATAGCTTTTTTCAATTATACTGTCTGTAAAGTTTAAATTCTCACAGCAAACTTTAAAATCCACTCCTTCAGTTTCTAATTAATATTAAGAATTAAGCCTGACACCTTACCTTTGTGTCACAGCTGCATAATTTGTTCAGTTTCAGAATTCTTCTATAGTTAGTCTATATGGCAGAAGCATGTCTCCAAATCCAGGGAGCAATGCATTATTTCCAAAGCACTGCTAATTCATATGTTATGTTGAATAAGGGTGTGTCTGGATGATCGATTTGGTTGGAGGTGTGAAATGTGAATTTTCTATGAAGATAAATTCATAAAATAATTTCATTAATCAAACTAATGAATAGTGAATGAGGTCTTGATTATTCAGACAGACAGAACTTGTTCAAATATTTCTCATTTTACTATGATATTTCTAATTTATGAAACTGGAAGCTCTCACAAGGGAGGAGTCTACTTTTGTTTGAGTTCATAATTGTGTTGAATTAATCATTAAGGTATTAATAAATCACAGACTTTTCTTTATTCCAATAACTAAGCTGCAAGTTTAATCTCTGATAGGTACAAGCATCTAGCAAGAGGTTGAATTTGTTGACTTCCAATATTCCCAATTCCCTCTGAGAACCTATTATCCTATGACTTTTCCTTGCACTTACCATACTACTTCCTACTTAGGAAATGGTAATGAATAGCTTTATTAATAGCAAGGAGATGCCTTTGACCTACTCCCCAATGTGAATTGCTTTAGTTGTGAAAATCATCATGCCTTCACCCATATATACAGTGCTCTGTTCGGTGTCCATGCTTGGCTCCTGCTTGTATTTCTTTTCTTCTTCCTCTCTCCCTCCTTTTTCTCCTCCTCCTTTTGTGTCTAATTCTCCAAGTTTCCCCTTTCTCCTTTTCCTTCTTCTTCTCTTCTACTTGAAATGCATGAACACATCCTTTGTACCCTGTTGGCAGGACTTTCTATGTAATCAAGTTCTACTATTCATTATTGTCCCCTGCCTCTTGCTTTTCAGTGAGTTTCTGGGTTGTGAATGTTTATTCTTTCCATTCAATTCCTTAACACAATCCTGTCCAAGACAGGGGTGAGACATGGAGACCAGACTTCACCTAGTAACATTGCTCTGTTAAAAAAAAAAAAAAAAAGCAAAACACAATTAAAATTAGCCTAACTGGTTTGGTGCGGTGGATAGTGCATTGGCCTATGGACTGAAGGGTCCCGAGTTTCTGATCAGCATGCTTGGTCCCTCTGGGCTGCAATAACAGAACACCATAGCCTGGGTGGCTTACACAGCAGACATTTATATATATATATATATATATATATATATATATATATATATATATATATATATTTATATATATATATATATTATACATATATATAATTAATGTATAATATATATATATTATTAATATTATTTATATATATATATATTGATTTTGAAGAAGAAAGGGAGAGTAAGTAAGAGATAGAAACATCAATGATGAGAGAGAACCACTGATTGGTTGCCTCCTGCATACTCCCTACTGGGGATCAAGCCAGCAACCAAGTAGAAGATCCAAACTGGGATCCTTCAATCCTCAGTCCAACGCTCTGTCCACTGAGACAAATCAGCTAGGGCTATACATTCTTTATATTGCAAGTGTTATTTTTTATGAAGTTTTTCCTATACATTGGAAATACATGATTTATTTATCTTCTAAATTCCCCTTGCATTTAACAACTGCATCATGTTTCTTTCTAGCTTGTTAATAATTACTTCCTAACTAAATCTCTTAACAGCAGATATAACTAAAGTGTTATTTGAAGAAATCATACATAGTACCCCTGTTTCTGAATTTCTCTCCTTCTCTTTCATTTCATTAGTGTTGTTATTAGTGTTTTATTCTGGTGATTCCACAAGTTTTTCAAAGCCCCCCTTTTCTAATTGTATAAGAATGTTTCATCTCTCCTTTTACAAATTTGTATTCTTTATTGTTTAAAATATTACATATGTCTCCTTCTCCACTCCCCTCCCCCCCCACACACATTGTCTTCTCCTAGGCCATTCCTATTCGTAGCACATGCCCTCACACCTACTGTCTGTGTCCATGGATTATGCTTACTAGTATATGCATGCATACAAGTCCTTTGGTTAATCTCTTCCTTCCCTCCACATCCCATGCCTTCTTTCTGGGGTTGGATGGTCTGTAGTCTGTTTTATTTAATAATGACATACTTAGAAGGCATATTACTTTCTATTTGCATTACATGATAGTCAATTAAAGTAGTTTTAGAATCAAATATGAGCAACCTGAATTTTATTTATAAAAAAAAAGCATATCAAGAAAAAGGGTGCTATTACACAGGTCCTAGAAGATCAAGAAAATTTTTCAACAACTGTGAATTTTTCTGTGAAAACATTTCTGCTTCTATATAAGTTTTCTACTATGCATGAACTTTAAAAATTTATGCAAATTACAAATTTCTTGATTTGTTCTGATTTTCTTAACTAGGTTTGCACAAGGATTAACAAATTTTAATGTATTTTTCTTCCTGATTTCTAAGAAAGAAAGAAATAATGTAAATAAATATGCTCAGTCACTATAAGTTATAAGTGAAATTAACTTACATATTTGTATTTCTAGAATTGTAAAAGTTGAAAGTTATATATATCACCTTTTGGCAATATGGAAATATTATTTATTTAAAAATTGCCTTTTTTAATAAGAAAGAAATTAAAAATTCTAATTAACTAAGGTTTTATTATTTGTAAGCATATGCATGTTTCTCCAGCATTAAGCACACAGTGAAGTATAACAAGACCACATTAGTTAAAGATATAAGTTTTATAAACTTGGAATAGATGACACACTCCAACCAGTTGAAGAATAAAAAGGTAATATAAAATATATTTTCTAAGATCTTCAGTAAAAGAAAAAAAAGTAACCAATGTTTTTTTTTTTTTTTTATTTCTTTAAGTAGTGATAACATTGATGTTTGTTCTTGGTATAGTTCTATCCCAATATCCAGAATGAAATAATGTATTGAGAAATATTTCTAACAATCACATATTTTTTCTGTGCATTTTTTTTTACTATTTCATTGTTTTATATTCTGGACATATTCACTGGACTTAGTCAATCCATTCTGATAAATGGCCACCCACAGAAATTAGTACCTTCTCTAAATGTTATCGTCCGATTTATTTATTTATTTATTTATTTAGCCTTATCCAACTTTTCAAAATTGTCTTATTAACTGTCAGATCATTAGTCTTCTTGGATCTTGAGTCAAGTAGGAAGTCAAAATATCAAATCATTCCATCCATCCTATTTATTTTTATTCTCTGGTGGCATTTGGTAAATGAAGGGGTTGGTTTTAGATAGGTGAGGTCTGCTTGCTTTAAAAATGAGAACTTTTTTGCAGGTAATATTCTCATTTTTCATGGAAATAGCAACATTTTAAACATGGGAGGCTACAGGGAGAGAAAAGATGACAATAGTGCTGTGTTACATGTAAAACAATTAATTTTCAAAGCTAGAATTCATTCACCAAAACCATGGTCTCACCAAGATAATATTGCAAGCTTTGCTTAATTACTAGTGTCATAATCTATATTTCTGAGCTATTTCTTTCCTCTAACAATGTAAAAGTAATGAAGGCTAAGGGTCCACTTTAGAAAAAAGGACAATTGCTGAAAGAAATGAGCAGAACTTACAGAATCTTCCACACACCATATCAGTTTTCTTTTTCCTAGTTGCATCAGATAAGCGCTACATACCTGGAGCACATTCATGGGCTACATAGGTGAAAGTAACCAGGGACCAAAAACAAGACAGGTGTCAGGAGAGGCCAAGTGCCAAGATCTTGCTCTTAGGGGTACAGGGGCTCTTCTTAAAATCAAGTCCTACTCTGTAAGGCAGTTAGGCATATATGAGCAATGGAAAGTTTATATGCTATTATTGTTTTAACAAATCTGCTTATTCTTTACTATTTCCTTTTTGTCATATATTACTTTCAAATAAAATATATTTTAATTAGATTAATTTCCAGTTTTTATATAAGCAAAATACTGCAGTAAATAATTTTGGTTTGATTTATTTGTTAATTATTCTGAGAAACTATATATCCCTTGCTCTAATAGAATTTAGTGCAACCAAATTTCACAATACAATAACTTATTTAATGACTTTCTAGTATGCTCAAATGATACACTCCCATGACTCATGAGATTTCATTATTTCTCTGGCATTTAAGTGGGTCAAAATTATTCCAAATCAATCCTCTTTCCTTAGTTATGCTTCATCATTTTGAAGCTGGGCTAGTTGTAGAATTTACTCCAACTAAATAATTTATATCTGCTTTTAATTAGTTAGAATTTTCCAACAGAGCAGTAAAAACATGTGTTTCATTCCCATGAAAACTAATTTGTTTGGTTCTATTCCATGGTTTTTGACTGTTCACAAGCTAGCTATTTAAAGGAATTTTTTCACAATAAACAGCTGAAGCTTGAGAGTTGGTGATATAGTAAACTTCTACCTATTGTACTGGAAAGGAAACTGGATCATATTCTATTGCAACATCAATACTTTCAGCAACAAAAAAACACACATAACTCAAGAGAAGTTAGTTGGATGTTTTAATATTGTTTTGATGTCAGCTTAATTTTATTCTGATATCAAGGAATTTTAGTATATGGGATATAGCATCAAGGTAGAAACCAGAAAAGACATAAATAACAAATGCTCTATCATATTTAGACTTTAAAATGTTTTATAATCACAAAAATATTACTTGCCAGCAGTGTGTACTTTTTCTGAAAATTAAGAATGGATTTTGATTGCAAGTTTAAAATATTATATTACTTATTATATTGACATTTATATGCAATCATTTCCTATTTAATAACTGTTAGGTGAATTTGAATAAAGCAAATACATTGTATTGGGTTTTAATAAATGCAGGGACTCCATTTTTGCTACTTCTCTTGTTAAAGTCTTAATATATTTTATATTTGTTATAAACTATTCCATGATATTTATTAATCTTTTATTATAATTATTGGATTATTATAATTATAGTCTCATTTCTTCATATAGTTTTTATATCTAATCACACATGTATGTGCTTAAAGATCTACTCCTTAACATTTCAACTCAGCTTCAATTAATTAAAAATTTGATTTAATGTTTAACATCTGTCTATATCTTTTACTTTTATCTCACCTTATCATCAATCTTCATTTAATTACTTCTCTATTTTTTTAATTTAAAAATCTTTCCTGGGATACCAAAGACACCTTTCTCCTACCTACCTATGACATGCTTAGTGCTCAAATTAATATATTTTTGCTTATGTCTTCAATGCTTTTTACATTATGAGCTCAATTTACTATTTGCAATTACAACCTAATTCTCTGCTCTTGTCCAGATGGAATTCAGTGAACTACCAGATATATAATAATTATTTTAGGAAGTTCAAAGATGCATTATAACATGAGCAGAGGGTGGCAGGGAGTGGAGTACTGTGGGAGGGGTCCACTTTTAGCAGAAGCAGGACCAGAGTGGTAGGACATAATCCTATAGCCAAAGTAGATATATGTCTTATATTGAACCTACTCTACCTAAGGTAAAGCAAAGTCTGGAGCCTGCTGCCTCTCAGACTTGCTCTCACACCACTTTCTATTGACTCACTACTTGCTATTCTGGTCTTTCCTTTTCTCCTAAAAGGGAAATTGTTACTTAATAAGGGAGGGCTTTTGGCATTCCCATTCTTAAAACTTCTCTTAGTTCTTTACATGGCTGCCAGTTTCCCAGTTTTTAGGTATTGCTCAATGTCCCAGAATTTATCTAAGGATGCAAGCACAGGTGGCCAAGAGTATCCTCTGCCAATAGAATGGACTTATACGGATGACTCAAAGCACTTATTAAATATTGGCCGAGCATAAATTACACAGGAGACAGACAGGCAATGCACGAATCACACGCGGTGTATTTACCAGAGTCCCGGTGGTTTCCAGACCTCAGCAGGCCACCGGAGATCCGCGCTGACAGACACACACACTGGACGTTGGACGTTGCAGCTGCAGCTCGTCGTCTTGTAGAGGCATCCGCTTGTGGCTCACGGTTTGGACCCAGGGTCCACGGCAGAGCGACCGTCTGTGGAGGAGCAGACAAGTGGCTCTTTTATGTGCTCAAGCAGACATCTTCAGTGTGTCTTCAGTGTGTCTTATCAGCGGGTCCCAGGTGTTCTGCTATCTGGTCTTTACATGTGGGGTACAAACTTTTATATCTCTTACATGCACATCTCTTTTAAGGGCGTTCACACTTCATTCCACTCTCTAATATGTCACACCCAATTTCTTACTTTATATTTGTATTCTATCATTATTATTACTATAACACTCAGCTCCCTAATGTCAGTTCTCTCCTTTTGGTGACCTCCTCATCTATTACAGTTCCCCTCTGCCCTTACTCATTGTATTATGCAGCAGGTAAAAACTTCTGTAAAATTTGGAAGGTAACATGGGATATAGATGATAAAATGGCAAATGTATAGCTCCCATATTTTTCTTTATTAAGTTCGTAGGGGGCATGGACCTTCTTTGTATTCCTAATACCCAGCAAAATACAGTATACAACGTTTAGTAGGTGATAAATAAAATTGTTGAAGTGCTGGTGTTCTTATCCCAGTATTACAAAGGATTCAGCAATCTAGAAAAAGAAGCTATGTGTAGATTCAATAAGGAGTCCAAAGACAAAAGATAATTTTTAAAGGTATTGGGGGTCAGAGGAGCTTCAGCTAAAGAAGCTAAAAATACTATCCCTGGATTGTATGATTTATTAACACAATCTGTCCTAAGGCAAGGTGGAGATAATACATTTCAAAGGGTAGGGTTTATAGAAGCATTGTCAGAGGGGGAATAGCCTACAGGTGTTCAGGTGTTTGGCCAACAGGAGGCAATAACATGCAGATTAAGATGCTCTGAGCTGTCTGGCAGCAAACCTATTCAGATTTGGGCGGTGTATTTCCAGCAATTCCAATAGGTAAACTCCATATGTGGCTCAGACCTTATTGAGTCCCCCAAGCTTCACCAACTTTTTGATGAAACTTGTAACTATGACATGTTGAAATTGGTTCCCAGCATTGAAGTGAGTTCAATATATATCCTTCCACCTTTACCCATTTATGGATAGATTAAGGATAAAAACAGGTAAGACTGAACAGTGAAGCTTCACAATAATTTTTGTATTTTTGTGACAAAATTACCTTCCTTCCTCCCTATAAACAGCATGTTTCTTAGAATATTGATCCTTTTAAACAAATATGAAGCGCTGGGCCTAAGCCACTTGATCATGGGTGTCATATTTTATAATAAGAAACATATTTTTTTGTTTTTCATACTATTCTTAAATTTTATTTTCTGTCAAAGTAACAACACATACAAATGAAAAAAATATTTTTAAAAACCCAAAAAACATAATTTAAAACAATGCATGTTCATCTCTTCCCATCCTCAAATCCAATCCCAGATCAAACCATTTTTAAGGGTTTCTACTTTTATCTCTCTTACTGAGCACTTCCCTAATTAATATGAAAGTAGTGTGAGGATAATCAATCTCTGTCTAGAGCAAGTGATAAGGCACATCTTCCTATCAGCACAGTATAAAAATTAATTGTTACAAATGTGTCACTTGTATTGAACTTTTCACTAGCTGAGATTGTACATTTTTTGAGAACAACATAGTCATGAATAAATGTCATAAAACATAAGAAAAAAACATAAACACAACAAAATACTATACTTCCAGTTTTGAAGGCTTGAAATAAGAGCAACTTTGGAAATCAAAATGAATGTTAATAATAAAAGGAGTTCAAAAATGAAGATGAAGTGAACACAAAGGCTTTCAAGAAGCTTCTTTCCCCAGGGTTCCTTGTGCTTTAACTTTACATGTCTTATTTTATATCTATAATGAAATTATAGGGAGGTAGCAAATGATGAGCTGGGAACAATGAAAATGAGAAAACAAACTTAGAGCCATTCAATGACAAAAGAATACCAGGCTTCAACCCTGTGTTATGGCTTCAAGTCCATCTTTCATTACATTAGCATTGGTTCTTCTCTCTGGGAAGTTAAAAATCATATTGCATACTTCACCTGTTTTACTATTATTATTTTACTGGCTAATCAAGAACTGTGAAATTTTGGTTGGAATTTCAATATGTTTTGATTCATTCTAATAGAAAATTACAATTTTATATATTTTCTTTCCTTGGTGATATGGAATATGCAGTCATTTTTCTCAATCTCAATAAATTAATTCCCCATTAGAAAAGAAAAAGAGTGTCAAAAATGATTCTAGATTGGTTCTGATATCCAAGGGATTGTGAAAAAGTAAAAGTATATATACAGTTTCCTTCTCTAATCAAACAGAACTTGTAAGCCTATTGTGCCCATAAATAAATATTAGTATATTCTTAAGGTCTTTTTGTTCTATTGACCTAATATGTATACTTTATAGCTAAAGGAATTTTCCTACCTTAGTTTAGACATTATTTTAGACTTTGGGTTTTATGCAGTTCTGGAACACTAAACAAAAATAGCAAAAACAATTAAGAGCTGAAAAGCTTACAAATTTAACCATGGAATAATGATAGGTGAAAGCTTATGAAGTATTGTAAATACTAAACCTAAAGATAGCTGTCAAACTCTTACACTGTTTATAAATATCCCATTTTTTACAAAACAATAAAACTGTTTTAATTTAAATTGAGCTCTTCCCCAATTATTTTTAAAATAATCTATCAGGTACAATGATGAGAATATGCTAAAATATTTATTTAAAATAAAAAAAATGACTATGGTAAATTTACGTAGCTCAATTTTATTTCAAATAAATGTAGTAACTTACAAATTTCAGATGTTTACCACATCCAAGAACCTTGAGAAAAACACAATTCAAAGCTATAACCTTATGTCCTTTCTATGGTCTCCTACAACAGAATAATCTCTTACTTTCTCTTCTTATCTATTCTTAAAATGTACTTTGACTCCTTATACTCTGAAGTAGCTGCTGGCTGTACAGAAACCACACAGCACTCTCTGCTCAGACATTTGCATTCAGTTGCTCTTGGGACATATCTGGAGTAGTTACAGATGTTTCATACATTCAACATGTTAAGATCTGCCATCCCTGAAACTGAAACACACATCTCTTTTATTTGCCTTTTAAATTTTCAAGTTGTCATTTATTTGTATATGTATGTTTCTTAAAACACAAACTTCTTGAGATCAGTATTTTGTAACTCCCAGAACTTATCATAATTCCTCTCAAAGAGTGAAGTGGTAATGAGCTTATTTCAGAAAAGCCAGAATACGGTGCTTTCATGATAGTTTCCTATACCACAAAATAACATTTTCTCTACCTGATTTATTTCATTTTAAAAAAAATGCTAGATTGGAAATTAAATTTTTAGTTGTTTAAAATATCTATGTGAAAGCCAGACATAACCTTATTTTTTTTCAAAAATACTTGAGAATTTGTTTTATCTTAGGTTATTTATGCAATTGCTTTTTACGAAGCACTATTTTTCTCTTATATGGTGACAGTTTCCCCTCACAATCTACATTTTTATATAAAAAAGCATGTTATTTTGTCTTAAAGAATGCTGACTTTTCCAACATCCACCTTCAAATGTACTTATTATATATATTATCTCCTTCTTGCTATAGCAACCTTTTCCTTTACCAGAGCCCTAGCCACATTGAAAAGTAATGAACTAAATTACACTTTTAACATAAATGAAATAATGCATACATAATCTTTCAAACAGTGTCTCGTACATAGTAAAAACTAATAAATGATAGCAATTATGGAATTCTACCCATAATTTGACTGCTTAATTTATTTTCCAAAACATTAAACTCTATAATAGTGTCCAGATTAATCAACTATTATTTCTTTAAATATGTTCAAATAAGATTTATAATAATAGTTCTCTATTTTTTTTTCAGTTCTTCACCCCTAGCATATTTAATTTAGATAATTCCTTAAGGCAAGACATATTTTTGCATTTGGGAATAAAAGAAACAATGAGATCCATTTCTAAAACATTATATTTCACTCTCATAACCATATCTAATTCTTTTTATGTAGCATTCAACATTGAACCTATTTTCATTTTATCTCTGTGAATTCAGTAAGTGGATGAGAGCCATTGTCTAAATAGTACAAAGAAAGCTAATGCTAGATTAATCAGTGATGCATTTATTTTCTCCTTGAAAGTGAAAGATCAATTAATTCCAACAATAATATCATATTATAAATTGTGTTTCAATTGAGCAATCCTGAAAGGATTCATTCCATCTAGTGTTGTGTTCTTCCTTCTTGAAATTTCAAAAGTGTATAATAGCAGTATATAACAGAGACATAACTCCTGTTGTTTTCAAAAGATATTTGGAATGATTTCTTTCTTTCAGAAGGAATCTCTTGCCTAAAGCTTGATTTTCTACAATTCCTATTTTTATTAGCAATGTCTAAATTAAACACACACACACACACACACACACACACACACACACAATCTATGTTTGATTGACAACATTTTTCACTTTGAGACTGAGGTGACAACTAGCTAAGCATGTAAGAATTTTTAGATACTTGTGAGCAAAGTCCTCATTTAAAGTGTTAGGTTTTCTATTCACAGGTAAGAAATAAAATTCTTAAAAAAGTATAGCAAGTAGGTAATTTTGTTTAGCCCTAATTTATCAAATTGCTGTCTTAGTTGCAAATGTATCTGGGGTTCTTGAAGTTGTTTAGCTTTGTTTTATTTTAAGTTCACCAGTGATATTGATCTTTAAAAAAGCAGTTTTTAAGGAATCAGGAAAAGTATATTCGGTGTCTAGCGAGCAACCATTTAGCTGAATCTTTTGTTTCCCTCTTTTAAAGGAATTTAGACTTTAGAATGCACAAGAAGGCCAAAATATTTTTTAATATATTTTTTTGATTTTTTTTTTTACAGAGACGAAGGGAGAGAAATAGAGAATTAGAAACATCAATGAGAGAGAAACATCAATCAGCTGCCTCCTGTATGCCCTCTACTGGAGATGTACCCACAACCAAGGTACGTGCCCTTGACGGAAATTAAACCTGAGACCTTTCAGTAGGCATGCTGACGCTCTATCCACTGAGCCAAACCGGTTTGGCCAAAATAATTTTTGATTACATGATAACAATAAAAAAATTCCAGAAAAATAAAATTCATATTTATAATTGGCAACAAAAAGAACCACCTTCCCTCATTCTTTCAAGAGTGTATGCCATACTAATGCCTTGTTTGCTAAAAATTTTATACCTAAAGTGACACATCTGAATGACTTAATAGTCATAATAAGTGCTCGTGAATTCTATTAGTTACCTATTATGGATTGATAAGATACTTATATTTATATAGAATTTTCTACATTATGAAATATAAATTAGTATATATTTTCTGAGAGAAGAGCATGCAGGACAATCAATTAACTTGAGATATTAGGCAATTACCTGCAGGAAGAAGCAGGAATGTGACCACTAGGAGACAGCTGGGCAATAATAACATGAATTCAGCTGCATCAGTAACAGTGCAGACCAACTTTAAACTGATGAAAGAAAAAGGAAGGCCTGGAAATTAAAATAAGGCAGAATTTGCACACTCTACCAGCTTCGCTGCAGAGACTCTGCTAGGTTCTCACAGAAACCAATGTATTGAGAGATCTGACTTATTGTCAGAAACCAGGCAAGCCAGAAGACATTGGGTTAATTGCTTAAAGTACCCGAAGGAATTCTTTACCCATATAGTGAATTTATGAAATTAAAAATAGGGTAGAAAGATAGACTTTCTTAAATAAAAATTGAGATAATCAATAGTATCTTTATGCCATAAAACTTTTAAGACAGAGCAAATCTATATATTTATGTAATGGAAAAATATGCTAATTAAACAGAACGCCATAATGAGTGGAACAGACAGGAGGAGGTTGCGTGCACAATATCCAGGGCAGCAGGGGCCTCTGTACATCTGTGCTGCGCAAAGGCCTGATCAGCAGCGGCCGTGGCTGCTTCAAGAGCCTGAGAGGGAGGCAGGGTTGGACCGGCAGCAGCTGTGGCTGCTGCGAGGCCCAGGGAGTGAGAGGCAGGGCCAGACCTACGACTGGAGGTGAGATTTTAAATCGCACACTGGGCTCCTCCTATATACTATATAGAAACTTGAATCTACATGCATGTAGATGAGAAACAAGAATAAAAATTGAAGATAAAATAAAATTTATTTTCTTATTTATTTTCTCTAAAATTAACTGTCTAAAACAAATTCAGCAGCAATGTGTTATGAGTTATTGCATACATAAACTAAGATGTATAGGCACAATAGCACACAGAATGGGAGATGCAATTGAAATATTTAGTTGTGAGAAACACTACATGTGAATTGAATCAGTATAATAGTAATTGAAAGTACACTCTAATTAAAAATGTCTATCTGTAATCTTAGATGAACATTTAAAAAATTTAAAATGTAGCAACAATGAATAAAAAATGGAGATAAAATGCATTCTTAAAAAGTAGTAAATTAACCTATGAGTAGGTAGAAAAAAAAAGAATAATAGAAACAAAAATAGAATATTCTAGAAGAACCAAGATGGTGGCATAAGGTATACAGTGGTACCTCGAGATACGAGTTTAATTCGTTCCGTAACCTTGAGGCATTGGAAACTATGAGACACTCGAGTCTCGGTAAACTGGTGGGTCGTGTGCAGCTGGCCGATCTGCGCGATTACTCGTATCTCAACTGTTGCTCATATTTCAAAGTAAAAATTGCTCACTTGACGGCTCGTATCTCAAAAATTTCGTATGTTAGGGCACTCGTATCTCGAGGTACCACTGTACACCTATATGTGCTGTCTCTCGCAACCACACCAAAACTACAACTAAAAGACAAAACAACTATCTCCCAAAACCACGGGAAAGCTGGCAGAGTGGAAGTTCTGCAACTATAAGGAAAGAAAAAATTACATTGAGACCTTATAGGATATGCAGTGGCTCAGAAAGGCAGAGGTACTGAGACGCTTGACTCGGGCTGGCGTGCGCTGTTGTTTTTCAATTGGGAGGGAGTTACGAGTTCCGGACTCTCTGAACTCCTGTTGCCAGCGAGATTCTGGATACCCAAATTCATACAGGGAGAAACCGGACTGTCTGCCATCTGGCTCTCTCGCAGAGTTGTACACAGGAATCACTGTTTACTATTCTGGGGCACGGGATGTGGGACACTGAAAAGAATGCAGCACAGAAGACTGACTGGCAGGGATTGCTGTTAGCCATGTCCTAGCCTAGTAATTCCCTGAGACCAAGCCCTGTCCAATTTACAAACCCATTCAGCTATGTGGCGACTTTCGCATATGAATGGCCTCCCTCTGGCAACTTAACCTAACAAATTTCAACTGGGTCAGACAACTCCAAAACTTCCAAACTCCAAGCAAAGAAGAGAAATCTGCAAATGTCACTGTAGCTCCTGCTGGGTGGCCTCAAACACTAGCTGACAGGCACCTCCTTGGAAATTCAGGAACCAGTGTACTTAGAGATCAGTGTGAGACAACACCAGATTTCAATTCCTCACATACATAAGTGATACACTCAAGAGGGAGACTCGGTGAGCACCAAAGCCCCACTGAAGCAAGTCCTGCCCCATAGGGGTGTCTCCAGCACAGTAGTTCTTCCATTAATAGACACAGCTAATTCTCACAGTCAGTTGGCCTGGAGATCAGTTCCTCCCTGTGTACCAACAGCAATCAAGGCTTAATTACAACAAGGCTGTGAACCCAGCCCACAAAGGGGTGTACCAAGAGTATAAAGCTACTGGGCCCTAAAGGACAACTAGCATACAAAGCCACTCCATCAACACCAGGAAGCAGCCAAAATGCAGAGACCAAGAAACATGTCACGAATGAAAGAAATGGAGAAGAGCAAACAAATGGACATAGAGTTCGAAACCACATTTATAAGGTTACTCAAGAATCTTCTACAAACTGCTGAGAAACTTAGTGAGACTTTCAAGGATCTTAATGAGAATGCCAAAAGAATGGAAAAGGACCAGTCAGAAATTAAGCATACACTGTCTGAAATAAAGAATAATATACAGAAATTCTGTAGCAGACTAGAGGACCCCAAGAATCAAATCAAAGATCTGAAATATGAAGAAGCAAAAAACATCCAACCAGAAAAACAAAAAAGAAAAATGAGTCCAAAAATGTGAAGATAGTGTAAGGAGCCTCTGGGATAATTTTAAGCGTACCAACATCAGAATTATGGGGGTGCCAGAAGAAGAGAGAGAGCAAGATAGTGAAAACCTATTTGAAGAAATAATGATTGAAAATTTTCCCTACTTGGTGAAAGAAATGGACTTACAAATTTTCTATTAATTCTGAGAGGAAACTAAGTTTTACCCATTACTCTTATCTTTTTGAGAAATTAGCAAAAGATAATTATTTTATTAAATTTATTTATAACCCAATATATTCATGTTGGTGAATTATCTTGAGCCTAATAATCATTGTCCTACTACCAGGTAAGCTTGCTGTTTATTTACTAGATTATTTTATTAAAATTTGCTGAAATATAACTACATACTATAAGATACTTATACATCAAGTATTTAATTTTATAAGCTTTGACAAGTTTATATATTTTTGAACCTATGAACACAATTATATTTTAAAGGAAAACAACTGTGTTTCCAATTCAAAATGGTAAATGATCATAAACATTTACTGGACATCTGTGGGAGTATGCACTGCTCAATCCTGCCACTGATCCAAGTGTGGGAACACATTCCTCCTTGAACCCTGCTTGCCATACTAACTGTTGGGAACTCAGTTACTTTATGCTGCTCCACTACAACAACTTTGGGTTCAAGTCCCTCTGCCAGGGGCTTCTTGGATGCTGGGTTGTAGACAGAGAAGCCATGACAAGTTGTGGGTGTATTGGAAAGTCTTTCTTGTAGAAGCTAGTGGCCATGTAGCTATTGCTAATAAGGAACTACTAGACAAAACAGTCAAAGTAAAGTCTCATTCTGAAGGTAGCCACAAAACAACTAGTTAACAATACATTTTTTTTTCTATATAGCAGTAGCCTCTGTCCTTACAGCCACTATCTGAGCAGCCATGTGCTGTCTCTCAACCTACAGCCTCACATAGCAGTTGAAACTGAGCCCCACCTCAGCAGCCTTAGTAACATACTTTAATACTACTTAGACTAAATATGTTCTCCAAAATAATGGCATCAATCATTTGGTTTATAGAAGGGCATGCTAATGCAGTACAGATTGCTGTGTTCTTGCACCTATGGACAGTATCTTAGCCTTGGACATTCTGATTAAGAGTGGACTTGGATATCCAGTGTACTCTGGCATGGTTCCCATAGCATCTCTTCAGAATCCCCAATAAATAAAGACAAAAGGTAAAGATATATATTTTTAAAAAGATAATAGGAAAGGGTGATCACACATTGATGAGGAGCCTAATGAGACACTAAACAAACAGAGAAGGTTATAGTTATCACAACTGATGATTTCAGTGGACAGGTATTTTCAGTGGGCCAAATTAAAATTGCTTAATTCATATTTTTAAACTTCTCTCATATTCCATAATCTATTCCATTATTAGTTCTACCTTTAATATATTTTCATAATCTAAATCTGAGAGGGACAGTGTCCACTTTCTCATCACTATGTATGATATAAACTCTAGGGTTTTTGCGTATGTGCATTATTAATTTGAGTAAGTTCTTGTCTATTCTTAGTTTGCTAAGAGGTTTTTTTTTATCATGAGTGGGTTTTGTATTATGTAATTTTTTTCTGAATCTTTGATGTTGTCTAATTTTCAGGTAATTGGGGATTTTCCACCTATGTTTTGTTTTTGAGTTTTAGTTTAATTCCAGTGTTGCTTAAGAATATACTTTGTAAGTTTTCTCTTATTTTAAGCTAAAGGCCAATGCATGAAGATTTGTGCAAGAAATCTCCCTTCCCCTGACTGCTGACATTGCCTTTGCTCTGCCTTCCCACACTTTCTAGAGGCCCTGAGCAGCTGGGATGCTACAGTACATCTGCATCTTCATCATGGTGATGAGGCAGGCAGCCCACCCCAAGCTCAGTGCCTGTGTATGCAAATTAAGATGCCATCTTTATTGGGTTAATTTGCATACTCATGCTTGATTGGCTGTGGGTGTTGCAAAGGTACAGTCAATTTGCATCTCTTTCTTTTATTAGTGTAGATTTGTTAAAGTTTACTGTATTGCCAAGAATGTGTTCTGTTTTGGAGAATGTTACTCATGTGTTTCAGAAAAATATTCATTCTTTTCTTATTAGATGGAATATTATATAGGTGTCAATTAGATTAAGTTAATTGGTAGTGCCATTTAAGTCATTTATGCCATTATACATTTTTTTTGCCTATCCAATCTACCAATTACTGACAAAAAGGTATTGAAGTTGCCAATGAGCATCAGATTTGTCTATCAGTTTTATTCTCTAAGTTTTGCCTTACATATTTCAACAATCTTTTGTTAGATACATACATATTTAAGATTATGTTTTCTGTTCCCTAAGTAGAGTTAACCCCTTTATCACTCTTTTGGGTTCTCTTTACTCTTTAAAAATGTTCTGTTCTATTTTTTATGAAACTGCTATAGCTAAATATATTTTTGTTTTTCCAGATTTCTTCTTTGGTTTTACTTTTCTGCAGTTTAAATATGATATGCCTAGGTTATATTTATTTATTTATTTATTTATTATTTATTTATTTATTTATTTATTTATTTGTATGTATACTTGGTACTTTCTGTGCTCTCAGGGTGAGTGCTCTTTCTTTTTACTTTTGAAAAGTATTCAGCTACTTCTTCATTATTTCTTCTACTCTACGTTTCTTTCTTCTCCTTCTGGCATCCCAATTATGTGTATGGTACCCTTTTGATATTGACCTAGGGTTCTTGCTTTTTTAAAATTCCTTTTTCTCTCTGAATTTAAATTTAAATTTGGGAAGTTTGTATATACCTATCACCAAGCATGTCTAGTCTATTGATGAATTCATCAAAGGCATTCTTCCTGTCTGTTACAGTATGTTTAATTTCTAGCATTTCCTTTTGATTGTTTCTTAGAATTTCCATCTCTCAGTTTGTTTCCCTGAATACTACTTATCAGAGAGAGTCTGCATCCTGCAAGTTCTTTTAGCTGTAATCTACTTTTATATTATTAGATCCTTGCTATGTGGTGGTCAGGTGTGGGAAGAAACACACAATAATTTTATGATTAAATCTGTTTGTTATTTTTTCAGTGAGTTTGCATCTCAGGCTATAACTTTTACTAGTGTTTCTTATTGTATACCTTAACCCACACCACCTACCCCTTTCCCTGGCTGTAGTCTTCCCTATGTCATTGAAGCTTTGCTCTCTATTTACTATTCTCTCCCTACTCCTATCAAAACCAAGAAGGGATTTTCTAAGATCTTCACTATGGGAATGTCACTGGTAAATATCCCACAAGAATAACCTATGAAATCATGGGAACTCCTCTTAGACTACAGCCCTAACCCCCCCATCCCAATAAGGGTTTCTCACTCTCGTGTTAATCCACACTTAATCTCCAGCAAATCATCAAAATTACCATTCAAGTGTTCCTACAGATGCTTGAATCTGGAGTGTCTGCTCCATTAAAAAGAGCTGTATCTCTCTGGTTGCATCTGTCTCTTCAGATTTTTACATGGTATTTTGCCTTGTGATATCAGTGAAAGTATTCAATTTCAGTTTGTTCAGATTTGTATTATTGAAAGAATAAGGTTGATCACTTATAATCTCTTTACATGTCAGAGGTAAACTTGAAGTAAATTTATTTTTAAGTTTGTTTTATTGAAGTTCTTGTTTAAGTAACTTTCTTAATATTAAAACCAATATTTTTAAAACATTTTAGTTAAGTTCATTTATTTCCTTTTATCTTTGCATTTTTTTCTTCATCTCTATTTTTTTCCTTCTGCTATCATTTATTATTTGGAATAATTTTGTTGAATACAGTGCAACCAATCTGAGCTATTCACTTCTGTTTCTTGATATTACTTTTTTACATTTCCTATATACTTTGTTTTCAATCTCTTATACATAGAATTGTTTATCAGACATACATTGCATTGTTCATCTGTTTATTGCAATTCTTTCTAAAACATAGCTTCTGTTGTATAACAAAATTATTTGTAATATTGAATAATGGCAGTTAATATTCCATTTTTATGCCTAGCATTTTTTTCATTAGATTACATGATCATGAATCCATTGTAATTAACAAATTTATTAATTAATTAACAGGAAAGGAACAAAGCGAAAGCCATTTAATATAGGCATGCTATTTGTGCCAGAAAACTGCAGTTTAACACTCCCCAGGTCTGTTCCCCACAGACTCTGGGGGACTAGACTAGACAATAAAAAAATAAACACATGCCCAGTAAGGTCTTAATGATGTAGGAAAGGTGATTAGTTGTCAATCACAGCTAGAAGCAGGTCATTGGCCAGAATAGACAGGGCTACTGAGTGGCCGGAAATCTGAAACATAAAAGCTTCTGGGCAAAGGAGTTCTCTGCTTCTCTGGCTTTTGCTGCTCCCACCTGATTCTGGCTCAGAAGGCTCTCATGCCCTACACTCAGACACATGGCCCACAGCCATGTGTATCCCACACACAATGGACTGATGGACTACAATTAGTTTGATGCTGTGCCAGACTTAACTCTTCCATGGAATGGAAACTTTGGATACTGGCTTTGCTTTTAGCTCTGCTGGATCCCCAGTTGTAACTTTCCCAGGACCAGTTTAAGGGAAATGGGACATTGGAAACTGAGGGACATAATTTCATGCAAATAAATCTTTCTACCATTTTTTACTCTCCCATGGATGGGCTTTGAAAATTCTTACTCCAGTGGTGCCCCAAGAATGCCACTCCCACTATCAACAGATAACTTCCACCCATGCAATTATTACATAATAATCATATCACATTTTTTTTTATTTCCCTAACTTTAAAATTTTTATATAGCATGCAGTTAATGCTTATAAAATAAGAAACATGTAGGCAACAAACACAATGCATTATAATGACAATTTTACTTGACTTCACAAAATACAATCTTGAACAGTTACAAAATTTTATTCACGTATTCTGACCTTTCTGTCTCTATTTAACCCAAAGATCCAGATTTTATTTATTCATATATTAGGTCATAGACTACTTGGGAGAAAACATTTAATTTTATGTTTTTCTTTTATACTTCATTGATTGGTATTTTTTATATAATAGATAGTTTTGTCAACTAAGTTATAACCTAAATATGCATATCTCTCAACCACCTTGTTATTGAATTGATTTACACTAAAGCATTTTTTTCTATGAACAGGATATTAATTTGTGAATTTATATGTTTTTTTTAGAATGTTATCAACTCACATACTTTGAAGATATCATCTTCTTTATTTGCAGGGCAAGGATTAAGTACTTATACAACTTTCTTATTCTGATTACCATTCGTGTAATCAGACATTTCATCTGTATCCTAGAATTAATGTATCATTCTATCAATATTTAATAAATTTAGAAGTATATATTTCAAAATCCTCACAATCTTGAATCATGGTTGTCTTCATTTATATTTTTGCAATATTATTGCTGCTATGGAAAAATAAAAAAATTGAGAATTGACCATATTTATAATAAGAGAATATTAAAATAAATAGAATCTCATTTACTCTTCTGAAAGAAGATGAAATGTAACATTGATACTGAAATTGTCTGACCAATTATCCTTATCATCTTCAAGAAACAACCTGGTTCTATTGATTTTATAATCGTTCTAACAAAAATGAAAATAGCACATGTATAAGTCATTCTATGACCATTATAAAAGATTACTTGATAGTTCAGTTCTCACAGAATATTCTTGAACAATGAGGGACAGGAAAATAATGGAAAAATAGAATAAAAGAGCATTCCTGGAGTGTTGATCACAGCATAAGTACATAAATTGTGATTTCAGTTTATGTAAATATTCTAGTCCAGCTTTCAACTGATATTAAGAAATGATTGCATCTAGCAACTCTATAATTAATACTGCCTTACTAGACATAATTTATTTGTTATTATTATATCCAAATTACAGATTTCTACTTGATTTTGCATAATATGTACTGCTTAGGCATAAATAGAAATTTATGAGGTGGAAGTTTATTAGGAGTGAGGATCTGAATCAATATCTAGTCTTGAGTAATATAGCAATTGCTAAACATAATTAAAAATTCCCTTTTATTGTCTGACAAGGACTTGAGAATTGTTTTTCTTTCTTTTTGGTTGGATTATTTAGATAATTCCTTAATGTTCTTATAATTTGGTTTTCAAATCTAGGAAATAACAAACTATATAGCTAGTTTGAGATTTACTTGTGTTTTATTTTTGTGACTATAAAAACTGTTGATTAGAATAAAAAGCTAAATTTAATTCTCTAGACTTTATTATACCAACGATGGAATGTAAACTGTAGTATTCTCCATTGTTCATCTTTACTGACATACTTTATACTAAGGACCCAGTGCAGGAATTTGTGCACCTTGAAAGGAACGGTGGACCAGGAGGCTGTGATGGGCACCAGGATGGTCTTGGCCCATGTTCTGCGCACTTGCCTTACCTCTCCCGACACGCCCCCCAGTCCTCTGTCTGCTGTCAGCTCCGCTCCCGCTGCTGTTCCCACACTCTGATGGTGCCAGTCCTGCTCACACCCACTGACAGTCCAGAGGGATTGGGGCCAGTGTCAGCAGTGGGTGCGAGTGGGGTTGGCACTGTCCATGTGTGTGAGAAGCAGCTGCTGCACCTTTGCCCCTCAGGAGCAGTGGGAGGTGAAGAAGCCCTCAGAGGTAATTGGGGCTGGCAGCTGCCGCTATCCTCTCTGATGGCGCTGAGCAATCCTAACTGGTACTGGCTGCCGGCAGCAGATGCCAGCAGTAGCTCTGGTACCAGCAGCAGGTGTGAGTCTGTGGCAGTAGCAGTTGTGAGCTCTGGATGGGACCATGGTGGGCATGACCATGGTGTGTGGGAGCAAAGAATTTTCAATAACCACCAGAGGCTTGCCCCAATGACAGTGATCAGTGCCTCCAACCCTGCTCACTTGCTCCACTATCCTTCCCTGGCCAATGCCCACCGTGTTCAGTGCGCACCTGCTGGTGGTCAGCACATGTCATCACGACTGATTGTTCAGTTGTTTGATTGTTCAGTTGTTTGGTTGTTCTGCCGTTTGGTCTATTTGCATATTAGGGTTTTATGGATATGAATTACTCCATAACTACTTCAATTCAGATTTTGTTGAGAACCCAATCCTAGCTTACATGAATATAGTTATTTACGTATTTGCTTCACTAATTTCTTTGTCCAATACTAGGTCTCAAGTTCTTTGACCAACTTTGCTTTTTGGCTCAGACTCATGTTTGATTGTCCAGTGCCTAATATATGACTGACTTACAAGTTAAGAGGTACTTAAAAATATTAGAAATACTTAATGCCCATGCCCTGCTTCATCACTGCTCTGTCCTTCTGCGCCAGATACAGACTGGACATGCTGCCAGACAACCTGATTCATGCTCAGTGGATTACTTTGGGACTCACCTATGAACTTTTAGCCAACCCAGAAAAGTTTATCCATACTAACTGGACAGGCCATGGGGGCAGCGTGTTGTCTTCTTTATACAGTGCCTAATTGGACTCCCATTACCCACCACAATTCCATAGGCATGAATGTTCCATTTGCCACACAACACTGCATACAGAGCCCTTTCTCTTACGTTTTGCTCAGACCTTTTCAAAATAAAGTATTGTAGAAAACTCCTGAAAAAGTCAAACTGAGCTGACTTGAATAGCAGTTCTGCCCTTGCCTCCTGGGACTGCCTGGGGAATATCATTTGCTGGATAGGAGGAGCCAACATCTTGAATACATCACTGTCCACATGTTCTCGTGGATTAGGAAAACCCCCTGAGATGGCCCTGACAGATCACAGAGAAGGAAAGGGGCCTTGTGGAATCTGCTCGGACCGGAACTTTTGTATCATGCAGCCACATTCTCTTTCCCCTTCTTAATAAAACTACATTATACTTCAGCTTTTTCTCAACAAAAATCTTCACCTCCACCACACTGAGCCACTTCCTATTGGCAGACATCTGCAACCAGCTTCATGACATTTGAATCAATTTTGTTTCCTTTTAAATTTATTGTTTTCTTTCTTTTCTTAAGAAAAGATTACAGAATAATATGAGAACCATTAAAGTTTAATGGTTCTTGTATTTAATGGTTCTTGTGATGAGGGAGTGAGGGTAGAGTGGACTTGAATGTACTGTTTTTTTTTTTTAAGTTAGGCAGTGGGTATATGGTTGTTCATTATAACATTCTTTATGCCTTTTTATGTCATATATTTCATAATAAACATTTTAGAAAATTACATTTAAAAATATTTAACCAATAATTCAGATTAAATTATATACTAGAATAAAATTATTGATATTAAAAACTTTCAGGTTAGGTCATCAAGCATGTCAAGCTTACAGCCCACAACGGATATTTTTCTGGCCCAGTGAATATGATGGTATGTAAGAAACGTTTTAATAAAAGTCTCATAACTTACTTTTTACAATATCCTGTTATACATGATTATTAATAACAAAGTACAATGTTCCCTAAAGTCTGACTACTATAACCATGTTGCATTCATTTCTCTTATGCTCCTTATGCGCAGGTGCACCATTTCTTTCTATTACAACTAGCAGCGAATATTTTATCAGCCAATCGCCATATCATTAGTCTTGTTTGGTGTGTGCAACACAAAATATTTCACTTTCGAAGAATGTGAAAAAATGTTTATTTGCGTTACGCTTATTATTTTGTGCAGTTACTCAGAGTTCGGTAGGTTAACATTCAAAATATTAATTTTCATTAAAAATGTTCTATTATTTTATGTTAAAGATTACTCATTGATTTCAGCCCATTGTATTCAGCGTGTCTCTATTGAAATAAACCTACATTTCTATGAAAATTGAATCTTTTGTTTTTTTTGTGACCCACATCAGCTTAAATCCTGTTGAGTTGGTCCGTGTTAGCCTTTGAGTTTGACATGCTTGGGTTAGATAATAATGACAGCAATTGACTTATTATATCTACGTCATTTATATTACCGAAAATGTAGAATCACAATCCAATTCATTCTTCTAGGGCTCAAATATTTTTCATTACCTCAGACTTTTCCTCACCCCTCAGGATGGGTTACAATTTACATCTAAATTAACTGACCATTTTCTTATGCTTTTAAATTATAACTCAAATAATTTAATTCTGTAAGACTCAAGATGTCCTTAGACAATAGACTTGGAATACAATCCCATGTCAACAAGTATTAAGTTGTATTTGGAAGATATTTGTATGGGTTAATGAGAATATTTTCCCCAAAGACTAGCATTAATTTAAATCAATATTGAAGTTGTAAGTTCTTTTTTATAAAAAATATAAATTTGCTTAAGTAGTAAGATAAACATTCATTTAATACATTCTCATACCCAAACCCAATAGGGTTCATGAATATAAAATTCAAACATAGGCAAAGCTAATATTCTATATGTAAATAAGGGAAATAAATTAAAAATTAGGGATATTATTTATCTCTCAGAGTCAACAATGTCCTCTGACAAGTTTCCTGTAACCTTCAAATATGAGAGATGTTCTATCTCTCAAAGTTTCCTGATGAGTAACAAGATATTTGTGTTTTTGTTGTTAATATTTATAATTAGTACATGTATTGTGTTTCCTTTTGTATTCATGAACTTTTTCATAATAAAAACCATTTTAAATACTTACCTATTATTATAATTTCTCTCCGGTCTTGGCAAAACTTTTATGACTATTACACAACTTCTCAGTAGTAAAGTATTTGATTTTTAAAATTACCTTAGTTCTTCTGAACTATTAGATTTAATAATGATAATGTAAATTGAAAATAAAATTAGTAATAAACATGCTACACTACACTGGGAGGAAATTATTGATTTAATCAATAGAAAAGTAAATCTGACATTAAGTGATAACAAATTAATTCATAGAGGCTGATAGTTTACAGAAATAAGAGAATGGAAAGATAACTTATGGCTCCCTGAAGGAGCAGCAAAGAAATTTGCTATAGAAATATGTATATACAACTGAGAAAGCTAAAATAACTATATGCCTATATTGCTTTTATTACTAGAAAATAATGCAAATTGAAACTCAGAATGTTGTATAATTTTTTAAGTGATTATTAAAATGGCATTTTATATTACAACTAGAGGCCTGGTGTACAAATTCTTGCACAGGTGGGGTCTGGCTGGCCTACTCCAGTGAGGGCCCATAGGGCTGGGCTGGTGAGGGGAGGAGCTGTGGGTGGAGTATGTCAGAGGGAGAGATTGCAGGCAGTTAGCTAGTCAGCCCCACCTCTGGTCAGGGGCTGAGTTGTCAGGGGTAGGAGGGCCAATCAGGGCCTGAATCAAGCTGGCTGGCTTCTGCAGTGTGCATCATAGTCACTGGTCTTTTTGGTCTTTCTGTCATTCTGGTCGTTGGGCTTTTACATATATAGATATTAAAAATATTAAAATGATATAGAACATCTTCAACAGTTATATGTATATTTCTTATAAAGTAGCACAAATATTATTTTAATTTTTATTGAATTTATTGGGGTGACATTGGTTAATAAAATAATATAGGTTTCAAATATACAATCATATAATACATCATCTGTACATTGTATTGTGTGTTCATCACCTTAAGTCTTCTTCCATCATCGCATCATCAGTTATAGTCCCTTTTCCCTCTCCTATCTCTCCCAGCCTCCTTTCCCTCTGATAATCTCCATACTATTGTCTGTGTCTATGAATTTGTTTGTTTTTTGCTTAATCCAGCCACTTTTTTCATCCGAGCCCCCAAATCCTCTGACAGTTGTCTGTTATCTGTATGTATGATTCTGTTTCTATTTTATTTATTAATGTTTTTTGTTCATGAGATTTCACATATAACTGAAATTATATGGTACTAGTTTTTCTCTGGCTAGCTTTTTTCACTTAGCATAATACTCTCAATGTCCATCCATGCTGTTACGATAGGTAAGATTTCGTTATTTTTTTACAGCCAAGTATTATCTTACGTAAATGACACAGCTATTTTTTTCATCAGTAGATGAATGGATAGAAAAAGCACCAGCATTACTTGACTTATTTGTTGCAATGTGCCAGCAATTTCTACTGCTTTGGGTATTGTGGAGAGGAATTTCTCATCAGTATAGAACACTGTCAAGACTTATCTGAGGAATTTTAGTTGTAGATTTTTTTTTGCCTTCTGTACTATACATGGCATATTATATTCTTAAATCTTAAGGTTCAAACATTTATTTAAATTAATTAATAATCCTATATAATAAAAGCCCAATGAGCTAAGTGTCCAACAGTTCATTTAACCATTTAACTAGTCACTATGACATGCTCTGACCACTAGGAGGCAGATGCTCCCACTGATAGATTAGCTTGCTCCTGGGATTCGGCTGATCAGGACTGGGGAAGATGGGCCACACATGCCCTGGAGCCCTCCTGCAGTCCCTCCCCAGTCCCATTGTTCACCCATGGGGTCCCTTAGCTTGGCCTGTTCCCCCTCACAATCCAGGACCCCTCATGGGATGTCAGAGAGCTGGTTTCAGCCCCATCCCAGCAGGCCAGGCCGAGGGAACCCACCAGTGCACAAATCCGTTCACCAGGCCTCTAGTTATATATAATTAAGAATACATTTAATTCATAAAATATAAGTATAAACCACTTATAAATGGTATATATATTTCATATGATTAACAAAAAGAAGCCCTCATATACACACACTGAAACCAGCAAACCATCTCACTGGGTTTTTTAATTACTTTATTCAAAATAAATTATAAGCAATAACATTACAAAAGCTGATTTAAGGAGGAAACACAAACATCAGCTCAGCTCCAGAGTCTGTACCATGTCAGTGAACTTCTATGCAGTAAGAACACTCTCTTCCCTTAGAATTTTGAAGGCAGGAAGCCACTAATGATAGAGTAGAAGTTTAAGTAGTAGTTTTACACTTTAAAATGTCACTGGCAATTATATTTTTATGCTAAATTAACTCGGTGAGGAGCAATAATTTTTCTTTCTTCAATTTGAACTCCTTGATTAGGCTATTCCATTTGCAAATCTGCCCTGTTTCTGAAACTCCCTGAAATCTTTATAGAGCTTAAGGTCACCCTGGTTCTGGGCACACTCCAAACACTGTTTCATCTCACAGTGACCAGGTGAAACTGCTGCTGCTACTGTAAGGAGGCTGGGTCCCCTTAGGCTGCTGGGAAATGATGCTGGGACTTGAGGAAGGGCTCAGCATTTACTTTCATTGCAGCTTCCAGGGTTGGCTCAGAATGCTAACTTTAATTCATCCCTTAATTATCTATCGCTCATTTCACTGCCAGTATTTTGAAAACCTCTATTCTCTCTAAATTTTCCTTAAGACTGTCAATTTACTACTTTCATAAAATATACCGTGAAAAATTGCATCCATTTTTAATTATATTTTTATTTTAACCACATTTTTTGAATTTACACTAAAAGCTAGCATAATTGTCTATTAATGAAATACGATATTAATGAAATTTCCAGATTGTGTATGATTGTTGTTTTTCAGGATTATTTAGAGATTGACCATGAAAGCAAAAAAGCATTTTTTTTT
>PVJN01000175.1:0-264007 GCA_004026805.1 Lasiurus borealis | reverse complement strand
TGTTTGAAGCTTTACTGCCTCTGTATCTATCCTTTTGTTCATCAGTTTATAATGTTCTTTATTATCCACCAATGAGTGAGATCATGTGATGCTTCTCCCTCATTGACTGGCTTATTTCACTAGGCATAAGGCTCTCCAGTTCCATCCAGGTTGCTGCAAATGGTGAGAATTCCTTCTTTTTAATGGCAGCATAGAATTCCATTGTGTAGATGTACCACAGTTTTCTGATCCACTCATCTGCTGATGGGCACCTAGGCTGTTTCCAAATTGTAGCTATTGTAAATTGTGCTGCTATGAACATAGGGGTGCATAAATCCTTTCTGATTGGTGTTTGGGGTTTCTTAGGATAAATTCCTAAGAGTGGGATTACAGGGTCAAATGGGAGATGCATTTTTAGTTTTTTGAGGAAACTCCATACTGTTCTCCATAGTAGCTGCACCAGTCTGCATTCCCACCAACAGTGCACAAGGGTTCCTCTTTCTCTGCATCCTCGCCAACACTTGTCGTTTGTTGATTTGTTGATGATTGCCATTCTGACGGGTGTAAGATAGTATCGGATTGTCATTTTGATTTGCATCTCTCGGATGATTAATGACTTTGAACATGTTTTCATGTGTCTCTTGGCCCTCCTTCTGTCATCTTTTGAAAAGGTTCTATTTAGGTCCGTTGCCTATTTTTTTATTGGATTGTTCATCTTCCTTTTATTAATTTGTATATGTTGGCTGTAGATTTTGGAGATTAAACCTTTATCAGTGATAACATTTGCAAATATGTTCTCCCATACAGTGATCTTTCTTGTTGTTTTGTTGATGGTTTCTCAAGAACAGACATATAGACCAATGGAATAGAATAGAGAACCCAGATATCCACCCAAAACACTATGCTCAACTAATATTTGATGAAGGAGACATGAACACTCAATGGAGCCAAGATAGCTTCTTCAATAAATGGTGTTGGGAAAATTGGACACATACATGCAAAAAAATGAAACTGAACCACCAACTTACACCAAATACAAAAATAAACTCCAAATGGACACAGGACTTAAACATTAGAAGGGAAACCATAAAAATACTAGAGGAATCCACAGGCAACACAATCTCAGATATATGCCGAAAGAACTTCTTCACTGATACTGCTCCAAAGGCAATGGAAGCTAAAGAAAAAATGAACAAATGGGATTACATCAAGATTGTCTCTTATATACTCCTTTTTTCTTGCTTGTATTATTTTGTTTCTGGAGGATACCCTATATCTCCCCCTTCTCCCATACCCCTGAAATCACAAGTGTTATCCATGTCCATGAGTTCTTTCTCAATATTTTTCTTCTGGGCTCAATCTCCCCAACCCCTACAATAACCCACCACCACCACAGCCTTCTGCCAGTTCTCTATTTATGACTCTTTATTTTCTTGTTTATTCATTAGATTGCACATATGGCTGTCTTATTTCACTTAGCATAATTCTCTCCAAGTTAAAAAAAAATTAAGTAAATTCTCTCCAAGTTCATCCATGCTATTGTAAAGTGTAAAGTTTTACTGTTTCTTTTCTTTCTTTCTTTTTTTTTAAGGGCAGAGTAGTATTTTATTGTATAAATGTACTATAACTGGTTAGTACTTGGGCAATTTTTTCTTTATTTCAGCGTAGTCCTTATTATCTCAACCTTAACTTATGATACATTTTTTTGACGTACAATCTGTCTTCTGTTACAAAATGCCTTTGTTTTCCCCCACTGGTATATGGATATTGTGTGTTTTCCTTAGATCTTTCTTATAGTTTACTAATTTCCGCTAATTATCTTTTCCATTAACTTTAAATTTATATATCTATACATTACATTTTAAGTGATTTTCCATAGTGGTTTTGCCTATTACATACTATGTATCCTGGGAATGTGTTTAAAAACAAAAGATCTAGGTTAATGGGGCAGCAAAATAGGTAGTTTCTTCTTCATTTATGGTTCATTACTATTTCATTAGTATTTTATTTGTTTTATAAGATACAGTATGCATTGAAAGGTATTCTGTTTCATCCAGCATTTCTAAGTGTTTCTCAAGGGAATATGTATATTTTCATATTTCCAGAACATAAACTGAATATTGCTATTTATTTATTGGTGACTAACTCACTTTAAATTTATATTAATGCAAATAAAATATGTTTAACTTATCAACATCTAATAGATAAATAAGTTTTAAATATATACAGATGCTTTAAATAAAAGCAAATTAAAGTAGATAATTTAAAAACATTTCAGTGTGGTAAGGAGAGCTTATATATAATTTTATTAAAATAGTCTAAACCGCCGAGACCGGTTTGGCTCAGTGGAGAGAGCGCCGGCCTGCAGGCTGAAAGGTCCTGGGTTCGATTCTGGTCGGGGGCATGTACCTTGGTTGCGGGCACATCTCCAGTGTGGGGTGTGCAGGAGGTGGCTGATCGATGTCTCTCTCTCATCGATATTTCTGACTTTCTATCCCTCTCCCTTTCTCTCTGTGAAAAATCAATAAAATATATTTTTAAAAAATAGTCTAAACCTATGAACATAGGGGTGCATATATTCTTTCTGATTGGTGTTTCAGGTTCCTTGGAATATATCGTTAGAAGTGGAAACAGTGGGTCAAATGAGAGTTTCATTTTCAATTTTTTAAGGAAATGTCATACTGTTTTTCATAGTGGCTACACCAGTATGCATTCCCACCATATGTTTACTAGGGTTCACTTTTCTTCACATCCTGGCCAGACTTATCATTTCTTGATTTATTGATGGTAGCTATTCTGACAAGTGTAAATTTATATTTTATTGTCATTTGGATCTTCTGATGATCAGTGACTTAGAGCATGTCTTCATATGTTTCTTGCCATCTATATGTTCCCTTTGGAGGCCACTTTTTAATTGAATATTTTATCTCCCTTTTGTTAAGTTGTATGAATTTCCTACATATGTTGAATATTAACCCTTTATCAGATGTATCACATGTTCTCCCATACAGTGGGCTCCTTTTTCATTTTATTGATAGTTTCTTTTGCTGTGAAGCAACTTTTTATTTTGATGTAGTCCCATTTATTTTCTCTTTTGTTTTCTTGCTTTTGGAATGTGTCCACCATCGTATTGCAAGAAGAGATGTCTGAGATTTTGCTGCCTATAGTTTCTTCTAGGATTGTTTTGGTTTCCTGACTTACATTTAAGTTTTTTTTTTTTTTTCCATTTTGAGTTTGTTCTTGCATATAGTGTTAGTTGGTTGTCTAGTTTTATTTTTTTGCTTGTATTTGTCCAAGTTTCTCAACACCATTTATTGAAAACACTAAAGGATGAACTGTTCATAGGAGCATAACTTATAATACCTAAGTTCTTAAAACAGTCTAAGTTACATAAGTGGATAAGTGGGAAAAAGCTGTGGTTCATTTATACCACAGCTGTTTAAAAAATTTAAAAAAAATGATCTTTTACCCTTTGAGATAGCATAGTGAGATCTGGAGAGCATTATACTATGTGAAATAAGCCAGTCAGAGAAATAGAAATATCACATGATCTCACTTATAAGTGCAATCTAATTAATAAAATAAACTGATGAATGGAGTGGATCCAGAGACATGGAAGCATGAAACAGAGTGGGGAATCTCAGAGGGAAGTTGAGAGTGAGAGGTGAGTGGGGAGAGATTAACCAAGGAACTTAAATGCATACTAGTGGTCTGGTGCATGAAATTTGTGCATGAGGAAGGGGAGGTGCCCAGCCTCCACCCTCTCCAATCTGGGACCTCTCAGGAGATTAGGCCTAACCTGGTTGTTGGACATTCTTCTCACAATCCTGATTGCCCCTAACCACTTCTGTCTGCCAGCTTGATCGTCCTCTAAATGCTCCCCAAGTGCCCTTCCCTGCCAGCCCAATTGTCCCTCCTCTGCCAGGACCTACCTCCTCTGTGTGAGGCAATGAAGATGCTGGGACCAGCCTCTTCCACATGTTATGGAGTCACGGTATCTCCAGGCCTCACTTTGCACAGTGTCCACTGACCCTGCCTCACTATGCGTGCGGCCCTCTATGGAGGCCATCTTGTGGTGGTCATTTTTGTGATGGCCATCTTTGTGGCAACCATCTTTGTGATGGCCATTTTCTGGCAGCCATCTTGTGGCAGCTATCTTGTGATAACCTTGCAAGTGAGGACCACCTAGGCTTTTATTAGTATAGCTATGCATAGCTAATGGACACAGACTATTGTATGGTGAAAGCCTTGTGGGTGGAAGGTAGACGGGTCAATGGGGGGAAAAAGGAGGGGTCATAAGTAATACATTTAACAAAAAAAAAATAAATTTTTAAAAGTAGACTATACCTTGGAGCTATTTTTTCTCAATTCCCTAGCTTTGTCTTCTCTTCATAGTTATAGTTACCTAACATTATATCTTAAATTATAGGTTTGTTTTTTCACCTTAGATGTGGATGTGGTATATTATTAATATCTATATAATAAAAGCCTAAGCAACCATTATAGCAAAATGACCAGAATTACTGGTTGCTATGATGCACACTGACTACCAGGGGGCAGATGCTCAATGCAGAAGCTGCCTCCTGGTAGTCAGGATGATCCCATGCAGGGAGCATCACTCAGCCAGAAGCCAGGCTCACACCTGGTGAGTATGGCCGTGGTGGCGGGAGCCTCTCTTGCCTCTGCGACAGTGCTAAGAAGCAGGGAATAGGCAGGTAGTAAGGAACAAGGTGTCCTGGACTGAGAGAGAGCACAGGTTGAGCTGAGAGATACCTTTTCCCCAGTGCACTAATTTTGTGCACCGGGCCCCCAGTATTATATATAATCACCAATGCAGTCAAGGAAAATTTACTTATTAGCTTCATTAATTTGTTAGCAATAACTTTTTTACTTTAAGTATATTAATGCACAATGCAATGCTATTGATAAAAATGTTGTCTTCAGAAATTAAGAGACATATGAGACTAAAGGAACAGATTAATTGCTGTTGTAAAAGCCTAAGGTTTTAGATTTATTTTCAGAAAATTTAAAATAAAAGTAGTCAGGAGAAAATTAGAAAGTCAAATATAAATTATATTTTTTTTGTATTATTGATAATGCTATTAAAATTAATGCGAATAAAATTTGAAAACATGTAAGCAAGTCCAATACTCAGGCCATAGGTAATACATCATGAAGTCCTATTACAAATATAGTTAATAATTGGAAAGCTAAATGATTAATTTTTGTCCAACAAATATACTCTTGCTTTCCATGACTTACATAGATGTAATATTGAAACATTCTGATTTAATACATATGAGCTTTAACTTGTTTTCCAACAGGTAACAGCATATTAGCCTCTGTTGGGAATTTTCTCACATGATTATATAAATTTTAATGTATTTTGGTAGTTTCATTTACTTCTTTCTCTGTTTTTTTTTAAATAATTTAAGGTTTTTAAGATAAATCAGGTATTGTATGCATTTGAAAATGGAATTTCATAATATAGTTGTATTAATTTTTAAACAAATTATTCTATCAATAATGGGATGGCTGAAAATTATGTTTTGAAATTCAAGTTTTTATATCAGTGAGCTTATTTTTCTTTTTTATGTCTATATTGTTTACTGAAAAAATAATTATATATGTATAATCTTCTTAGTTACTGGAAGAATTAATACTAAAAATGGAATTTCTGGGAATAATGTCAAAATTTTGATTAATCACTATTAACTGATACAATAATTTCATTACTTTGAACATTACTCTTCCAAGTAGGACAATTTTAAAAGAGAATAAATTAGAAGAGCTTCAACATGTATACATTTATTATATCTATCAAAATGTGATCAACAAAATGAACAAGCCATTTCTTAAAAATACTAACCGGAAATGGGCATTTGATATTTATTTCCCTATATTTATGATTCTTTTATTTTGTAATTCAATGCATACCCTCTTAAGCACTACATTTTGTATTTCACATTTATTATATTTTCCTAGAAGCTTCATTGTAGACAATGAATAATGGAGTCTTTCCTAAGTTTGTAAGAGTAATAATTTCCTGGAAATAATAGAAAGAACATTTTTAATTTAAAATGTGCATTTTGGAAATTAAGATAATATTTTTCATAAAATTATTTCATTATAAATGTATGCTGAACATTTATTTAAAGAGCTTGTCAATCATTATGTGTCATGATGTTAATGTCTTCCCTCTCCATGTTCCTTTTACATATATCGTCCTGTTGTACCTTTCAGTTTTTATTTATTCAGATCTCTGGTCTGCAATGAAAAGTCTAGATTTTTATTTTAATCTAAAGAGTTGATACTCCTGGAAGTTATCTATATTTTTGTCAAGAGGGAGAGAATCCCTGGCTCCTGACGGCAAACCTAAATTGGTATGTGTCCTTCAGGCAAACCTTCTATTATCTCATCTGCATGGAGCTAATATAATTCCAGTGTCTCACTTACTATTACCAAATAACCTATGCTAAATTTCCTGGTCTCTGAACCATTTAAAAAGGGGAAAGACTCCCTCTAATCCTTACAGATGAAGAAAGTTCAAATAGATAAACTAATTTTTTGAGAAAAGAAAAAAGCATCCCAATATTTCTCACAAAGTAAACAATTTTCTCAACCTGGAATCACATAAAGATGAATTTCAGAAAATCCTTTAAAATAAACAAAAATAAATACTCACTGTTGACTGATATTTGGAATAAGAATATTCCAATAATATTCATAATATTGATTCGGGTTCTTTTCCCGAGCAGGATGCAAGGATGATTTCTTCCCCTGGTCCTTGTCCAGATGGATTCAAAGAATGAAAAGGTGGTATATAAAAGGGTGGAAGTTTACTGGCAGCAAGTACAGACTCCCACATAGGGAGGGGAGTTCTAAGGGAGTAACCCATAAAGCCATTCTTTTCCTAAGGATTATAAAGGCTCTAGTTCTTTTTTTCTTTATGCTCTCTTCTAATTGGTCACTTCTTTTGCACAATATCAGCTTCAAAGCTCACATGGTGCCTCACTCTCTCTCTCCCCCTTATCTTGTAACATTTCTCTATCTCCTGTGAAAATAGTTTTCTTCTTTCTGCCATTTGCTGACATTTCTCTATCTTCTGTGAAGGTTTATTTATTTATTTATTTATGTTAGTATATTTTATTGATTTTTTACAGAGAGGAAGGAAGAGGGATAGAAAGTCAGAAACATCAATGAGAGAGAGACATCCATCATCTGCCTCCTACACGCCCCCCACTGGGGATGTGCCGGCAACCAAGTACATGCCCTTGACTAGAATTGAACCCGGGACCCCTCAGTCTGCAGGCCAACGCTCTGTCCACTGAGCCAAACCGGTTTCAGCTGTGAAAGTTTATTTTATTTTCCCCCATACTCTCGCTTTTCCTTAATTTCTGAAAATATATGTCTTCCTCTCCCCTTGTCCTGTGGCACTTTTTTTTTTTTCTTTCTCTGTGAATGTATGCCTTCTGGCGGCTCCAAGACCTCACCTATGCATTTCTCCCCAAAGGACCCTTTTTCCCCCTAAAACTCCCAAAACCTACCTAGTTTGTCTCTAAAACTCTTTTCAATGTAACCTAGCCAAAATTGAAAATAAAGTATAATTAAGGTTTTAGGTATTTTACTTATGTCTCTCACCTTTGCTTTTCCTCCATTCCTCACTGCAATAGTAAATTGCTCCAAGCTCACTTTACTCTAGTGACTACCCTGTTTCCCTTAAAGACATCCCCTGAAAATAAGATCTACTTCCAGTTTTGCCTCTCGCTGTAGTATAAGGCATCCCCCTGAAAATAAAGCATCCCCCAAACATAAGCTCTCCCCAGTATATTAGGCCCCTGAAGGTACTGTAAGGCTTTTGGCTCCTGATTTAAAGAGACCTCACACTGCTTGAACAGCTCCAGCTGCGCTGTGGCCAATCAGTGAGTTGGTTTGTGATGACAACTACTACCATACCGTATACAGGTAATACATTTCCTTTTTTTTTTGTTCAACAATAAATGTGTACCGTATTCTTGGAAAAATAAGGCATCCCCTGAAAATAAGACCTAGCGCGTCTTTGGGAGCAAAAATTAATATGACACTGTCTTATTTTCAGGGAAACAGGGTAGGAGATCCATCTGCCACCAAAACTATGATTCCTAGCATTCCTGGTGCTCCCCACAGCTTTGGGCTTCTGCTTCCAGTACTAGGGCTTCCACCAGCATGACTATTCCCAGAATTCTTGGTGTTCCCCACGCTCTAGGTTTTCCCTTCCTGCTCTGTCTTCAACCCATTGACTTCAGCTCTGCCAAGTCCTCCAAGCCACCAGCTTTCCCTCTCCACTTTCCATCTGGTGGCTTGAAGAGCCAAGTTCCCCAAGCTGCTTCACTCTCCACAGGCTCTCTCACTCTGTTCTCCAACAAGCACATGTTTATGCAAAGTAACCCTCCATCATTGCTGGGTTAATTTGCATATACACTCCTGATTGGCTGGTAAGCTTAGTGGAGGTATAGTCAATTTACATGTTTCTCTTTTATTATATAGGATAATCTATTTCATTATTTTTAGGTTTGAATAAAAAAGTATAAAAGTCATTTCGTATTTGCCTATTCAAAATAATGAAACCTTTAGGTGTCCCTATTGAGTAAGATCTCAAAGAGTTTTATAAGTAGATCAACAAAGTTGCAAAGTATCTTGAAAATACTTTGGCCACACTGGAAAGAAAGCAACATCCACAGCCTTTATATTAGGAATGAGACTAGGCTTTTAAAGTTTTTAATTCTTTATTGTTAAAATTATTGAAACATGGGGTTTGAGGTGCAGATTTCTTCCATGGATTCTTGCCCTATGAAGTTTGAAGAATAAACCTGTGGACAAAAAGGCTTTTTTAATAAAAATGTAGAAGTTTTTGGAAGCAGATACAAACTCTATATGGGCAGAGGGTTCCCCAAACAGAATGGGAAAAGCCTGTTTCTTTCTCTCTCTCCTTCTCTCTCTCTCTCTCTCTCTCTCTCTCTCTCTCTCTCTCTCTCTCTCTCTCTCTCCCTCCCTCCCATCTCTGTAATGGGAAAATCATTCTATAAAATGTGCCTTGTAACCCTTTATCTTCAGTTTATATATGCTGCAGTTTTTTTTTTTGTCTGAACCTGATCTTTCTAAGCTGGACCCTTCCTTGATTTAGGAACCCCTTGCTTTCTCATTGGTCATTCTGTTATAGGATATCAGTTTCAAAGCTCAAAGCCCACGTGGTTCCATCCTCTTTCTCTACACTTATTTTGCAACATTTCTTTATCCTACAAGTAAGATAAGCATTTTGGCATCTCTAAGTCCCCACCTATGTGTTCCTCTTCCATGGACTATCTCTCACTTGTCCTGGATGTATATTTTTTATTACCCTTTAGGTCAGGGCTGTTTAGATCTAACTTATGGCTGCTTTAATTGTTCATGCCAGAAATGCCTCCACCCTTTCTGGACCCCCTTTCTATTTTAAGATAGCTTGTTAAGCCTTTTCAGTATTACATACATCCCCTTTGTCCTCCATTTTCCTCCCATAGTCCACCCCTGCCGCCCAATCCAGGTCTTCATTCATCTATTGTCTGTATACATTGGTTATGCTTATATGCATGCAAGTTCTTTGGCTGATCTCTTCCCCAACACCTATCCACCCTGATTCCCATCCCCTACTTCCTTCTGAAGTTTAAGAGTAGGCTTTTTTATTCTCACTCCAATTTCAGTGGCACCATTCAAGTATATATCTTTCTTAATAATAGAGAAACATGTAAACTGACCATACCTCATTATGCCCACAGCCAATCACAGTGAGTATGCAAATTAACCACTAAAGATGTTAATGTTAATACAGTAAAGATGTGTATGTTAATTTGCATTCATACCTGGGTCTTGGGAACCACCTTGGCACCAAGTCACTCCCAACCAGTCATCCAATGGAGGCTTTAGGCCTCCATTTGGGGGATGGGGGATGGGGATACCCACTTCCTAAGCCTAAAGACTGGGATCGAGGCTGTAGGCTTAGGAAGGGGCCAAGTCTCAGGTCAGAGGGGTGGAGGGGGGACGCCCGCTTCCCAAGTCTACAGCCTGGGGCAGATGCTGTAGGCTTGGGAATGGTCCAAGCCTGGAATTAGAGGGAAGGGGAAAAAATCAATGAAAACATATCCTCAGTTGAGGATAAAAAGAAAAAGAAAGAAAGAAATATCATATCTTATGAAAGGCATATCTTGAAAATGCCTTAAGAAAGTTGTCATTTTTTCATGGTAAAGGAACTGGAGTCCCTGTTGATGAAAATACCTTGGTGGCTGAGGTGGCTGCAGTAGCGTGATAGGACTGGTGCCTTCCTCTGATAAGCCAGTCGCCTCCCACAAAGGCAGGCTAGACTGCTCCAACAGGGATCAGGCCTAAGCCATCAGTAGGAAATCCCCTGAGGACTCCCAGTATGTGAGAGAGGGTAGGCTGGGCTGAGGGACCCTTCCTCAGTGCATAAATTTCATGCACCGAGCCCCTAGTTGCTTTAAAAAAGCAGTAATAATTTCCAGATTCATTTATAAGAAAGCAAAGAGCTCAATTTGAGTACGTTTTGCAGGGCTCTTCATTGTTTCATTTGAGCCTGAATCTCTTACACAAAACTCTCTCTATCCTTTGTGTGGGAGCATTGAGTGCATCCTTTTGTCACTTCAAATGCATTTGTCTGTACTGGGCATGCAGGAAACAATTCAAGCCCTTCACTGAAGATTAATTCTATGAAATGCAAGATAGTGACTTGATTTAAGGACAATGTGCTATTCTTTCTTTCAGGTGGAGCTGGTTAATATGTACTTCCTTGTTTCTAAGCCTGGAAGTTTCCCTGATATTTTAAAGTTTACATTGTGAAATATATAGCAGACATAGTAGGAAACTGTAAAAAGTTTTTAAATTCATTTGGGATCCCAAATGTCACCACAGCTCGATCTAAATATAATTGTAGGTACAATTTTGGGCAAAACAACAGCTACAATATTTTCTTAACCATGTTTGAGTTCCAAGATGTTTGCATTTCAAGATTGTTTCTTTTTTTTAATAAAATATTTTTCCTCTTTCATTGTAATTAGATTTGTGCTTTTTGTCAACATTGATATTAAGCTTTTTCTGACTTTCCTGGTTTGAAGACAGCTTGTTCTAAACACATTCTTTCACTATAGTTTTTCATTTATTTAATATTTCATCACTATTTTAATAACATTCCCTCTATCTAAGACCAGAGAAGGAGAAGTGGAGTAACAAGTATGCTTCTCAATGAGTCTGGTTATATCCAAAATACCCTTCATAAATGGTGGTCCGAAAATCTAAGAGTAAAACAACTAATATTTGAAGACAAACATCATTTATTCACTTTCTATATTATTTATAGCTTCTTTCAAACAATTATTTTTATTCTAAAGTATCAGATAATGTCCAAAAATATCTTATTCTAACTCACTGAATTTTACAAAGATTAATTGTACATAAGCATATAAAAATATAAATATATCTTGGTTATTTTAACCCAATTTAAATTTGGTACTATATAGACCACATTTCCAAAAACACTATATCTATGTATAACATATAAAAGCAGGTAATTTTATATAAATTTTGCTTATTTAATGAGCAATGTCATTTTAACCTGTTTTCTACTTATCACACTGAAGATCTTTTCAAGTTAGATCTACACACTATCATTTAGTAACATATTAATTAGTTGAATAATAATCTAATATAAATAAATAATTAATTAATAGAATTATCAATCTTCAGGTAATTCTGCATATGTCATGTCAGTGCTACCAAATACTGTGATAGCTTCTAATGAGAAGTCAACCTAACATTAAAAAATATAGGCTAAAAAATTTTGTCCTCATGGAGAATCGATCCCTTATTATTTTGTAATGCCTCTTTTTAAAACCTGATATATTTTTGTTCTGAAGTCAGCACTGTCTGAAATTAATGTTACTCTTCCAGCATCTTTTAATTAGCATTAGCACAGTACATCTATTATAATAATAAAGAGCATATAGGTATATCTCTAACAAAATATATGCAAATTTTATATAAAAATTAGAAATATTTGATGATAGGTATCAAAGAGCATCTAAATAAGCAGAGTAATTTCATGGGTTTAATAGGAAATAATATTTTAAAATGGCAATTACAGTGGTACCTTGAGATACGAGTGCCCTAACATACGAGCAAGCGATTTTTGCTTTGAAATTCAAGCAAGATGTGAGATAGTAGTAATCGCGCTGATCGGCCGGCTGCACACGACCCACCAGTTTACCACAACTTGAGAGTCTCATAGTTTCCCACGCCTCAAGGTTACAGAACGAATTAAACTCGTATCTTGAGGTACCACTGTATTCCTAAATTGATTTCTAGATCTAAGACAACTTCAGTGAAAATCCAAGGAAACGATATTATAAAAACCTACAAACTACTTCTAAATCTGATTTGGAAAAATATGATCCCCCCAAAAACAAACTAAATGCTAATTAAGAACAATGCTTGAGAACTAAGACTATCCTAAATATCATGATATTTAGCAAAAGAATGTACATATCAATTAATGAAACAGACAGTGAGCCCATAAACTAAGTAAAACAATACAGCAAAATTTTTTTTGGTAAAAGGAATAAAGGAAATTCAATGAAGAAATGACTTCTTTTTCACCTAAATGTTCTGAAAAAAATTAAATATTGTATACCAAAAAAAAAAAATCCACCTAGAGACAGATCACAAGACAAAATTAAGCTATAGTACACCTTAAAGTAAATATAAAACAACACTAGAAAACTAAGAAAAAATCTAGCCAATTCCTTGATTCTTGGTTTGATTATATGTTTTTTTTAGATGCAAAACTAAAGCTGCAAATTATAAAAAATGTAATTGACTTGAAAGTTTATTGAAATTGAAACCTTTTGCTATGGTGTAGATACTGTTAAGAAAATGAAAAGATTAGTTGTTTGCTGGAAGAGAAAAAAATACACACACACACACACACACACACACACACACACACACACACACGTGTGGCTGGCATGGCTCAGTGGTTGAGAGAAGTTCTATGAACGAAGAGGTCACAGTTCAATTCCTGGCCAGGACATAAGACAGCATTGTGGGTTCAATCCCCAATGTGAGGTGATCCCTGGTGTGGGGTGTGCCAGTCAATGATTCTCTCTTATCATTGATGTTTTTATCGCTGCTCCTTCACCCTTTCCCCTGAAATCAATAAAACTATATATTTTTAAAAATACAAGTACATGTAAAGATTTGTATAAAATTTTATAAGATATTCTTAAAACACATAATAAATATAAATAATAATATTGAATAAAAAGAAAAAGTGACCTGAAAAGATACCTTACAAACAAGATATACAAATGATAAATGAGAATGTGAAAAGATGCTCAACATTATGTGCTATCTTGGGATTGCACATTAAAACTAAGAATGAGGTACCACTACACATCTATTAAAATGGCTATAATCCAAAAACCTGATAATAGCAAATTCTTGCAAGAAATTAAAGAAACAAAAATTTTCTTTTATTCCTGCTGGGAATGAACAATGTTATAACCACTTTGGCAGACAGTTCAGCAGCTTCTTACAAAGCTGAACACAGTCTTACTATTTGATGCAGTAATTGTATTCCTAGTGATTTTCCAAATTGATTTTAAATCTTATGTCCAAACAAAAATCTGCACAAAAAATGTTTATAAAAGTTTTATTCATAATCATCAAATACTAGAAACAAATGAGATGTCCTTCTTAGGACATTTATAGATGAATAAAAAAACTAAGGGACATCTATATAATAGAACATCATTCATTGATAAAAATAAATTATTAAGCCTCGCAAAAATATAAAGGAAATGTAAATGCATCTTGCTAAGGGAAAGATGACAGACTAAAAAGCTTATATAGTTTGTGATTCCTATTATGTGGCATTCTGGGAAAGGCAAATCTATAGAAACAGTAAAAAAAAATCAGTGGTTATCAAGAGGTTTGGGGACAAAAGGAGGATCAACTAAGAAAGGTTATGGGGATAGATAAGGCATTGTAATCATGTATTTATAATATTATATATTTGGCAGAACCCACACCACTTTACATCACAAAAATAAACTAATACATGAAAATATTTTAAAACCATTTAGGAGGCTAGAAACTACAGGAAGGAATATAAACTGTGACAGATGAATCTAACTGCATCACAAATGTATGGAACAACCTTAGTTTGGGGGTGGAAAAGATGCCCATCTAAGTTACCTGGAAATGGCTGGGATCTATAAGACCAAACACAAAGAAATAACAACAGAACAGTAGTATAGTAGTTGTAAACAGTGCTGCCCATGGAGACATGAGTTCACATTTCTGATAATGATACATTAGAGTATAGTTATCTACTTGATTTGTACAACTAAATAAATGAATGACAGAGGTTTATTTCTCACTAATGGCCTAAGAATTACAGAGTAGAAAGGGAAGGACCTTACAGTGATCTATGTAGCAATAGATTAACGTTGAAGACATCAGAAAGAACTCATGGGTATCTTTTCATATTTACCTAGAAATATTTAGAGTTATATATTTATATAAGTGTTAGTACAGGTATATTTATCTCTCCTTACCATGTCAGAAGAGAGAACACAAAATAAACGATAACTCAGTAACAACAACACAACTAGCAATCACCTCTTGGTTTTGACTGATCTTCTCCAATAAAAGAAATTGGTGTTGTTTAGATAAATTGTTGATTCTAAATCTCAAGTGGGATATAAAAATGATGAGCCTGGTACATTTTTAAATTGCAAAATACACACACTCTCACACCCACATGCATTGATGAAAAATACACACACACACACAGAGAGAGAGGGGGGGGGGGAATGAAACACAGCAGCCAACTGAAAGGGCTCCCAGTAGATAAAATTAGAAAAGTTTGAGGAATAAAGTAAAATAGCATTGGGCTATTCCCCATCTTTAAAATAAATATCCACTTCCCTATACTAATATAAATAAATGGTTGGCTTAACTATTTTTAATGAGTTAAAAAGCAAATATTCCATGCATAAGAATTTTTAATAATTTAGGTAAATACTCTATCCTTAAAGAGTAAAAGCATAATTCTGCACACCTTAAGTACAGTGTGTATAGTGATTATATTTAAAAGAATATTATATGGAAATTAAAGGAAAAAAGAATAATGTTACAGTAGAGAAGATTGGTAAGTGATACTTCAGCTAGGTGTTGAAGGCTAACATCAATATTGATAATCAGGTTATGCCTTTTATATGATGAGAATGATACTTTATGACTGTGTTCACCCTCCCCAAAATTGATAACTCCAATCTAATCATGAGAAAAATATCAGGAAATCTCAAGGGAAGGACATTCAACTGTCATAGCTAAGAGTATTCTAAGGGTATGTGATGGATAAATGTAATCTAGTATCCTGAATGTTATCAGGAACATAAAAAAGAAGTTAAACAAAAACTACAATATATGGACTTTACTTAATATTAATGTACCAATATTAGTTTATTAATTGTAACTCATGTAACATCTATATATATGAAAAGCCAGGGTCCATGACGACCAGGAATATCAAACACCAGTCACCATGAGGTGCATCGAGCACCTCTTGGTCCCTCTCCTATAGCCCACAGGCTCCAATCACAGCAAGGCGGGTAGTGGGCAGGCAGGCAGCGAGCATGAGAAGTAGCCTTGGACAGGTGGGCAGTGCTGCAAGCATGGTGGGCGAGTGGACAGGGCAGAGAATACAGTCAGTGGGTGGGCGGGACTGTGAGCAGCAGTGGACTACTGCATGCAATTTGGCATGCTGGGCCTCTAGTCTATAATAATAAAAGTCTAATATTCTAATTAGACTTACAGCTGAACAACTTTCCAGATGTCATTCCAGATATCATTCTGGATGAAGCCATGACAGCAGGGGCCAAGGCAGAGGCTGTTAAGGGTGATAAGGCAGGTGGGCAGGTGAGCAGCTAGGAGAGAACAGGTGAGCAGGTAAACAATTAGGGTGATCAGGTAGGTAGGTTTGTGGTTAGGGGTGATGAGACAGGCAGGCAGAGTAGTTAAGGGTGATTGAGCAAGTGAGCAGTTAGGAAACAGTGGTTCTAGATTGTAAGAGATTGCAGGCTGAGCTGAGGACACCCCCCATACATAAATTTCGTGCACTAGGCCTCTAATAGTCTAGTAACAAGAGAGAAACATGGGTCTGAATATTTAGGAATTGTCTGTATTATCTTATCAACTTTTCTATGAATCTAAATATGCTGTAACAAAAGTGTACATAATAAAAATCATATAAAGATATTTTGATAGTTTGAAATGATGACAGTATATATGACACACAATTTTCCCTCAAGTCCCAATAAACCTGAAAAGAAAAATTGTAAATAAACAAAATCCTTTATCATTCTTTTTTTCCAAAAAAGAATTTGAAAACTTGAACTTTCACTTAGTATTTTTACACAAAAACTAATTTAATACAGATTTAAAATGTACATTATTAAGTTGTCTTACTTAACTCATTTATCAGCATGAAACAGCTCTCTGAAAGTGACAACTGACCCAAACCATTTAACATCAAAAAAAAAAAAAAAAAAACAGAAAACAAACCAAAAAGCCTGTGCAGATAAATAAGCCTATCTTCAAGTATTATCGTATGCTCTTTGTTCATGCATATATTAAACCTATTTACAGTCATTGAGAAATAGGAAAAGTTACATGGCTTAAATATAATCACCCAAGTTGCTAATATTTCATAAATAAAGAAGAAAGCTATTGGAACTCTAATCTGGCACAATAGCTAACAAATGTGGAGTCACTCTATGATAAGATAATAAAATGATGATATTACTTTATTTTTTCATGTAATAATATTCTGAGATAAAAATTATATAAGAACATGGAATGGATGCTGCTTAAGTAAATATTTTAATTGCTTACTCATTGATACCAGCAAATTGAGTAGAAATCATTTTTCATTGAACAGTCCCCTATTATAGAAAAACAAAATAAAACATTTAAAATTTGTTTAATGAGGCTTCTGAACTAACTGAAAAAATAAAACTAGTGTGGATAATCAGATGTATCATGCCTAGAGAAAAAGCAAAGCATCTAGATATTTAAATGGTTTCAGAGCTTGATTTATACCTCAAAACTATAATTGTTTCAACCCTTGTCCTTTTGTTATCAGTGAATACAGGCACACACACACATACACACACACACACACACACACACACACACACACACACACATACATACACACAGATGCATACTCGTTAAAACTGATTTTGAAAATACAGTGTCTTATGATTTTTGTAATATTCTGTATGAAATATATTTATGAAACATTCTTTAAATCATACAACCCAACTTCTGATGAAAAGGTAAAATAATACACGAATGCACTATCCTATATAATAATAGCCCAGTGACTGCACAGCGCAATGACCAGAATGACCAAAGAGTCGCTATGACACGCACTGACCACCAGGGGCCAGATGCTCAATGTAGTGGCTGCCCCCTGGTGGTCAGTGTGCTCTCATAGTGGGAGCTCTGCTTGACTAATCAGGATAAGCATTACTTCCACAGCAGGCTAATCTCCTTAGCCATGTCTCCCACCAGTGCCTGAATCCCATGCACTGGGCCTCTAGTATTTAATATTTTGAAACTGTTGAAAAATGAATGAAAAGGCTTCACTTATGTTAACACTCTAAATCATAGGTGCTTTACTAAGAATTACAGCAGATTCTGTTTAATTAAGTTTATAAAATGAAAATACTCTTAAGTATTGATTTAAAAGAGAATTCAGCATTGTGGATATTGTAATTAAATTTTAAAAATATTCAGGAAAGAATGAAACATTTCTTATCCTCACCAATCTTAAACAGAAGACCACTTCTTTTGTAAAGTTCTTAGTGAAATGCTATAAAATGTAAATAAGTAGCAAAGAGCTGCTTAGAAGCTAAAACACTATTATGAAACTGTTAAATTCTTCCATTAATTACCTAAAACAGAAAAGTCTAAAGAAATAATGTTATTAATTTTATGATGGGTTTGTTGACTAATCATAGTTGGTTGATATTAAATATTCATTTTAGTATATTTTAGTTTTTCAGCCTAATAGAACTTCACATAACATTTTCATGAGAAAAGTTAATGTCTTTATTTCTGAAATGTATCTTCTGGAAGTTTAATTTTAACCAAAATAAGATAATTATCATTATTTTATAACTAGAAACCAGTGCACAAAATCCGTGCACAGGGATGGGGTTGTCCCTCATCCCAGCCTACTGGGATCAGGCCTAAACAGGCAGTTGGGCATCCCTCTCACAATCCAGGACTGCTGGCTCCCAACTGCTTGCGTGCCTAACTTCCTGATTGCCTCTAACTGCTTATGCCTGCCAGCCTGATCATCCCCTAACCACTCCCTTGCCAGCCTGAGTGATGCCTAACTGCTCCCTGCAAGCCTGTTTGACTCTGTCTGCCCTCCCCTGCAAGCCTGGTCATCCTTAACTGCCTTCCCCTGCAGGCCTGGTCCCCCCAACAGCTCTCCTCTGAGGCTGGGTCCTCCCAACTGCCCTTCCATGCAGGTCCAGTCACTCCCAACTTCCATCTTCTGCTGGCCTGGTCACCCCTAACTGCCCTCCCCTGCTGGCTTGATTTCCCACAACTGCCCTTCCTTGCTACTCTGGTCCCTCCCGATTGCCCTCTCTTACCTGCCATCTTGTGGTGGCCATCTTGTGTCCACATGGGGGCATCCACCTTGTGTGTTGGAGTGATGTTCAATCTGCATATTAATATTTTATTAGGTGCATGGGTGGGGGTCAGTTGGTTTGCCCTGAAGGGTGTCTAAAATCAGGGTGGGGGTTCCCTTGAGGCATGGAGTTGCCTGGCCAAGGGGCCTGTGGTTGTTTGCAGGCTGGCACGCCTCCCAGTGACCCAACTGTAGGCCCTGGTATCTGGGATTTATTTATCTTCTGTAATTGAAACTTTGTAGCCTGGAGTGGAGGCCAAGGTAAGCCAGGCAGGCAGAAAGTTTGGCTTCTCCATCTCTGGGAGCAACTCAAGCCTCCTGCTCTCTTCAGCTCTGTGGCTCCCACCATTTTTGTTGGAATTTATTTATCTTTTATCATTAAGACTTTGTAGCATTGAGTGGAGGCCTGGGCCAGCAAGGGTAGGCAGAAAGCTTGGCTTCCTCCATTGCCAGGGAAAACCAAGCCTCCCTCCTGTGGCCACAGCCATTTTGGTTTGGTTTATTGCATATTTGCTCCTGATTGGCTGGGGTTGTAGCTTGTAGCATGGCTTGTGAGTGTAGCAGAGGCATGGTCATTTTCCATATTACTCTTGTATTAGATAGAATTATCTTTTTCTTATTTTATTCACCAAACATGAAAGATATGGTGGGAATTTCATAATTCATATACATGCAGCAGATAACCTTATTTTAGGTTGTCAATATTTTCTTTTGCTCTTCTTAGGTTGGACAAGAACAGCTTTTAATCCTGGGCCAATTTCCCCTTATTGTTGAGACAATAACTCAGTGAATACTTTAAACAACACCTCATGTGTTAGGAGATTTTTCTGCTCTGGCTGGTGTACACACAATCTATTCTGTGCCTTGTGTGAGCACAAAGATTGGTCTGCCTGTTAATTTCTGGAGAGTCTTTCCCCAGGCTCAGGATTATCTTTACATAAGTTACCTAGTCAATGTTCTGTAAAGACTCAAGGGATCTCTGTGACTCTTTGTCTGTATAAGAGTATTAACAAATGGTAAAAATACCACTCCATTTGTCCAGTGGTTATATTAACAAAGAACATCCACAATTTGTTGAAAAGCTTTTGGAATACTGTTGCCCTTCCTGTAAATGGACATGGTCTGCATATTCAACCAAAATAACATATCTTGACAGATCAAATCCAGAGACAGAAAAGTCTCAGGTCTTTTCTATTAAGCCAGACATTTTTTTTTTAATTGAAAATATGTAGAGCTATTTCACACATCATTTTTCTGATAAAAAATATATTTTAATCTGTTAGTTTTGACATTTTATTTTTTTAATATTTTTAATATATTATATTGATTTTTTTTTACAGAGAGGAAGGGAGAGGGATAGAGACTTAGAATCGATGAGAGAGAAACATCGATCCGATCTGCTGCCTCCTGCATGCCCCCTACTGGGGATGTGCCAGCAACCAAGGTACATGCCCTTGACCGGAATCGAACCTGGGACGTTTCAGTCTGCAGGCTGATGCTCTATCCATTGAGCCAAACCAGTTTCGGCAGTTTTGACATTTTAATAGTTATATTGTTTTTAATGAATGATTAATAAGTACTTTTAAATATGTTTTTATTTCTAATATTATAGGTATAAATATTTCTACACTAAATAAAATAAGTTATACATTCATATAATTAAGATTTTGAGATTTGTTGATCTATTTAATTTTCATAGACTATTAGTTTTACTCATTTGAAACAAACTAATGGTAATATTTTTCTGCATGCCATTTTTGTTGTGTTTTGTTTTCAAGGTAAATTTATTAAACATATAGGTTAAACTGAAACTTTTAGATGACAATTATGTTAGCCTCAATATTTGAAGATATTTGTCCATTCTGTAAGTCTGTAATTCCACAAAAAGTCTGAAAAATATGTAAGAGAGAAACATTTGTGTAATTTTTTCTTTGGGCTACTCAAATGGTTTCTTGTCAGTTAGGATGTGTGCATATGATAAGAGGATGTGGTGATAGGTTTGTATAGGTAATTTCATTTATTTATACCTATCATCCCAATAATTCAAGATTCTGCTTGGGTTTCAATTCTCGGAGATCTATGTATATACATAGCATAAAATATAGTACTGTCTACACTTTTCTGGGATTTATACTATATCAACATAAATAGGAAATCCACTCACAGAAAAATGCTCAAGGGCCTGTACAAAGATCTTAAAAGATCCTACAATAGAATATGGAACCAGGACTCTATTCTCAATTCCAGGAGCCCTGCAATTTATCACTCCCTAGCTATCTCCATCGGCAAAGAAACCTATAAATTTCACCTTGGAGGAATTAGCTGAGCTGTTTTTTGTGCATTTGTAATATATTCATGAATCTGTCTCTACTGTTTTATTAGTGTGAATCATGAGCACTCATTTCTTTATTCCTTAGTCTTCCACATCTTCTTCCCAAGGAAGACCTTTAAAACTCAGCTAAAAAAAAGAAAAGAAAAAAAGAATACTATGGGACCTTTGAGACTAGTAAATTTCTACTCCTTAGCTGGTTTGTTACAATGTTAAAACTAATTTCTTGAAAGTCTAAAGCTCTATATAGGACATTTTTGTTCTTTTTAGAGGTCTTTCATAGCGTGAGGATTTATTTTGCATTTATTTCAAAATCTAGAAAATTTGATCACATATAAAATTAAAGGAATGTTGATTGGTTTCATAATAAATATCTTAATGTAATAATTTCTATCTTTGGTAAAAACTGTCCAAATGTATTACCTTAACAACAAAATTATAGTTTTTATTTTTAATTTTTCTTTGCACCAAAATTGTTTTGGCTCAATGGATAGAGCATCTGTCTGGGGACTCAAAGGTCCCAGGTTTGATTCTGGTCAAGGGCATGTATCCTGGTTGCGGGCACATTCCCAGTAAGGGGCATGCAGGAGGTGGCTGATAAATGTCTGTCTCTCATCGATGTTTCTAACTCTCTATCCCTCTCCCTTCATCTCTGTAAAAAATCAATAAAATATATATTTTTTAAATAAAATAAAACAAAATTTTTTCTTGCTATTGCAATCCTAGAAACTCTCACAAAAAATTAATTTCCTAATTGTTTGTTAAATGAATTTAAAAATATTTCTTGCAATTGAAATGTAAATATATGACTATAGAAATGTAGATCAATTCACACAATAATTTTTAATCTTCAACATATACATATATAGTAAACAATAGAAATGAAAATATTAAAGACTATTACTTAATATATTTATCTTTATTTTTTGTGATTATCATAAACAAATTTATCTTGGTGTTTATATAGGTTTGTATATGTTTAGGTAAGTATTTATTGGTTCAAATCAAATATTGAACAAAGTATATATTTGTTCAAGTCAAATATTGATGATAAGTTCCCTGACAAAATGACAAAAATTAATTATTAAAAAACTTACATTATTTTGTTACTAACCGAACTACATATAAATAATAGATGAATAAATTTGTGCTGATTGTAAAACTGATAGTTATTAATATTTTATTTAAATTAAAATTCCAAAATTTAAGAATTTTATAATTTAAAATAGTTTGATTAACTTTATATTATTTTTACTAGAAATAATAAAAATATAACAAAAACATTGAAAATTAATAAAATACTTATACATTATGAAAAAATATATTTTTCTCAATCAAATTTTTCTATGAACATACTTAAGATTTGAATAGCATCCCAAGAAAATGGCAAGCTGGATGACATAAAAGCTTTCCAAAGATAAGTGAAGGGAACAATACCATACTAACAAAACAAACAAAAATCTGTTTCAATGAACGTTTGTAAATAAAAAAATTTTCAGGACCCATTAAAAAAAACAGAAGCATAAAAAAGAATAGTGAACATATACACAATCAAATTCTATCTAATAAAGGAATAATATGCAAATAAATCATCACTCCAACAAACAAGATGACTGCCCACATGTGGTCAAAGATCCTGCCTCCATGTGGACACAAGATGGCCACTACAAAATGGCAGCAAGGGAGGGCAGTTGTGAGGGACCAGGTCTGCAATGCAGGGCAGTTGGGGGTGATCAAGCCTTCAGAGGAGGGAATTGGGGGATGACCAACCTGCAGGGAAAGGCAGTTGGGGAGTACCAGGTCTGCAGAGGAGGGCAGGTAGTGGTGACCAGGCCTCCAGGGGAGGGCAGTTAGAGATGACCAGGCCTACAGGGGAAGGCAGTTATGGGTAAACAGGGTGTCAGGGGAGCAGTTAGGCATCAATCAGGCTGGCAGGGGAGTGGTTAGGGGGTGATCAGGCAGTCAAGCAGTTGGGAGCGAGCAGTACTGATTGTGAGAGGGATGTCTGACTGCCCGTGTAGGCCTGATCCAATTAGGGGTCCCAGATTGGAGAGGGTGCAAGCTGTGCTAAAGGACACCCTACCCCCCGTGCACAAGTTTTGTGCACCAGGCCTTCAGTCTAATATAATTTCTGTAAAACTAGAAAAAATGAGTGAAGCATGTACAAAAGTAAATGACTACAAATTGTTTGTATTGATGAACAACAAGAATCCTTAGATGTTTAAATACAATGCACAAAGATTAAGTTAGAGTTATAACTTAAACTGTGTATTACTAATATAATTTTCAAAAAATTAAAAAAATAAAGTTAGACTAGAAATTACTTTTATCTGAGAAAAATAAATAAATCATAAAATTGTTATAGTCACCTCTCACTGACACCAGAGAGATGTTACCAGACAAGACAGCCCCCTGAGCCAGTGGGAGACAGCTGTCCCAAACTTTGATCCTTGTCTTCTCATATAAATGAATTAATATGAGAGACCTTGACTGTGTTGTGAAAAGCCAATTTATTAAAGCAATTAAAGTGTGCACCTTTATTGAAAAAGGAGACAGAGCAAGAAATTCTATTTCTTCAGGCTTGGAGCTCTGGAAAAGCAAATGTCTAGAGCAATTTTGAAGAGTAATATACCCTCCTCCTCTCCATAGGTTTCAAAAGATTCTTTTGCTGAGTATCTTGGTAAAGATTAAGTTTCAAGGTTTTCTTGTTGTGGTCTTCCCAGAATCCTGGTGATTTTATCTTGCCAAGCCTGGAGATCACTGGCTTCTCTACTTAAGGAATAAAATTGTTCATTTTTTCCCCCTTTCCTACTGCGTTCTCTCATTAGGTAGGTCATTAACTATTTGCTCTCAGAGTGTCCTTGGCGAGAGAAGATAGTAGTTTCTTATTTCAAGCCAGCTACAAATTATTCAGACGGTTTGGTTTTGTCCTCATTGTCCTGTCTGTTTCCCCTATACTTCCTGCCCTGGAATCCTGTAACAAAATAATGGAATATTATCAAATACTGAGAGGAAAAAAAATATTTATCCATCTGATGAAATACCATTACATTTAAAGTTATATCCAGATCAATTCCTATCTGCTTATTTGTTATCCAGAGGATATTTTTATCTTTACATCAATGCCCATAATTACCAAGTACATATTTTTGCTACATTTTATAGATTTACTCATAAGTAAAATATTTTGTTGAGTTGTGCTTATATCTTTTTGCATTTTTGTTATATATCCTTAAAAGGTTGTGCACACAGTCTACAAAGGGGTGCATCAAGAGTTTCCACCTCAGGTAACTGGGGAAGCAGAGCTATTGGGCCATATGGAACACCTAGCACACAACAGCTACTCTACCAACCCAGAGAAGCAGTGAAAATGCAGAGACAAAGAAACAGATCACAAACAACAGAAATGGAGTAAAACAAATGACTGGATATTGAGTTCAAAACCATGGTTACAAGATTTTTCAAGAACTTCCTAGAAAAGAAAAATAGATTTAGCAAGACCCAGAGGAGATGGCAAAGGACCAACTAGAAATTAAACATACAATCACTGAAATAAAAAAATATATACAGAGACCTAACAGCAGACTAGAGGAATACAGTGGTACCTTGAGATACGAGTGCCCTAACATACGGGATTTTTGAGATATGAGTCGTCGAGTGAGCGATTTTTGCTTTGAAATACAAGCAACAGTTGAGATATGAGTAATTGCGCAGATCAGCCAGCTGCACACGACCCACCAGTTTCCCACGCCTCGAGGTTACAGAACGAATTAAACTTGTATCTTGAGGTACCAATGTACAAGAATCAAGTCAAAAATTTGAAATACAAAGAAGCAGAAAACACTCCACTGGAAAAGCAAAAAGAAAAAAGAATACAAAAATGTAAAGATAGTGTAAGGAGCTTCTGGGACAACTTCAAGCATACCAACATCAGAATTATGGGGTGCCAGAAGAAGAGAGAGAGCAAGATACTGAAAACTTATGTGAAGAAATAATCACTGAAATCTTCCCCCACATGATGAAAGAAATAGACTTACAAGTCCAGAAATTGAAAAAAAAAAAGGAATCCGCAGAAAACCACACCAAAACACATCATCATTAAAATGCCAAGAACAAAAGACAAAGAGAGAATATTAAAAGCAGCAAGAGAAAAACAGTTAATTACCTACAAGGGAGTACTCATAGAATTGTCAGCTGATTTCTCAACAGAAACTATGCAGGCCAGACACAGGTGGCAAAAAATATTCAAAATGATGAATAGCAAGAACCTACAGTCAAGATTACTCTACCCAGCAAAGCTATCATTTAGAATTGAAGGGCAGATAAAGGGCTTCAGAGATAAGAAAAAGCTAAAGGAGTTCATCAACTCCAAACCAGTATTATATGAAATGCTGAAAGGTATTCTTTAAGAAGAGAAAGAAGAAGAAAAGGGTAAAGATAAAAATTATGAATAACAAATACATTTTTATCAACAAGTAAATCCAAAAATCAAGTGAATTAAAAATCTGATGAACAGAATAAACTGGTGAATATAATAGAATCAAGGCTATAGAAAGGGAGTGGACTGAAAATTTTCAGGGGGGAAGAAATGAGAGGGATTCGAGAAGAGACTGGATAAAAATCATAGACCTATGGATGAGGATAATAGGAGGGGGAGTTAAAGGCAGAGGATAGGATAGGAACTGGGTGGAAGGTAGCTATGGGAAGGGGAGAAAGAAGAAACATTGTAATAATTTGAATAATAAAGATTTATTAAATTAAAAAAGATAAAACTAACCCTCTCCTGCACAAATGCAAGATATTTATATATGAGTAGAGAAACTTGTTCTGCATGCGTTGGTATCAAATTTTATAAATGTTATAAGAAAACACAAAATTTTAGTAGATGTTTTTCCACAGATATCACATACTTTTAATGATTTCTGAAATAGTACTTTTTAAGGTAGAAATGGTTTTATGAATTTTCTAAATTCTTGTTAATATATAAAAATGCTGTTTATCTACAATACACACAGACACATACACTCACACAACTTAGGAAAATTATCTAAGTATATCAATTCTTTATAAGTAGAGTATTTCTTAATAAACTATATCTTGTGAAATATTTTATTTTCTTTATATTATTCTGATATAATTTTTTATTTTCCCATCAAATTTGCTGGAGTAGTATTTTCTAAATTTCATTGCAAAGCAAGCATTTTTTATCTATTCTTAAATATAACCATTCTATATTTATTCAATATTACTTTCAGTAACTTTTGGTATTTGTATTTCAAGGTGAAGCAAACCACATTTATTACTGAGTGGTTAGGAGATTTTATTATAAATAGATACAAAATTTAATAGGTTGACTTTTGTTGTCATTTTTCCAATTTAAGTTCTTTATTGTTTAAAGTATCACATGTGTCTCCTTTTTACCCCTTTGACCTGTCTCTGGCTGCCCCTCCGCACCCCTGCTAGACATGACTTCACCCTCCTAGTGTCTGTATCCATTTGTTATGCTTATTTGCATGCATATAAGTCCTTGGTTAATTTCTTAAACACCCCCTCCCACCACTACCACCACCACCTTCTCTGCCTTCCCTCTTAGGTTTGATGGTCTGTTTGATGCTTTTATATCTCTGCATCTATTTTTGTTCATCAGTTTCTGTTGTTCATTATGTTCCACAAATAAGTGAGATCATGTGATATTAATCTTTCTCTGACTGCCTTATTTTACTTTGCATAATGCTCTTCAAATTCATCCATGCTGTTGCAAATGGTAAAATTCCTTCTTTTTTTACAGCAGTGTAGTATTCCATTGTATAGATATACCACTGTTTTTTTATACACTCACCTGCTGATGGGCACTTAGGCATTTCCAAATTTTAGCCATTGTAAATTGTGCTGCTATGAACATAGCGGTGCATATATCCTTTCCGATTGGTGTTTCTAATTTCTTGGGATATAGTTCTAGAAGTGGGATTACTGAGTCAAATGGGAGTTCCATTTTTAATTTTTTGAGAAAACTCCATACTGTTTTCCACAGTGGCTGCACCAGTCTTCCTTCCCACCAGCAGTGCACAAACGTTCTTCCTTCACATCCTCGGCAGCACTTGTTTTTTGTTGATTTGTTGATGATAGCCATTTACAGGTGTGAGATGGGACCTCATTTTCATTTTTATTTGCAACTCTTGGATGAGTAGTGATTTTGACTTGTGTAGAAAAGAAGAAGTAAAACTGTCATTATTCACAGATTATATAATATACAGAGAAAACCCTAAAGACATCATCAAAAACTACTTGACTTAATAAGTGAATATGGCAATGGAGCAGGATACAAAATTAACACCCAGAAATCTATGGAATTTTTATACAACAATAGGAAACTCACAGAAAGAGAAACTAAAAACAAAATTCCATTTACCATTGCAACAAAAATGTTAAGATACCTAGAAATAAACTTAATGAAGGATGTAAAATACCTGTACTTAGAAAACTGCAGGACATTGAAAAAAGAGATAGTGGAAGACATAAACAAACGAAGAACATACCATATTCATGGATTGGCAGAATCAACATCATTAAAATGTTCATACTACCAAAGCAATCTATATATTCAATGCACTTCTATTAAAATACTAACTGAATATTTCACAGACCTAAAACAAACCCTCCAAAAATGCAAATGGAATAAAAAGACCCCAAAAAGCCATAACAATCCCAAGGAAGAAGAATATAGTTGGAGGGATCACAATGCCAGATATCAAGCTATATTACAAAACCACTGGTCTCAAAACTGCCTGGTACTGGCACAAGAACAGGCATATGAACCAATGAAAGAAAACAGAGAACCCAGAAATTGACCCAAGCCATTATGCTCAATTAATATTTGACAAAGGAGGAAAGAACATACAATGGAATCAAGATAGTCTGGATAGATACATGCAAAAAAATGAAACTAAACCACCAACTCACACTATACACAAAAATAAATGCAACATAGATAAAGGACTTAAGTATAAGATGGGAAACCATAAAAATCTTAAAAGAATCAATAGGCAGCAAAATCTCAAACATATGTTGTCGCAATATTTTTACTAATACAGCTTCTAGGACAATGGAAACTAAGGAGAAAATAAAAAATTAGGACTACATCAAAATAAAAAGCTTCTGCACAGCATATAAAACCAACCATCAATAAGAAAGCCCAATGTTGGGAGAACATATTTGCCAATGTTATATCAGATAGATGTTTAATCTCCAAATTTATAGGGAACATATACAACTTACCAAAAGGAAGATAATCCAATAAAAATGGGTAAAGGGCCTAAATAGACACTTTTCAAAAGAGGACAAACAGAAGGTCAAGAGACAGATTTCCTTTTTTAATATGAATTATAATTCCAGCTTTATTTCACTTTCACTAATTATTTTAGAAAACATTTTACTTATTACTCACCACGCAAAGTAGAAATAAGACCTATACAAATTTTTGCAAGTTCACAGGTTAATATTTGTAGTTTCACCTAACTACATAAAAATGTAGAGTTCAAAAATGTCATTACTTTAGAATAAAAAGTGAGATTCTATAACAGGTTCAAGCCTTCACTTTATATAAATAAATAAATTAGGAGAAAAGAAAGGTGGATAGGCATTAAACTAAATTGCTGTGTATGAACAAAATAAAGCATCTTATGTTAAAATTGTAAAAATTCAAGCTTGCAGTTAAACTGGGAAGTTTTAGAAGTACTGTAAAATGTGTAATTATCTACCTGAAAGAAGACACTCGATTCTATATTTTCTAATTTAACTACCTACTAAGTCAGAAGCTTCATGGCAAAAAGAAATGGTCCTTTAGACACTGTTATCCAACAAAGCAACAGTGGGTTTTAAGGGAGATTCCACAAAGTACTACTGAAAGCCCAGGCTAAGGCATAGGGGTAGCCTTGAAATTGATGGGCTGACAGTAGAATGAAGTGTTTAAGAGAAACACACATAAAGTACTCAACCATCAGGACCCTCAGAAATATATGTGTTTGTACATATGTTTCAGCATGTGTTTATGTTGGGAATCAAATGTTATAAAAAAATTGAAATTAAAAAATTTAACTGGAGCCCATGGCATGATTAGTTGTTCACTGAACCAGGAGGTCACAGTTTGATTCCCAGTCAGGACACATGCCTCGGTTGTAGGCTCAATTTCCAGCATAGGGCATGCAGGAAGTAACTGATCAATGATTCTCTCTCATCATTGATGTTTCTATTTCTCTCTCCCTCTCCCTCCCTATCTGAAATCAATACAAATAGATTTAAACATTCAATTAGAAAAAAATGAGTGAGCAGAGTATTGCTAATTATTTGCTCATTTATTTATTCATTTATTTTACATTAATTTTTATTGCTGAAAGTATTACATGTTCCATTTTCTCCCCATTGACCCCATCCATCCCACATGTGCCCACCTCGGCCTACCAAACTATTGTCTATGTCCATGGGTTATGCATATATGCATATAAATTCTTAGATTAATCTCTTCCCACCCACACACCCACCCCAAACTTCCCTCTGAGACTCAACAGTATGCTCCATGCTTCCATGTCTCTGAATCTATTGTTTATTTGTCAATTTATTTTGGTCATTATATTCCACATAACATTGAGATCATGTGCTACTTGTCTTTCTTTGACTGGCGTATTTGCTTAGCATAATACTCTTCAGGACCCTCCATGCTGTTTCAAAGGGTAAGAGATCCTTCTTTTTTATAGCTGCATAATATTCCATTGTGTAATGTACCACAGCTACTTTAACTACTCACCTACTGATGGGCTTTTGGGTTGTTTCCAGACCTTAGATATTGTAAATAGCACTGCAATGAACATAAGAATACATATATTCTTTTTTTAATTGATCTTTATTGTTGAAAGTATTATAGATGGCCCCTTTATTTATTTTACTATTGAACCCTTCCACCCTCCAACTGCCCCTCCCAGGCCTTTGCCACACTATTGCCTGTGTCCATGGGTTATACATATCTTCCCTAATAATAGAGAAACATGTAAATTGACCGTATCTCCACTCCGCCCACAGCCAATCAGGGAGTATGCAAGTTAACCCAACAAAGATGGCAGTTAATTTGCATATGAAGGCAAGACAGGCAGCATCATGACCTGCTCCTGGGGGTCTAGGTCCATTGGTGGTGGTGGAGGCCAGACGGGCAATGTCAGACACCACCCACAAGGTACCTGTCCATGGGGCCAGAGAGGTGGGGTGGGAAGAACCAGATGCCACCCGAGTGTTCCAGGTCTATCACAGGCCCACCTAGACATTCCCGTGGGGCCCTGGGAGCATCACTGCCCCCGGGAGGCATGGCTGAGCCTGCTTAGCCACTCCCATGGGGCCCCGGGAGCATCACTGCCCCAATGAGGTATCTCCTCACACCTGTCAGAATGGCTACCATCAACAAATCAACAAATGACAGTCCTGGAAAGTGTGGCCAGGCCCTGGGCACAGACTCACAACTTCTCCCCTGGGATACCAAGGGCAGGGATCTGCCTCACCTGCAGAGAGAGAGAGGTTCTTCAGTGGCCCCAAGACATGGGTGGGCCATACCAGGGATCCAGGGGCATGGAAGGATACCCAGGGGCATGGAAGGACCCGCAGCCCTGAGGCAGGGGTTGAGGGTTGGTGCCACCTCAGTGGAGGGTGCTGCACTGCAGGGTACAGGATTGACTGATGATTCAGACAAGCTCCCAGTGCTAACAGGCCTCGCCTAGGCAGCCTTCACACTTCAGAGGCGGTGACTCTGCTTCCACCTTGACCCAAAAGCAAGCCTGCGCTATCCTGCCCCATGGCAGAGCATAACTTGCAGTGAGTGCAAAGCCTTCCACCTCTCAGAGAACAGGGGACGGGGCAAAAAAGAATGGAGGTGGGGGATGGGGGAAAGAATATGGAGTGTCTGCAAAGAAGAAGTGTTTGAGAAAGAGGCTCAGAAGCCCGACAAGAAGGTTTATTCTGTTTTCCCAGCAGCTGCATCTCAGTAAGAGCAGAGTACATGGCTCTGAGAGGTCCCTGTGTGCAGAGTCAAGTTCCACAGCCAACTGGAATTGGCCTCAGTTTCCTGGTCTGTAAAATGGATTAAGTATGTCTCAGTACTTTCACTGAGCTCTGATGGCCAATTGAGATTCTATATAAGGAAAGAGAGGGAAGAAGTGAGAAAGAAAAGCAAAGGAGAACAACACGAAAGAAAGACTGGAAGGAACCTATAAGCCCGTTGTCACTTAAATAGGGAATATAGTCGATAGTAGTGTAATGATGGTATGATGCCAGGAGGGTACTGGAAATACAGAGGAACACTTTGTAAAGTATATGATTGTCTAACCACTATTCTGTAACTAATATAAAACCTGAAACCAATACAAAATTGAATATAAGGAAATGAAAATTGGAGTGAAATATTTATAAATTTCAAAGTTTAAATGAAGCCTGTAAATGGAAGGAAGGGGGAGATTAAAAATAGTGTTTTTCATTTTACTACTTTGTCTTTTCAGTACATGAAAAGGACAATTGTCTTTATATGGTGCTTTTATACTTTTCTAAGTCATAATCTTATTTTAATTTCAGGGCAAATTAAAGACAAGATAATTATTCTTTCCACTATTCAAAGAAAATAAATCCGGTTTAATGATTCAACCATCAAGCCCTTATTATAAAGCATGGTTAGTAAAATTTTCTGTGAAGGGTCATATCTATCCTACTAAAATCCTTGGGGGTGATCAGGCCACATGTTGGGGGCAATCAGGCTGGCAGAGGAGCAGTTAGGTGTAAATCCTGCCAGAAAGAGAGCAGTTAGAGGGCAATCAGGCAGGCAGTTGAGCCAGTGGTCCTGGATTGTGAGAGGGATGTCTGACTGCAAGTTTAGGCCTGATGCTTGTGCAGTGGTCCCTGTAGGATTGGGCCTAAACCTGCAGATGGACATCCCCTTAAAGGTCCCAGATTGAAGAGGGTGTAGGCTGACCTGAGGAACACCCTCCCCAGTGCATGAATTTCAATGAATTTCATGTACCAGACCTCTAGTTAATCACTGTTTGATCACTCCCTGGTTAATCACTCCCCACTAACCCACCCCCACCTTTCCTCTGAAATCCATGCTTCTATGATTTTAACTATTTCATTCATTACTTTATTTTTCTTCATTAGATTCCACATATGAATGAGATTATGTGATACATATACTAATATTCCTTTTGATTGGTGTTTAGGGATTCTTAGGATATATATTTTAGAATTGGGATCACTTGGTCAAATGGCAGTTACATTTTTAATTTTTTGAGGAAACTCCATACTGTTTCCACAGTGGCTGCACTACTCTGCATTCCCACCAGCAGTGCATGAGGGTTCCCTTTTCTCCACAACCTCACCATCACTGTCATTTGTTGATTTGCTGATGGTAGCCATTCTGACAGGTGTGAGGAGATACCTCATTGTCCTCTTAATTTGTATCTCTCTGAGGATTAGTGGCCTTGAACATTTTTTTCTTATGTCTCTTAGTATTCAGTGTGTCCCCTTTGGAGAAGTGTCTATTTAGGTCCTTTACTAATTTTATAATGTGGATAAGAGGAATGATGAAAATATATAATGTTATATTCATAGACAATTTTGAGGAAAATAATTTAAATTATTAACTTAATTAATAGAGATTATGGCAAAACTTAACACCCTCTAACTCATATAAGATTCCATTATTTTCACCCTGGCTGGTGTGGTTCAGTTTTCTGGGCATTGGCGGTGCACCAAAGGTTGCTGGCTGGATCCCTGGTAGGGGGTGTTCCCAACTTCTCTCCTGTGCTGGCCTGGTCATCCCCAACTGCTCTCCCATGAAGGCTTGATTGCCCCCAACTGCCTTCCCCTGCTGGCCTGATCGCCCACAACTGCCCTCCCTTCCAGGCCTGGTCCCTCCCAACTGCCATCTTGTGTCCACATGGGGGCAGCCATCTTGTGTGTTGGAGTGATGGTCAATTTGCACATTACTCTTTTATTAGATAGGATAGAGGCCTGGTGCATGGGTGTGGCCAGGCTTGCCAAACCCCCAGGTGACCCAAGTGTAGGCCCTTGTATATGAGATTTATTTATCTTCTATAATTGAAACTTTGTAGCCTGGAGCAGGGGCCTGGTCCAGCCAGGGTGTGCAGAAACCTTGTCTTCCTCCATTGCTGGAGGCAACTCAAGCCTCCTGCTCTATCCAGCTCCATGGCTGCCACTATTTTTGTTGGATTTATTTATCTTCTATCATTAAAACTTTGTATCCTTGAGTGGAGGCCTGGCCCTGACAGGTGTGTGGAAAGCTTGGCTTCCTCCATTGTTGGGAAAACTCAAGCCTCCTGTTCACTCGATAGCTGCAGCCATCTTGATTGGGTTAAATTGCATACCCACTACTGATTAGTTGGTGGGTGTGGCTGGTGGGTGTAGTGGAGTTGTGGTTAATTTGCATATTAGTCTTTTATTAGATAGGATTAACCAAGGTGACCACAATAAATTCAATAACAAACCTATTGCATGTTTTTTTTTCTTTGTTTAATAGGATTTTATTTTGCTCTTTTGCATTTTTGCCATCTCTATATAAAAAGATATTCCCACTCTTGCTCACTGACCCAAGAGAAGGATAAAAAATATCTGTGCTTGGATGGTGTAGTTTAGTAGTTGAGGATTGACTTATGAACAAGGAAATCATGGTTCAATTCCTGGTCAAGGCACATGCCCTGGTTGCAGGCTCAATCCCCAGTGTGGGTCATGCAGGAAAGGGCCAATCAATGATTTTTTTTCATCACTGATTTTTCCATCTATTTCTCCTGCTCTCTTCCTCTCTGAAATCAATTTTAAAAAATTAAAAAAAAAAAACACAAATAAATCTGTATCAGCTAACCACTACTTACACACGAGATAGAAATGTTCATTTTTGTATGCCACTAAGGTTCTGTGACTGGTTTTAATCAGCAATTTTGTGGTAATACTTATTTGAGATAACTAGTATCAGATTTCACTGAAGGTTTTGGATATACACTGTTTCTAATATCAAAATCTTTAAAAATGAAACTGTTGTGTAGTCCTTCAGTCATCTTGTCATAAGTAAGTCCTCATTATGTATTACCCCAGAGTTCTACCTCCTGACAAGGCTCTCCCATTGAACAAGAGATTAATTTGCCTCTACATTCTCCAACGCTCTGTGCCTCTGGCTCCTCTTTTTATTTAATCACATAGATGAATTAAATTCCACCGTTATTCCTTAGGTCTAGGTATATTTTGCATATAGAAAGGGTTTTTAATGGGTTTTTCGTAGCAGATTACATAATCAGTGTCTCATCACTTCATATGTAAAAGAACTGGCTAAACTTGAACATACAATCTTCTCTTTCTCCCTTCTCAGGTCCTGTTGAAAGTAAGCAAAATCCCTTTTTTATTTTTCTACTGATATAAAACTACGCATCATTTTTAAAGGTAGAAGCATTTATAATAATTTTAAAATAACAAATAATTTTTCTTCAACTCAATTTGTATACTACTTATGTTTACAGGAACACTGCACATGCATACACAATGATCTATATTTGCCAATTTATTATTGAAAAGTTGTGATTGGCAGGGTCTTATGTAACTGAACTAAAATAATGCCAATATATTATTTGATACATTATGAAAATTATATGTATCTACAATTATTATAAAGAAAAATCTTCTGCTAAAGTTGCATTGTATTATAAATTTATATTAACCTAGAAATATCAAAGTGAAATCTAAAACTAAAGAAACATTAAAAGTGGGATATGTATCTCTGAAACTCAGAAAACAACTGTGCTAATAGTATTAATTTGGTTATGACTTGACTAGTATATGGTGTAATTTAAAAGATGCACTATGTTGGTCAAATTTTATTTTTTGCAAAATATCATTTAGTAGCAACATGAAGACTAATTTGGAAGAGACATAAGAAGACTCATTAAATGTTTACTGTATTCATCTAAAATATTATTAATTATTGTAATTAAAATTGAACAATATATTAGCTACATTTCAAAGAATTTGGGAAGCAAATTTTATAAAACAAATATAGATTGGGTAGTAATTGTTAGGAAGAAAGACTAGAAAAATAATGCTCTATGGTCTATACTTAAATATGAACTAATGTACAAATTTTGATGATCTCTGTTTCTTATAGTTTCAAATACACTTACTGCTTTTTGATTTAACTGCAGATAATAGAAATATTGACACTATATTCAAACCTGCATTTATTTTCACAAAGTACTTCTGGCTATTTAATAAGAGCCCAGATATATCATTTTTTCCTAATAATGGTATTGAACTATAGATTTATTTGTGGAAGTCAGAAACATGGCTAGCATAATAAATTCATTATTGATTCATTTTATTTTATTTTTCAATTACAACTTACATTCAATATAATTTTTATTTGTTTTAGGTATACAGGATAGTGGTTAAACAATCATTTAATTTACAAAGTTGTCTCCCTGATTTTTCAAGTACCCACTTGGCACAATAGGTAGTTATTAACAGGTATTATTGACTATATATCCTCTGCTGCACTTTCTATCCCCAGGATTACTTTATGACTACCAATTTGTAGTTTTTAGTACCTTCACCTTTTTTACTCAGTCCTCAGCTCACTTACTCTGGAAAGAACAAATATGGTAGTCCCTCTCATGAAGATGGGCGGTATTATGCTTGACATTAAGTAAGACATCTTGAAGATACTTCAATCTCATACCTAAAGGCTTCCCCAAATATAAAATGGGTAGAACTAATGGCCTGGTAACTTGTAAATTCCATCTACCAAATAGTGACTCATATCAGTTACCAATAAGAGAACCTTCTTAGTGTTCTTTTCTATTAAACTAGAGATGAAAGCGGGGGCGGGGAAAAATTTCAACTATCTCCACTGAACTATTAGATTTACACCTCAGGAGTTGCCAGTGGTCAAAGGACAAAATCTAGCTGCGATCGAAACTAACATTCAGAAAAAAACAATAAAAGAGACGAAAGAGCTATCGCCAATATTATTATGATTCCTATGTGTGGATTAAGTTAAATCCACAGCCTTGCGGAAACATATGATTATAGGATCAATGAATTCCCTTTCTGGCCCACACTAATTTCAGTTGGATTTCTGACCTCACAGTAAACAATCATATCAAATTCTATATTGCAAAAGTTATTTTTTTAAATGGACATTTATATAAAAAACTAGAGGACTGTGAACGAAATCCATGCATGGGGCTGGAGGGTGTCCTTCAGCCCAGCCTGCACACTCTCCAGTCTGGGACCCCTTGAGGGATGTCCGAGTGACTGGACAGTCGAACAGCCCTCTCACAATCCAGGACTGCTGGCTCCCAATTGCTCGTCCTCCTGCCTTCCTGATTGCCCCTAACGGCTCCTGCCTGCCAACCTGATCACTCCTTAATCACTCCCCTACAAGCCTGATTGATGCCTAATTGCTCCCCTGCCAGCCTATTTGCTTCTAACTGCCCTTCCCTGCCTGGTCATCCCTAACTGCCCTTCCTTGCAGACCTGGTCCCTCCCAACTGCTGTCCCTGCTGGCTATCTTGTGTCCACATGGGGGCAACCAATTTTAATTACATAGGGACAGCCATCTTGTGTGTTGGAGTGTTGGTCAATCTGCATATTACTCTTATTGATAGGATAGAGGCCTGGTGTATGGATGGGGCCCAACTGGTTTGCCTTTAAGGATCTACCGGATCAGGGTGGGGGTTCCCTTGGGATGTGGGGTGGTCTGGATGAGGGGCTTATGGTGGTTTGCAGGCTGGCTGCACCCCCAGAAACCCAAGCAGAGACCTTGGGATCTGGGATTTATTTATCTTCTACAATTGAAACTTGGTAGTCGGGAGCAGAGGCCAAGACAGGCCAGGGCTGCAGAAGCTTGGCTTCCTCCATCACCAAGGGAAACCCTGCCTTCCTGCTCTCTCCAGCTCCGTGGCTGCTGGCATTTTTGTTGGAATTTATTCGTCTTCTAAAATTAAAACTTTGTAGCCTTGGGTGGAGGCCTAGGCCCATCAGGTTGTGTGGAAAGCTTGGCTTTCTCCATTCTTGGGGAAACCCAAGACTCTCTCCTGCTTGCTGCATGGTTGCAGCCATCTTGGTTTGGGTTAGTTTTCATACTCATTCTTGATTGGCTGATGTGTGTGGCTTATGAATATAACCAAGTGATGGTTAATTTGCATATATTACTCTTGTATTAGATTGGATATTATATAATTCATTATTTTGCTGGACATATTTTGTATTACTTATTTAATCAAATTGCAGCCATAATTTTGGTTTATGCCATAGTGGTTAACAGTCTATGTTTATGCTTCATGAAGAATATATACTGCTTATAAAATTAAATATTTTATATTATGCCTTAAAATAGTTTTGTGGGATTTTTCAAATGCTTTTTAAAGCATATTATACTCATGCTCATAAATGCCAAAAATATTCTTAAATTATATAACAAAAATATTGCTGTTTTGTTTTCTTTTAGAAATATTAAATATTCATTTGTTTTAAACTCTAAAATAGAGGCAGCTATTCCAGAAAACTAACATATTACTGAATAGAGAAATCACAGAGCCAAGCCTTGTGACTATGTCCATGTAGCACCATGCCATAATTAAATCTTTACCATAATACAGTGATATCCTAACAAAAGCATTCTATCTTATATAGAATTGATAGCACTGCAATTTCTATCATTCTATTAAAATTCTCAGATAATGATCTTATCACTTGGTAGATGGCTATAACATCTTTATCAGACTTTTAGTAATGACATAGAGTGGCACAAGCATCCTCATTTGCTCTATAACAGTTTGCAAGCTAGTTGTCAGTGAAAGGAATAAAAAATATATTCCACTTGTGTTTCACACTTTGTCTTTTAAAAATGTAAAATAAATAAATAAAAATATTAAAAATAAAGTTTTTTTCACATAAAAATAAATATTTTCTGTTTCTTTTCAAAAGTAAGGATATCTGATCAAAATTGACACACATTTCCAGAGAGCAACAGTTTATTTTCTCAGAACCATGGTTGTTTGTTTTCATAAAGTGTTACAATTTTTTATTTTCATTTCTTATATGTTTTTCTTTGATAATTGTAACATGGAATGACTCCTGTAGCTCTTTTAGTATGTGATTTATGTTTAATAATAAGTCATTTAAGTCATGCTAAATAGTTCCTTAGATACAAATAATTCAAAATATAACATAACATGAAAATCATAACTGATAAGCTCTTGGAACCACATGAGTAGAGTTGATACTTAAATGTGTAAACACTACTCATATTATAAACTTCACATTAAAAAAATAAATTTGAGTACAAAATATTTTTAATATTAACAAAAGCTAAACAATATTCATAAACTTAAATGAATAAAAGTGGAACATTGTCAGCCATATCTACTTATGTGACTAGTCATAATGATAGTTTTCCTTTCTAAGACAAAATACTATACTAGAGGCCCGGTGAATGAAAATTCATGCACTGAAGAGGGGGTCTCTCAGCCTGGCCTTCCCCCTCTCACAGTCTAGGATCCTTCAGGGGCAGGAGGTGACCCAGAAATCAAGGGAAGGCACTGATCCCATCACACCTCTGCTGCTGCCACTTTGGACAGCAAAGAACTCAGCCAGTCCAGGTTACCTAAGCCTCGGTGTGGCCCTGGCTGGCTGGGCAGCTGACATCCCAGGCGTGCCTACATCTCAGGCTGGCCCTGGGCAGCTGGGGGGATTGAAGGGACTGGGGTACTTTTAGTGGAGTGGCCAGACTCATCTGGGAGTGGACTCAGCCATGCCTTGCACCTGTCACTCCAGCGAGGCTGAGTGGACTAGGCACTACCATTTTGTGGCTATGGGCACCACCATCTTTGTGAGGGCATGACAGTCAATTATCATATTCCATCTTTATTAGATAGGATGCATGAAATATTGGTTCCTGGATATTAAATGCAGTTAGGACTTTTAAAGGTGTAACTCAAAAAATACTTTAATTATAATAAAAATATTTGGGTTGTTACACAATGAAGAGATTGTGCCTTTTTGTTCAAGTTTTACTTATCATAGACTTTTATTTTGGCAACTATAAGAAAGGGTGTATAATTTTATATCTAAATATTATTTTTGTGCCATATGATAATTGATTTTGAAAGGCTTTTATAAATAATAAAAGGTGTGAAAAGTAATTTCTTATTATATTACTAGAATCATAGCGCATGAAAATTCATGCACTGAAGGGGGTTTCCCTCAGTCTGGCCTGCCCCTGGAAGCCTTCAAGGGTGGGAGGTGACCTGGCAATCATGGGGAAGGTGATGCCACATTACACATCTGCTGAGCCTTGGATGGCCCTGGTTACCTGAACCTTGGAGAGCCCTAGGCAGCTGGGCAGCCACCATCTATGCCTCGGGTGTTGGCTGGGTAGCTGCCTGTGCCTCAGGCCGGCCCTGAGTGGCTGGGGGACTGAGGAAACTGGGGGACTTCAGATGCAGGCATGCGGAGCAGCCAAAATGCCTGGGGGTGGGCCTGGCCATGCTGGGTGACTGCCACTTTGGCGGGGCTGAGGAGACTGGGCACTGCTATCTTATGGCTATGGATGCCACCATCTTCGAGGGTGTGGCATTAAATTAGCATATTCTCTCCTTATTGGCTGTGAGGTTGGGATGGTCAATTAGCATATTACCTCTGTATTAAATAGGATTTTTATAGGACTTCAAAACGTTGGTATACATATAAAATTGAAATGTTATACAAAGTAGAAAATGCTGAGAGTTTTTCTCAGTTACTGAAATAAATACAGTACCAAAGCACCACAAGTTTTAAAAATATACTTCTTGTTAGATCATATTAGTGAGGACCAATCTTACAATATAAAATTTATATCAACATACTTTTTTACTTTTATATAATTAACTTTTCCTGAGTATACTAATTTAGTAGTTTATTGTTTTTCATAAGTATTCAAATTTAACATATTTCTACATGATTATGTCGGTTTTAAAAATTCTTATATGTCAAAAGATAGACCTATACATAGAACCTTAAAAAGTTCAACCACATAGATACTCAGGTGATTGGTGGAGAAATATCAATAAAAAATAAGTTAAAAACTTCTTACTTAATAGAACTGGCAGTCTAACAAGCAGATACATATGAACATTTAGAAAATTATACAACATGCTAATAGTTAAGTAGGGTACTCCAGGGAGCCTTTAATGAAAATATAACATTAATTAATGGCAAGGAAAAGATGATATATAAGTAACAAATATGTCTAAAGAAACTGAGAAAAAACAATTTTCAAAATCATTGAGTTGTAGCCATTATATTATGTTCCAGGAACAAACAGGAGACTGCTGTTTTTAGGAATACCTATTGAGAGAAGTGAACTCCTGACTGGAGAGAGTTTAAGGAAAAACATAAGGGAAATTGGAAACAAAAGGAGCAATGATCTTTTACTACTGAGAGAATTTGAAGGCATGGTCAGGTTACAAGGAGGTTCTTAAGAAAAATGGGAGAAAAAATAGAAAAGATATAAAAAAAATAAAGATAAAATTGAGTGATATTTTTGAGTAGGCAAAAATAAATTATATCTAATGTAAAAATAAAAGAATTGCACTTAAATATCAACATGGATAGGTAAATTGGAAATCTTGAAGATAATTGGCCTATTATTTGAATGACTGAACTGCATTTATGAGATAACAAAACATAAATGGCTTTTAATATATCCATCCTCAGATATAGTCTTAATCTTTCCACTAATTGGCTCCAGATTTATTTATAAAAGTCACTTTTCCTTAATTCAGAAATTAATGTAAGCTAACTTGAGTAGCCTAAAGTAGATCTAAAATAGTTCTTTTGGTAAGCAGACTTAAGCCTAGGCATAATAATGATTTACTTAATACATGCTAAAACTTTTGTGCCAACATGTACAAAGTAAAATTCAAACATTTACTCTGATGATATTAATGGGTCAGATTTATTAAATGTCAACTACTCTGCAACCTATATTTTCTGAAGGCCAAAAGAAACATTAATTAAGGCATTGAAAAATATATCAGTAAGGGAAACACTAACATCCTTAAAAGTGATATTCACAGAAAAGGCTGGGAATGATGAGCAATGAAATGAGAGTGAGAGCTCATGAGCATGATGTGAATGTTTAAACATTTGGTAATATTTAAGTAGTCCTGTTGTTGTTGTTATTGTTAATCCTCACCTGTGGATATTATTTTTTTCCATTGATTTTTAGAGACCTGCAGCTGAGGTATGTGGCCTTGACTGAAATCAAATCTGATGTCCTTCAGTCCTTTGGGTAACACTCTATCCACTGGAGAGTATTGAGCTAAGTGAAATTAGCCAGTCAGAGAAAGACAAGTATCAATGATATCATTCATAAGTGGAATCTAATGAACAAAATAAACTGATGAACAAGATAGAATAAGATAGAAACATGGAACAGATTGTTGAACATCAGAGGGAAGGCAGGGGTGGGTGAGTGGGAAGAGATCAACCAAAAACTAGTATGCATTTATATTCATAACTCATGGATACATACAATAGGGTGGTGAAAGACTGGGGTGGGTGAAAGGGGCTGGCCAGAGGGAGTCAATATGGGAAAAAGAAAAGAAAAGCATGTCATCCATCAAAGCTTTTTTAGATATAGGATTGGTAGAGCTCGGTTAGTGACACTTCATCATAAGAAGCAAAATAAATGCAATAAATATTATAGGGAAGAAGAATGGAAATCAGGGTATTTCAAACCAGAATGTATGGTAGTTTCTAACTGATTAGGAGGTCACTATGAATGAAATATGTTACCCTTTACTACTTCCTAATCTATATAACAGTAAAAATTCTAGTTCTGGTGAACTAACACCTGACCTTAGACAACTCAATAGATTCAGAACCTCTCAAATAGTTCTTAAACTTAAGGTAACTCCATATATCAAGACTAAAGGCCTGATGGACGAAGATTTGTGCAAGAATGGGCCTTTCTTCCTCTGACTGCCAGAACTTCCTTCACTCTGGCCAGAAAAGCCTTTCTGCTCCAGCCCAGAGATGCCTTTCAGCCTTCCTAAGCTGCCCAGAAGCTCAGAGTGGCTGGGGTAGTGCAGAACACCTGCATTCCACCGCCACCACCTTTGTATACAAATTAACCTACCATCTTTGTTGGGTTAATTTTGCATACTCACTCCTGATTGTCTGGTGGGCATTATAAAGGTATACTCAATTAGCATGTTTCTCTTTTATTAGGTAGATTCCATGATTGAAGTGACTTTTAGAAAATAATCTATGCTACTGCTGAAGTTATTACTGTAAATAGTTATCTAAGTACTAGAGGCCAGATGCATAAAATTCTCCAACCGCCTTGGCCCCAGGCTCCACTTACCATTGTAGCCTCTGATCCACTGTGTCTTTGTCTGGAAGAAAGGACTTCCAGAAGGATGTCTGATTTAATTAGCATATTATCCTTTTATTATTATAAATTTTCCAAATAAATCTATGAGAAGTTATAAGAATGAATGTGCAATGGGAAAACAAAACAAACAAACAAACAAAAAACATGGAAAATACAGGGATTATATGACATTGGTTGCAAATCAAGCCAATATCTGCAAAACCAAAACACTACTATTATTTTCTGGTCAGAATGGAGATTTATGGAAGGTCAGATAACAAATTAGATTTTCCCCTAAGTTAATCTCACAATATTTCTAATGAGTGTGCTTAACCAACAAGCAATTATTTATCCAGTTGCTTAAAATACTAAACTCGATATAAAATACTTTTCTGGTAACTAAAAATATCCATATATTATAATCCCAATATGTGTAGTAAAGTTTATTATGTTTGCAAGTATCAAATGGAAGCTCTTTCATCTGCCTCACTCAACCAAAATCCATTGAATAATTACAAAGATTAGGGATATTACTAAATATTTAAAAGATGCAAGGTAATGGTTTCTACCCAATATTTATTCCCACCTCTGGGAGTAGTGAAAAAGCAAGATAGTTCTTGGGAATTATTACACACATAATCAGGTGATGCCTGCTATTGCAGTTTCCATTCAAGGTGTGGTATACTCGTTGAAGCAAATAATTATATTCTCTGTACCTGGCACACAGCATTGATATGGAAAGCAGGTTTTTCTCCATTTCAATTAGTAAGAATGATCCATAACAGCTTGCCTTCATGGGACAAAAGAGCATTTAACTCAGGACTATATTAATTCTCTTTCTCTGTATTACAACATAATCCAGAAGTGATCCATTATGTTGATGATATGATGCAGTAAGATACATGATTAACAGAGGTATGCTATGAGCCATTAGAATATTAGATAAACTACCTTATTAATAGATTTTAGTTGTTTGTGGTTTGTCTGAAGGTAAAGTAAGTTACTATACCTTGAGTCACAGTCACTACAAAAAAGCAGTGGTTGCTGGCTTCTTCTGATTTTAATGGTAACATATACTATATATCAATGAGGTATTCCAATTCAATGAATGAGAGAAAATAAGGATGATATTTTTGAGTAAGACCCAGACCAAGGAAAACTTCATCCCATGTATAATTATATGTGTACCACATTTTAGCCACTCATCCATCACCTGATATTTAGGTTGTTTCCACATCTTGGTTATTGTAAACTAGAGGCCTGATGCATGAAAATTCATGCAACAGTAGGTCTTCCTTCCCCAGGCTGGTGGCATCGGCTGCCCTATGGAATCCAGGACCTGGGCTGGTTTCCCTCAGGCCTCCTGCAGGCACCCAGATGAAGGACAACTGTAATGACAACCAGTCTAATTAGCATATTACCTTTTTATTATTACAGATAATGCTGCAATGAACATGGGTGTGCAAATGTCTCTTCAAGATTCTGATTTCAATTATTTTAGATAAATACCCAGAAGTGTATTGCAGGATAACATAGCAGTTCCACTTTTAAATTTTTGAATTAGAACTGGTTGAGCCAGCATAGCTCACTGGTTGTTAACCTATAAACCAGGAGGTAATGGTTTGATTCCTGCTCAGTGCACATGACTGGGCTGCAAGCTAGATACCCAGTGGGGGACATGAAGGAGGCAGCCAACGAATGGTTCTCTGTTATCATTGGTGTTTCTATCTCTTTACCGCTCCTTTCCTCTCTGCAATCAATACAAACATATTTTTAAAAATTGAGAAAACTTTATACTGTTTTCATAACATTTGCATCATTCTGCAGTCTCATTAAGGGCATGAAGGCTCCAATTTCTTCATATTATTGCCAACACTTATTACTTTTCATCTTGCTTTTTATAATGGCACTCCTAACAAAAGCAGAGAGATATTGAGGTTTTGATCTCCCTTTTCCTGATTATTAATGATGTTAAACTTCTTTTCTTATACTGGGTGGCCATTTCTATTTTTCTGTAGAGAAATGTCTTCTTAAGTACTTTGCTCATTTTTTAATTAACTTATTTGAATTTTGTTACATTATTGATATTGAGTTGTAGTTATTAATATATTTTTATTATTAACCCCTTATCAGATAGATGGTTTGCTAATATTTTCTCCATTGAACTCTATTTCTTGTTTCATTTGCCAAAAAGCAGAACTGTTTTTGTTTAAAACAATTTATCTGTTTTTTCTTTGCTGTGTTTTTGGTCCAAGAAATCTTTATCTGTATTTGTTTTGGTTTGTTGTGCTTTCATAACCAAGAAATCTTTGCCAAGAACAATGTTATGAAGATTTTCATATTTTAATGCAAATTATTAAATTTGTTGGGGTGACATTAGAAAATAAAATTAGATAGGTTTCAGGAATGAAATTTAACAGTAGATCATCAATACACTTACTCTTTACTCACTTCTCTCACACCTTTTCCCTGACAATAACCATGCTATTGTTTTGTCCATAAGTCTTTCTTATTTTTCCTTTGCTTAATTTCTTCATGATTCTCACTCAGCCCCCATCTGTTTCCTTCTCTTTTTTTTACTTTCTTCTTTTTTTTAAAATTAAATCTTTATTATTCAGATTATTACATTTGTTTCTCTTCTTTTCCCTTCCATAGCTCCCCTCCATCTGGCTACCATCCCTCCCTCTACCTTTATCCCCCCCCAGCATTGACCTCATCCATAGGTGTGTGATTTTTGTCCAGTCTCTCCCTGCAACCCCCTCATACCTTTTGCCCTGAGAATTATCAGTCAACTCCCTTTTGGTGCTCCTGATTCTATTATACTCACCAGTTTATTCTGTTGATCAAATTTTAATTCAATTAATTTTAAGAATCACTTGTTGATAGATATGTATTTGTTGTTCATAATTTGTTTTATCTTTTACCTTTTTCTTCTTCCTCTTCTTAAAGAGTACCTTTCAGCATTTCATATAATACTGGTTTGGAGTTGATGAACTCCTTTAGCTTTTTTATCTGTGAAGCTCTTTATCTGCCCTTCAATTCTGAATGATAGCTTTGCTGGATAGAATATTCTTGGTTGTAGGTTCTTGCTATTCATCACGTTGAATATTTCTTGCCACTTCCGTCTGGCCTGCATAGTTTCTTTTGATAAATCAGCTATCAATCATATGGGCGCTCCCTTATAGGTAATTAACTGTTTTTCTCTTGCTGCTTTTAATATTCTCTCTTTGTCTTTTGCTCTTGGCATTTTAATGATGATGTGTCTTGGTGCAGTCCTCTTTGGATTCCTTTTGTTTGTAAGTCTATTTCTTTCACCAGGTGGGGGAAGTTTTCAGTCATTATTTCTTCAAATAGGTTTTTAGTATCTTGCTTTCTCTCTTCTTCTGACACCCCCACAATTCTAATGTTGGTATGCTTGAAGCTGTCCCAGAGGCTCCTTACATTATCTTCACATATTTGGATTCTTTTTTCTTCTTGCTTTTCCAGCTTAGTGTTTTCTGATTCTTTATATTTCAAATTTTTAACTTGATATTTGCATTCCTCTAGTCTGCTCTTAGATCTCTGTATAATATTTCAGTCGGTGTATTTTTAATTTCCAGTTGGTCCTTTTTCATCTACTCTTGGGTCTTGCTAAATTTATCCAACTTTTCTAGGAAATTCTTGAAAAACCTTATAAGTGTGGTTTTGAACTCTATATCCAATCATTTGTTTTTCTCCATTTTTTTGTTTGTGATCTTTTCCTTTGTCTCTGCATTTTCACTATGTTGGGAGAAATTCTGTGTTGGATTCAGCCTTATGATACAAGACTGACAATACTGCAAAAGCCTCTCTGCTGAGCTTGGGAGGGGTGGAGTCTCAGGGCTTAATGGACTTCCTTGCCTTCCTGTCAGCCCCGCCCTCCACGGCCCCTGGGTTTCAAGTTTCCTGGGAAATCTCTGAAGTGGTTCCTGTGCACACATGCAGTGCCTCTAGACCACTGCCTTTCCAGCTCCCCTGTGCTCTGAGACCGTATGAGTCTGGGTCCCCAGGGTCTTGCCTGAAACTGGGGTTTAGTGGATTTAGAAGTGGCACAATTGGGAAGCTCTGTCTCCTGTCCACTAGTGAAAGCCGGTGGCATAATTAGCAGTCCATCTTCTGCATGCAGTGTTGTGCATGCCACCCACCAGACTTCTACCCTTTTGCGGCCCCCCTAAATTTCCATGCACTTCTTCCTTTTCACAGTCCAAACTCCCCCTGTATAAGTTTTGGCCAGACTGGGGTTCAGTGCTATAGGATAAGTAGTCCAGTGCAGTTGGGAGTCTCCCATCTCCTTCCTGCCAGAGGAAGCCAGCAAGGCATTTCAGCACCCACTCTCGCCACACACGCATCTCTGTACCTCAGCTTTTTCCAGTTCCTCTGGCTCTCCGTGAGCCTCTCTCTTTACTTCTAGTTGTAGAATTTCCATTCAGCCAGCATTCCTGGGGTTCTGGATGATGTCCATTCTGTCTTTTAGTCGTAGTTTTGAAATTGTTGTACAAGGCAGCAGTTTAGGTGCTCACCTATGCCACCATCTTGGATTCTCCCCATCTGTTCCACTCTGACAGCTGTCAGTTTGTCCTCTGTATCCAGAAGTCTAGGAGTTTTACACTTACAGTTAAGTGTTTAATCCACTTTTATACTTTATATATTATCTAAGAAATGGGTCCAATTATATTATTTTGCATGTGGGTATCTAATATCCAGTTTCTCCAATACCATTTGATGCTGAGACTATCTTTCTTCACTATGTATTATTAGCATGCTTCTCAGTAATCAGGATTCTTTGTGGTTTCATATGAATTTTAGAATATTTTTTGCTATTTTTGTAAAAAAAAAATGTCACTGATATTTAGATGTGAATTGCACTGAATCTTTGGATACTATGGACATTTTAACACTTCAATTCATGATCATGATATGTCTTTCCATATATTTACTTCTCTTTATTTTTTTCATCAATATCTGAGTCTTTATTGCATCAGTTACAATAGTGCTTACTTGGTAAAAAGTTAATAATATTCTAACACAATTAATTAAGCAAAATATTTAGGTGTTAGTGCAAAGTTATGAACTCTTTTGCAGTTAACTATTTTCATTTGAAAGAGTAGTTGCTACCTTGTACTGAAAATATATAGAATGTTTTATTATATTAGACACTAACAATATGTAGCCTTAGTTGCTCACCATGAAACAAGTATTATCTGAGATAGAAATATGTCAATGAATTAAAGAAATGTTGAGACTTATCTTTCTCTAGTTTAGCCATCAAAATTCTTTATTCCATATTTTAAGAATTTGCTTTTTCTCTTAGGACCAGGTTTTTACAAAGAGAACCTTATAAGGCTAAACATCTCCTCTCCTTTGTCATTCTGCCACCTTCAAAATCACATCATATTCCTGATTACCAGGTTAGCTTTTAGTGTGACTGTAAATATTCTGACTCCATCAAATATACCACAAATGACCTCTGCCTCTCAAGTTGTCATTTAGATTCCCTGAATAACCTTTATTTAACATCAATCCAGCCTGTCCATATGTGATCCTATTATCATCATTGCATCTTTACCAAATAAACATTACATCCTTCATGCATCCTAATACTCTACTTTCCATTTTGTAAGTCAAACCAATTAGCCACTCATGAAAACTTCAGTGACTCTGTTGCTACTGCATGCAAGAATTTACACCTTAAAACCCCTACTTCACATACATATCTTGACCATGAATAGTAAATGGACCCATTGGCTATATAATAGTGAGATATTCAAATCCACAATCAATTCTGGGTTCTGATTCCTTTCTTTCTTTCTTTATTTTTCAGAAATCCTACATTATGCAGAAACATAAAAATATTTTTTGCAAGTCCACAAATGGAAATCAGTCTGTATTATATTAAAGTATTGATAAACATAGATAGGACCAACATATAATTTTTAATTGCATACATACTTGTATAATATTATAGGATATTTTATTTTGTAATATAAATACAAATAGATAAATAAAATTTCCAGTATACATTAAAACATGAGTGTTTGATTTTTTTCTTCTATTTTGGGAATTATTGCCAAGACCTATGTCACAAAGTTCCCTCTATATTTCTATTCTAGAAGTTTTATTGTTTCAGGACTTAGATGTCTAAGTATGTAGTCCATTTTGAGTTTCTCTTTTTATATTAATGAAAGCTAATTTTCTTTGAATTCATATAAGTATATATAAATAAAAATCAGAAAAAAACACTAAAATCATTTGGAAATAAATGTTACTCATATACTTTTCTGCTATAACATAAAACATAAAAGCAGAAAAATATTAGACCTGTTTTCTTAATATAGAAACAATAACCATGAATTTCTTTAGTTGTCAGCATCTGGCTTCATTAACCATACAAGTCATTGCTTTGTTTCATAGTTTATTATTAAATATGGGCTAATGACAAAGGCCGTGCATCTCTATTAACAGTTATCCCAGAAAACATTTATTTACTAGGATAATTTTATTTACTCAGATGTTTTATGTACTGTAGCAATTAAAATCTTTTATGATAAAACTGGAGATAATAAAATTTCCTTAAATCACAGGCTTGAAAAATAAACAAAGAAAGATTTATGAAAGGGCCTGTTGTCAGATTTACATTTGTAGTATATCTTATAAAAGCGTTTCTTATTTTTATGAAAAAATAAATTATTTCAATTTTATTGTGAAAATATTTAATAGATACTCAAACTCTAAAAGTTTAATGTTATCTCTTATGCATTATAGCCATTAATCTTCTATGCGTTCTAATTAATTGTCATATAAAACTTGTTTTCAGTCATCTGTCTGAAAGTCATTTATATGTTTCTAAATTTCTTCAGTTGCTAAGATATTATTTCATTCATCGCTCTGCTTCTTCTTTTGTGTTGAGTGTTATTAATAAAATCTCTTATTCTAGCTGAGTATTTGTCTTTAATCAGTGTTAAAAAGGTATTTTTTTCTATATCAAATAGTGTCAAAATCATCTTAAATTTATGACTGCATACTCTGTTGGCATATATTTTATTTATTCATCTCTGCTGCAGAAACCAATGTCACTAATTATTCCTATCCAAAAATTATCAAACTATGAAAATAGGATGGAGTTAGGAGTGGTAGAACTTGACTCAGTTTTTGAGACCTATTGCCACTTCTATGATAGTTTCTATACTTTGGGGTTATTTTCTTTCTCTGAAATGAGTATTTTGACTTCAAAGTCAAGTTGTAAATTCTAATTTTAGCAGCACATTAATGAAAAAGGCCAGGAGAAAATATATGAATAACTATAATTTTCACATAATATATTCACAAAATATTTCCTAGGGCTTAACATGAAGCATTGATTTGAAGAGGCTATAATCTTGTTTAATTTTTCTTTTTAATTTTCAATTTTAATGTTAAATCCATTAATGTTTTTGAAACTAAGCTGTAAAATCTCCATCATTATGAACATGTTTTAAAGTTCTGGTACTATCAAAAGCTTTAAATAAAAAATGTTTTTAGCATTGCATATCTGTGTATGTGTGTTTTCATAAATAAATGTCTATTTATAAAAAGATATATGAACCTAGCTTTACTCAAGAGGAGAAAAGGTTATTTTAACAATTTTTATTTATTAATTAATTTTTGTTTCAAATATTTAATGGATACCCTCCATTAAATGAGATACACATGCTCTCTCTTTTCCAGGATCTTCAAATGAGATAAGAATATCAGGAATATTCAGTGAACTTTTTAAAATAATGATTATGCCATTCATATAATATATTCAATATAGTCAATAACATTTAATTTCATTTATAGGATCAAAAATAATACAAATTTCCCATCATCTAGTTATTCAAGTATGTCAGAAGAAAGGCTGTTTAAAGAAACAGAAAAAAAAGGTCCATGGAGAACTGAATTCCATGTATTGAGTGGAAAACTTCATAGAATTCATTATGTATTCATAATAGGCATGTCATTATTTTTCTTGGCATCCAAAACTTAATTATACTGTTAATAAAGCTAAATGGACTATAGCCAGTCCTTTTCCCACAAGTTTTAAAAATTCTATGTAGTGCTTTTTGAGAATACTTAAGAACAATAATTGCTAATATTGATAATGGTAACAAAAAACATAAAGGTGTTCTTTGCAGGATTTATCTATGGTCATTCTATTTCAATAACAGATTTTAATATAGTTTGATCAGTTGAATTTCCTTGAAAATGACAATTATGAGGCAAGTTTGATCACAGAGAAAAAAATAAGGACCTAACTAGAAAGCTAAAATCAACAGATATAAGGTGAATTTATCAATGCACTTTTTTATTTTACCTGAAATGAAAGTTAATGTACAAATGATAACTAAATAGTTATAGTATTTTTTGTATTGAATGTTTAAATGATAAATAATAAAATTTCATAAAAATAATCTTTAATTTTATTGGTTAATTCATTTATATATGATGATTAAATATAAAAAGTCATTTTTATTAACAAATAATAATGAACTTTTGAACTGAATCTTGAAAAATATTTAAAAAAAAAACATTTATTATTGAGAGGAATTTTAGAGACAGAACAAGCAGTTAGGGAAAGAGGGGGGGGCGGTAGTCCATGGGAGAGGAATTTGTATCTGAGTGATGGGAGAAGGCTCTAATTAGAAGAGCATGGGGGACATAAAATAAGGAAGGGTCCAATTAGAAAGTAGAATGAACAAAGAGCTACTAACAATTATAAACCCATAGACAAACTCAGAAGACTGTTTTTTTTTTTTGTTTGTTTGTTTGTTTTTCACTTGAGAGAGAGAGAGACAGAGAGAGAGAGACAGAGAGCATTCCATTTTGGGGACCCCTCCCCAGGGAAGTTTGTATATGCTTGCAATAAACTTCCACATTTTTGCTATTTTTTTTAATCTGTCAATTATATTCTCCAAACTTCATAGGACAAGAACCCACAATGAAAAGAGTCCAGCTTACCACTCATTCTACATCCATTATTATTGTTGCTCTGTTTTCTTATTTCCAACCTTATAGAAAATCATTAGTAAAATCATGGTAATTGAATTACTTTTTACTATATTTTCAAAAAATAAATTCAGTGGTAGAAAGGGCAAGATGAACATATAAAGAAGAAATGCAAGTGTTTAATGGTTGTTTAAAAATAAAATTACATAAAAAGACTGTTTTTTTATGTCTCTAAATTTTGGATAAGAGATTATATCCTTTCAAAAAGAAATAGATTTGAAAGTACCCACTCCATACTCCAAAGGGCATTTGAACTGCTAGCATAATATATCTGCCTATTTACTCATTCTTATCCCTAAATGATTGGTAGGTCTCAGTATAAACAGCTTCATTCAATTAAAAATTGGTCAAACTCCCAGAGGTAAAACTCACAACGTTGTGAAGGCTCCCTTATAACTTGGTTGCCATGAAGTTTTTATCTCTCAGAGTTTCCACACTGTGCCTCCAGCTATTCCTCAGTTGCAGTTTTTCCTACTCCAGCCCATGAGTCTCTGTATCCAGAATCTATGGCTCTTTGTATTTGCCTGTCTGTCTCTCTAATCTTGGGGTCAGCAGTCTTCCCTATTTCCTTTGCCTCTCTTTTATATATAAAGTTTTATTTCTATATTACAGTGACCTCTAAAGATTAGTTAATTACATTCTCTTCTGTGTACTGAAGAAAATAACCCCTTGTATTATTGGATTTCATCTAACTACAAAACATATTTTTCTGTATTTTTAAGATTAATGATCATAGAAAAATACAATTAGCCCATCAATAATTATTTAAATATATATATTTTTATTTATCTCCAAACTAAGTAAAGTTATTTTTTTAATATATTTTATTGATTTTTCACAGAGAGGAAGGGAAAGGGATAGAAAGTCAGAAACATTGATGAGAGAGAGACATCGATCAGCCGCCTCATGCACATCCCACACTGGAGATGTGACCGCAAGCAAGGTACATGCCCCCGACCGGAATCGAACCTGGGACCCTTCAGTCAGCAGGCCAATGCTCTATCCACTGAGCCAAACCGGTCTTGGCAGTAAAGTGATTTATATATCCTATTTTACTCCTACAGCAAAATAATGAAATTACTGGCTAAGATTGTTGTCTTTGAGACATCTTTTGAGTCCTACCTTTTTATTTTATGATCAGAGGAGCAATAGAGAAGATAAACCAATTAACAAAATACAAGTAAAAATATGTCTTGAATGTTATATTTATACTTGTATTTTCTAAGAAAATAGGAATAAAACTCTCTAAGACTCTCATCTTATATATGAAATGAATTAATTATACCTGCTTGAAGTTAGGAAATCATGTTATCCTAACTAATAAAAGAGTAATATGCAAATTGACCATCACTTCAACACTCAAGATGGCCATCCCATGTGGTCAAAGATGGCTGCCTCCATGTGGACACAAGATGGCCATCACAAGATGGCCAGCAGGGGAGGATAGTTACGGGTGATCAGGCCAGCAGGCAAGGGCAGTTGGCGGGGGGGGACTAGACCTGCAGGAGAGGGCAGTTGAGGATAACCAGGTTTGCAGGGGAGGGCAGTTGTGGAGGACCAGACCTGCAGAGGAGGGCAGTTGGAGGCAACCAGGCTGGCAAGGGAGGATAGTTAGGGGAAATCGGGCTGGCAGAAGAGCAGTTAGACATCAATCAGATTGGCAGGGGAGTGGTTAGAGGGTGATCAGGCTGGCAGGCAGAAGTAGTTAAGGGCAATCAGGAAGGCAGACAGGTGAGTGGTTGGAGCCAGCATTTCTGAATTGTGAAAAGGATATCCCACTGCCCATATAAGCCCGACCCCACCAGGGTCGGGCCTAAATGGGAAGTCAAAGATTCCTCAAGGGATCCTAGATTGGGGAGGGGCAGGCTAGGCTGAGGGATACACACACACCTTTCTTACCCCATGCATAAATTTCATGTACTGGGCCTCTGGTATCAAATAAATATACGGTCTAGTTAATATTATTCCTCTTGTTAATAATCAAATATTACCACTATGCTACTTTATGTCTTTTTAGTTTCATAAATAAATAGAGGAGAATTAAAGCTTTCTAAGATTTTACAAGAAAATGATAACACATCCCAAACTATTATAGTTTAACTAAACAACATTACAACTAACCATGTGTTGAATAGTATATTATCTTTATTACTAGAGTTCTGGTGCATGGATTTGTGCACTGATGGCATCCCTCGGCCTGGCCTGTACCCTCTTATAATCCAGGAACCCTAGTAGGCCAGGCCAAGGGATCCCTCTGTTTCATGAATCCATGCATTGGGCCTCTAGTATGTGTGTGTGTGTGTGTGTGTGTGTTTGTTTGTGTGTGTGTATGTGTGTGTAATTTTTGGTTAATCTCTTCCCACCCTCCCTTCTCCTCCCTTGCCTCTGAAATTCATCAGTCTGTTCCATGTTTACATGCCTGTCCATTGAGCATCTGCCCCCAGTGGTCAGTGCACATCATAGCTACTGGTTTTATAGATAGATAGATGATAGATATTTCAGTTACAAAAGCTATTTCATTAGTAAGAATATAACAAGAGCAAGCAGATTAGTTTGGTGACTTTTAAGCACTGACTAGGAACTAGCGTTCTTTTTTTTAAACACAACATATTTGCTTCTAATTATTAGAACCTTTCAAATAACTATTAAAACCTCGGTACCAGTCTCCTTGTAAGTAGATAGACGTAGTGATATTATTGCCAGAAACGGGAATTCAAATTCCATTATCTCCCATTATCTTACTAGGCATTTTACTTCTGCTAGTTTTAATTAAGTTAAAATCTACTTCACTTGCATTACTGATTAAAACTAATTGAATTTGTTGCTTAATCCTATCTAGAAAGTCTATTCCTTAAACAGGTTTACTTCCATATAAAATTGTTTTAGAGGGGAAGTCTCTGCAATATGAGGACTTTATTTTACTTAATTTAAATTTTTAATATGTTTTCTGGATTTATTCCTGTTGAGGAAATTCTCCAATCCAAATTTGAGAGAGTTTTTCTTTTGCATTGTTTTGGAAGTGTAGATTGTTTGATACTGATAAAAGTTAATCTTTGCTACTTATATGAAAAAAAAAAAAAACACTGGCAAATGAAAAAAAGCACCAGGTTTTAATTATTTCAATTCATAGACTATAGATTGGCCTGATTAATATTTAATTTATTTATTATATAAGAATGTATTACTGTAACTTATAAGTAATTTTTCACAAATGTTTAAGAATCTTAAACTGTAGAATATTACTATATAATTCATCATGCATGTTTCTGTAACTAAACTCTGTATGTGCCAAGAAATAAATAAAATAAACTATTTTCTTTGTTCTGAGTTATAACAAAATAAGACCTCAAAACCAACAAATTCTCTTCCAAATTTATAATGCTGTTCTATAAATTTTCCAGCTAATGTGGCTCAACTATTGTACTGTAGCCAAATCTCACAGGAACTCTTTTAATCTTCTGTATCCACTGGGAAGATGACAAGAGTATAATCCTCAAAGCAGAGTAGAACTGGAATAAAACACAACTCCCAGACTCACTAGTCCACAGTTCACAGTAGGCTGAAATCAACAGACTGTCACTCTTAGACTTCTTTTGCCTCCAGTTCTGCTCAAGGGTCATTATGCCTCTATCAGACAATATAATTTTAGAATAGTCAAAGAGAAATAAGATGTAATTCAAATCTTTGTAAAATAACACTAATGTAATTTTCCTTTCATAGCTGTGGTGATATGAATTTTTAAAAGATATAGTAATATATTAGCAGTACGAAATTGAACACTCAGTTTTCTTTTTTTTTAATTAAATCTTTATTATTCAGATTATTACATTTGTTTCTCTTTTCCCCTCCATAGCTCCCCTCCACGCAGCTCCCACACTTCCCTCTGTCCTTACCTCCCTCCCATTGACCTCATCCATAGGTGTATGATTTTTGTCCAGTCTCTCCCTGCAAACCCCTCACACCTTTTGCCCTGAGAATTATCAGTCCACTCTCTTTCTGTGCTCATGGTTCTATTATATTCACCAGTTTATTCTGTTAATCAAATTTTTAATTCACTTAAATTTTAGATTCACTTGATAGATACATATTTGTTGTTCATAATTTGTTTTATCTTTTACCTTTTCTTCTTCTTCTTCTTAAAGAGTACCTTTCAGCATTTCATATAATACTGGTTTGGAGTGAATGAACTCCTTTAGCTTTTTCTTATCTGTGAAGATCTTTATCTACCCTTCAATTCTGAATGATAGCTTTGCTGGATAGAGTATTCTTGGTTTTAGGTTCTTGCTATTCATCACGTTGAATATTTCTTGCCACTCCCATCTGGCCTGCATTGTTTCTGTTGAGAAATCATCTGACAGTTGTATGGGTGCTCCCTTGTAGGTAGCAAACTGTTTTTCAATTGCTGCTTTTAATATTCTCTCTTTGTCTTTTGCTTTTGGTATTTTAATTATGATGGTCTTGGTGTAATCCTCTTTGGGTTCCTTTTATATGGGGTTCTGTGTGCTTCCTGGACTTTTAAGTCTATTTCTTTTACCAGATGAGGGAAGTTTCCAGTCATTATTTCTTCAAATAAGTTTTCATTATCTTGCTCTCTCTCTTCTTCTGGCACCCCCACAATTCTGATGTTGGTACACTTGAAGCTGTCCCAGAGGCTCCTTACATTATTTTCACATTTTTGGATTCTTCTCTCTTCTTCCTTTTCCAGTCCGTATATAACACTTTCACCAAGTGGCTTGAGCTTGAAAACTGTCAGTAAGCAAGGACACTTCTGATTTTAATTATTTTGAAAAAGCATATCTCTTAAATAATTTATACTTTTACATACCATGATTGTTAACAATAAAAATGAAGTGCTGCCCTAGCTGGTTTTAATCAGTGGATGGAGTCTCAGCCTGAAGACTGAAGAGTCCCAGGTTTAATTCTAGTCAAGGACATATGCCTGGTTTGGGGCTCTATCCCCAGCAGGGGGCATGCAGGAGACAGCCAATCAACGATTCTCTCTCATCATTGCTGTTTCAATTTCTCTCCTTCTCCCTTCCTCTCTGAAATAAATAAAAATATTTTTAAATTAAGTGCTCACATATATAATCTGTTATTTAAATTCATAAAATTATGAGTTAGTATGACCATTAAGCAAAATCATTGTTTTCTTTTAAAATGTTTATCAGTCTTTCTGAATATTTTAATATATATATATATATATATATATATATATATATATTATCCAATTTTGATTTTTTATATTTAGCATTTTCTTATAGCACAAATTAGATAATTTTTAGCAACTCATTGATATAAATAAACCTTGTGAACAAATGTTCAAATGTTACTTCTTGTATTAAATCTATGTTCTCTGATTTCCCATTTTGCACTCTAAACCAAAGTTCAATTAGAAATATTTACTTTATTCTTTAGTGATATGAATATTGTACATATAAGAGCATCTCTAAATCAGTTTAAGAAATATTATTAGTAGGTAAATGTTGAAAAACATTGTCTCCATTTGTCTTTAGAGCTTCATTTCACTTTAAATTCTTTCTTAGAACATGTAGTGCTCTAGTGTTCATATTATGTTTCTCAGAGCTATCACAGCTAGATAATTCCTTATGTGTCAGTGAATGACAGTAATCCTGTGTTGAATTTCAATATCTACCATTCTGAGTAATTTAGTTGGAAGATAAGATCTATCCTAGATGTATTTACCTGCAAGCAATCCCACACACTACAGTCATTCAAAAACCTCAGAGACCAATGACTCAGCAGTATATGGCTCAAACTGTTAATACGCCTATAGCAGTATTCACTTTTGATTTTTGCTGTTGCTTGCTTTTTATTTTCAATATTGCACATTGAAACTTTTATAATAGTAATTCCCAAATGCAATGAAATTGACGACTCTACTGCAACTTACCCTTATATCTTCTGTCTCTCCATAAGCACATAACTGAAACTTATCCTTATATCATCTGTCCCTTCTTAAGCACATACCTCTATGTGCTTGACAGATCATCACTTAATAATTAGTATACATTTTGAAGGGGTGGTGAAAGTAACTGTAAGAAGGAAAAACACACTTAAAAGGACAAATTGCAGTGAGTAAAAGTGCTATGTAGTCCTGAGCCTATGGGTTTTTTCTACATGTATTTGCTGATTGAAGTCCAGTTCTGATATTCCTGAAGATTTTGGTGTGCTTATAAAGTGAATCAGAATATTTAGAGCATTCATAATGGATACTTGATAATTTCAGTAATGAAAGGATGAGGAAATATTAGCATTTCTGTAAAATTATTTACTTTTTTTAGCATGCTAAGTTAAAGATCAATCAATAATTATATATACTGAAATAGTAAGCAGATAATTATATAAATAGATATATAAGAGATATATTTGAATATATATATATATATATATATGCACAAGAAATGAAATATAGAAACATCACTCATATGAGAAACATCACTCAGCTTAAAAAATTTCTGACCGAGATTGGTTTGACTCAGTAGATGGAGTGTTGGCCTGTGGACTGAGGGATCCCATGTTCAGTTCCGGTCAGGGTTATGTGCCTTGGTTGCAGGCACATCCCCAGTGGGGAATGTGCAGAAGGTAGCTGATCTATGTTACTCTCTCACTGATGTTCCTAGCTCTCTGTCATTTCCCTTCCTCTCTGTAAAAAATCAATAAAATATATTAAAAAATTCTAAACAGTCAAAATTATTTTCTTAATACCAATTTACTAAAACATTAACAATTTTACCATACTCATATCCCTCAAACTTTCACTTGAAGGTTATTTGCTTCTTATTCTTAATTTAAAATATAATTTTAATCAGTTTAGCAATATGGTTTCCAATCAAAAGAAAAACATGATCCTCAGTAAAATAGCCAAAGGAAAAAGAAGAAATTCTAAAATAAAACAACTATACAGTTAGGAAGTGATCATTGACATCAAAAAAGGGTAATATAAAAAGCAACAATCTTAGATAATTTATCCCAAGTTTAAATGATCCTGTGCCACACAATAGAACTTAAGGCTTTAATTCAGAATTCCTGAACAATTACATAATTGTTTCTCAGAATAACAACCAGAAATATAATTTATAAAATGGAAATAGGATTTTGTTGATAATGTTCTCAATTTGAGCTTAATTAATAAAGTGCATGGCTGAATTATAAATATTAAACTTGAAAACTATTGGATGCCTGGCTAGTGTTGGTTGGGTATAAACCTGTGCACTGAAAGGTTGCTGGTTTGATTCCTGCTTAGGGAACATGCATGGGTTAGGAGCTCCATCCCTAGTAGAAGGTGTGCAGGAGGGTAACTAACTGATGTTTCTTACTCATATAGATGTTCTTCTCTCTTTCCCTCTCTTTTTAAGAATCAATAAAATAAATCTTTAAAAAATGAAAAATGCTTCTGCTCTCCTAGTTATGTCTTCTAATATATCCCACATAATAAAAAAGAAATATGTAAAGCGACCATACCTCTGTGATGCTCACTAGCCAATCAGGAGTGAGTATGCAAATTAACATAACAAAGATGGAAGGTTAATTTGCATACAGAGGCACCAGGCAGAGAGCAGAGTGGGAGAGTCTGCAAAGAGTGGAGCAGCTTGGGGAAATTGGCTTCCCAAGCTGTCAGACAGTGAGCAGAGAGGGAGAGCTGGTGGCTTGGAGGACTTGACAGAGCAGAAAGCCATGGGACAGAGACAGAGCAGAAGTGAGCACCAGGAACTCTGGGAATAGTAGTTCTGGTTGCAGCCCCAAGACAGGAAGGAGAAGCCAAGAGTGCAGGGAGCACCAGGAATGTTGGGAATCATAGTTCTGGTGGCAGATGGATATCCTAGACCCTAGAGTAAAGTGAGCCTGGAGCAAATTGCTGTTGATGGGGAATGGAGGGAAAGCAAAGATGAGAGACAGAAGTAAAGTCAGAGTGTCTAGGAAAAATTAAAGGGAATATACCCTAAAACTTTGAGGAAATCTTCACCAATGAAGTTAAGAAAAAAAATGCCTCTATTATTCTGTGAGCAACAAACAGAACTGGGTTGGGGTCTCAGACAATTCAGTCATATGATTGCAAAGACAGATAGAATTCCCCCGATTAGAGAGGACTCCCCTGAGAGCTCCCAGATTGGAGAGGGTGCAGGTGGGACTGAGGGACCCACCCCCTGTGCAAGAATCTTTATGCACCCGGGCCAAATCTTCATTCACCAGGCCCCTAATGTGTGTATAGTGTATATGCTGAATGGCTAGATTATTATGATCTCTGAATGGATAAAATCTGGCCACTCAGTGTATATCTTATATAATAAAAGGCTAATATGCAAAATGTCCCCTCAACCAGGAGTTTAACCAGCAGGCAGGCTGGCCAACCACCCATGTCCTCTCCCCCTGGCCAGGCTAGTCGGACCCCATCCATGCATGAATTTATGCACTGGGCCTCTAATATATATACACACTGAGTGGCCAGATTATTATGCATTCAGAGATCATAATAATGTGGCCACTCAGTATATATATATATATATATATATATATATATATATATATATATAGTAAAGATGGATCAGTCAAAAATTCTCTTAACATTAACTTGCATAATATTTTAAATTTGGAAAAGAATTTTTTCATTTTATACATGATAATCTATAAATAGCTCTCATATTTTTCAATGGACACTTTCACTTTTAACTTGCCCAAGTATGTAAGTAATAAAAGAGTTAATATTCATTATCAGATTAAAGACATATTTTTATTGATTTCAGAGAGTAAGGATGAGGGAGTAGAGATACAAACACTAACGATGAGAGAAAATCATCAATTGGCTGCCTCCTCCATGCTCCCCACTGGGGATAAAGCCTGCTTGTGCCCTGACTGAGAATCGAACCCTGACATCCTGGTTCTTAGGTTGATTCTCAACTACTGAACAATACCAGCTAGGCTTTTCATCATCAGATTTGAGTCCAAGTATTAAGTTATTAAATAAGTAGCCCATTATAATTTTATTTCCTCAAGGCAGCAACTGTACTTTTTAAAATCTGTATGCTTGATGCCTGTGATTTCATCTGGCACACTGTATATGAATATGTGATTACTTAATGACTATTCACTGTCCATACATCTCTCAGCTGGAAGTCTCAAACTTTTTTATTATGAACTATTCCAAGCATGAATCTTCCTGGAAAGTAAAGCAGTATTCCATCCTACTTACTTATAAACCCACAGAAGTAAAGTAGAGCAGATATTTTTCCTTAAGATACTGTGAGAGTTTCATTGGTCCTTCATTTTAGGCTATGAACTTTGAAACGATGGTTACTGCTTTGGCCCTTAGGACCAAAGAAAGATCTCTGATTGAGAAATATACATTCTAGTGTGAACAAGAAGATAGATAATAAACAATTATTGTAACATAGAAATACTATATTAGAAAATAAATGAAAAATGGGGGGAAATAACTGGTAAGAGGGATGAGGCATGCAGAGGTTCTGAGTAGAGAAGTAATGTGGTAATGTTAACTAGAATGTACCATATGAACATTTAGTCCTGATCAGTAATTAACATGAATGGGTCAATTCTTATAAAATTAATTGATTTTTTTCTTAATTTTGCTTTTTAAAAGTTTTTTTTTAGTAGTCTCATTTTATTTTAAGTTGACTAACTCATTTTATTATATTAATGCAAACACAACATTGTGTGTGGAAAATCTAAACTGGAAAATAATTACTACAAATTTAGATTGTAGGACACACATAAATATAAGAATCATACCTAACATTTACATAGTAGTGTTTGAGATTTAAATTTTTAAATAAACTCAGTTTAAATGTTAGCAAACTTGATGGAGAAAAATGAGATATGGGACTTATATTCATTTTTTCACTGTTGGATTTCTACTGACTTAATAGAAAAAAAAAAACACCACAGTATTTGTCTTTCTACTATAACAGATGAAGAGTTTGTTTGTTTTTTCCTAATCATTCAGGACTACATAATTAAGAAAGGGATTTATATTTTGATTACTTGGGGGAATTTGAAATATATTATTTATTAAAGAAAACATTTGTTCTAGGAGAACATAAATTGATTTAATAAAAATAATCAGAATTATATGAATGATCTTTTGTTACTTTTTCAAAAGATGGTCACTGAGAGAACTCTTTATTGGATTATGGTTTGGAAACTACTAAGAACAAATTTATAATAAACACATATTGATTTTATAAATATAGATACAGTCTAAATGTTTGAAGTACTTGAAAATATAGTTATCTTAAATAATTAAATCTTTACTGATAAACATATTTACATAACTTAATTAAACCAGAGAAAATCATTTCAGCTAACCAAAGAAACTTTAGTAAGGTGATCTGTGACATCTGACTTAGTGACATCTAAATAAATGGGATTTTTTAGTGTTTCATTTTCATAGTCATTTTAAACTTGTCAACTTTTTTTTAATACTTTTCTTATATTACTTTGTCCTCAATATCTATCTCATCAAAAAATAAGGAAATTCATGTGATTATTTCAGTTTGCATAATTTGTATCTCTTCATAATCCCAATGCCTTCATTATTATGAGTTTTTGATAAAACCTGCAAAGGACATCTATATAAATTTTATACTTAAATACTTATATTTTAAAAAAAGTAAATGTGGATTAGAATAGCAGTAAATTTGGGAACTCTGAACTCAAGGGCCATCTCCATCAGTTACAATTTCTCCCTCATTGAACTTCATTTTCTTCACCTGAAAAAGAGCAAAATAATACCTCACAGTGTATCCTGAGAATTAAATAAACAATGTAGCTGAAATTGTAAATTTCTAAATATATTATGACTTCATGGAATTATTATTTTCCCAACCAGAAGACAAAGTTGTGTTTTGTTTTGTTTTTTGTTTCTTACCAAACTGGTTTCTGGTGTATAGGTGGTATTTAATAAAATTTTGTTTAGTGTTGAATAAAAGTCCTCTGGCAGAATAAACTCTAAAGTTCTACAATAAATGTTATTTAACACAAACACACACGCGCGCGCACACACACACACACACACACACACACACTGTTTTTTTTTTTTTTTAACAATTCATGCACGACTGTTTGCCAAGTATAGAATCTATGTGACAAACCAGCAGTTAATCTTAAAGATTACATGGGAAAAAATGGGAAAATCATAAAAGGTTACTGCAGAGCAGTTATTAAAGCTGCATTCAAGATTTCTCTATTTCTTTTATTTTCTTTTTCTCTTCGTATTCCAGTCAACATATTGGCTGCATTGTTCAATTATTGGACAAATGTAACTTTCTCTTCTCTGTTCAGCCACTTTTAAAGCCTCCTTAACAGATGCTATCATAAGACAGACACTCAATGAAGAATCATGAACTAAGTATATTTGTTGCCCTTCTTGCTTTTTAATTTTAATTAAAGATAAGCCATCTCTTTTTACCTTCTTAAAGTTGCAAGTTTCTTTGTAACATCAACCTTGCATTTATCTTCATAATGTGAATATATATTTAAACCTCAAGTTCAGGAGTATAATTTGTAAAAAGCTTTATGCTGGCACTGAGATCATTAAATTTGAACATCATATGTTAGATCTTATTTTTTGGTAATAGTTTTATATTTTAATCATATACGTGTAAAAATAAAGAGCATGCTTACCCTTTTTTACCATATGTAATTTTAGCAAAAAAATACAGTTTCATTAAAATATATTGTAGAATTGACATGTAAACACTAAATAAACATTGAATTTATGAAATTTTCAAGCATACGCAATTACATGGGCAATAATAATATAAATACTAACATTATTTATATTCACATATAAAAAAGATCAGTGCTATTCTACTGAAATACCAACCTGATGAAAAATTTAGGAATATAGAACTTAAATATGCATAGTAGATAACTAAAGTAAAGGAAAACATTAATTCAGAATTTATGACATGCATTAATACCCGTATTTTGTATTTCATTAATGTTAAATTTAAGAGAAAATATAATAATTTTTTACATTAATGCTGAGTCTTTCAAATATAGTACTTTTCTAAAAAATGAACTAAGAGTTTTAAAGGTTGATAAAGAAAAAAGAGAAATTACCAATTGTTATTGTATTTCTAGTACTGTAACAAACCATGCAATAATTCCAACAAAATAAGAAATTTAATATATTTTTCTCAGCAGTAATATACAGCAATTCTATTTTTATCCCACTCTAACTTTGGGAAAGCCTTTTCTTTCACTTAATTCTCTGTCAATTCTCCATTTCCTTTGGAAAATCTCAACCTGAGAAGGCCCTGAGGTTCCATACTTCCTAAAACTGACCAAAAGGTACTAAGCTGCCCATGGCTTTAGCTAAGAACACAAATGATTAAAAAATGCATGACTCCAGTCAAGACTTCTCTCCTAATTAGTGGACATTAACTTTTTAACAAGTCTTTAATTGAAATCTTGATTCTTTACCTCCCAAAACCACACTTTCAGCTCACATATCTCAACAGATTATATAATTTGATTCACTCTTCCATCATTTTATTTTATTTTTAAGAGCTATTATCAACTGAAATATCACATATCTGTATGTTGGTTTGCCCATTTCCACTATACTATAGAATCTCCAAGGGAATCTCGTGCACATTTCTAGAAAGAATAGGAATGTGACTGCTGACTGGACTTTAACATCGCACACAGACAGCAACAAAATACTATTTTCAGTTTTCAATGTTGCTGTAACAAATTACCACAGTTTTAGCAATTAAAGAACAATTTTTTAAACTTTGTAATTATAGAATATAGAATTTTCACACAGGTCATACTTAGCCTAAAATCAGATTAGGTGGGCTGCATTTTTTTTTGCTTTGCTTTCTGGAGGCCTTAGAGCAGTGGTTCTCAACCTTCCTAATGCCGAGACCCTTTAATATAGTTCCACATGTTGTGGTGACCTCCAATCATAAAATTATTTTCTTTGCTACTTCCTAACAGTAATTTTGCTACTGTTGTGAATCATAATGTAAATGTCTGTGTTTTCTGATGGTCTTAGGCAACCCCTGTGATGCGGTCGATGGACCCCCCAATGGGGTCGCAACCCACAGGTTGAGAGCCACTACCTTAGAGGATAATCTGTCTTATTGTACTTTCCAGATTCTGGAGAGCACCCACCTTTATTTTTCTCTATTTCCAAATCCAACAACATTGCACTTTTATTTTTTACTATTCTTCTGTAGTTATATTTCATTCTGGTTCTCTTCTTCTACCTAATTGTGATACTGTTAAGATCCCTGTGCACCCACTGGGTGCACCTGGATATTAAGATACAATCTTCCTACATGCAAATTTAATTCCATCTACAGCCTTAATTCTCTTTTAATATGAAACCTAAGATATTAACATATTCTGAGAATTAGGATGTGCATATCATTCAGAGAAACATTTCTGCCTACTACAAATACCCAAGAATCTGATTATGGTCTAAACAAATGTTCCAGCAATCCTTCTGTGAAATTAAAAGAGAGTTCATTATGATTTGAAAATCAGGAAATATAGCCTTTGATATGAACTGAAGGTGCTCTCCAAAGTTGGGAAGACAGAGAAGGATTTATATTTCTTATTTTATAAAATAATTGAGAGAGAGAGAGAGAGAGAGAGAGAGAGAGAGAGAGAGAGAGAGAGCAATAGATGTTAGAGACAAATATCAACCAGTTTCCTTCCTTACCTGCCCCAAATGAGGATCAAACCCACAACCAGAATATGTGCTCTGACTTGGAATTGAACCTGCCACCTTTTGGTGTATAGACATTCTCCAACCAATTGAGCCACACCAGCCAGGACAGAGCAGGGTTTTTGAAAACACAAGTTGTAAGGGGGTGGCTAACAAAGAGATGGGTTGCTAGGAAAACAAGGACATAATCTTAGGTCACCCATTTTCTCTTTGGAGAGGCAATTGGTCCTTCAATGTTCAGCTGACTCAGTGGTCAGTAAGTGGGATTCTGAGATAAGAACAATGAGTAAGATATGATTATGCATTTATCAATGTCCTAGTTTCACTTCATTAGTCATCAATCCAGTAATCATCTTATTTTTTTAAACAGTTTATTTTGGGAAATAAGATTGCTTAGACATAGTCCAAAGATTATATTGTCTTGTTTTCACCTTCCAAAAGTTTTATAAAAACAATACGCAAGATAGTTCCTCTGGCATGGCAACTCTGGCTCCATTTTAAAATGGCCCCATTTATATTTTGTTTACAATGGTACAGTAAGTAAAACTTAGCTTATAAGAAAGTTGGTTTTAAAAATTGCTGAGGAAACAGAGTTTTAAAACAAGATTTTGGGCAAGTTGCCATACCTTAGAGGAAAATATTTTAAGCCAAATCCTTTAAAAATAAGAAAAAATTATAAACAAAAATCACCAAATAGTATTTATATGGAAAAAATCAAACAAGAATATATTTATAGCCAAAACCAGTTTGGCTCAGTGGATAGAACGTCGGCCTACAGACTGAAGGGTCCCAGGTTTGATTCTTGTCAAGGGCATATATCTTGGTTGCGGGCACATCCCCAGTAGGGGCATGCAGGAGGTGGCTGATCGATGTCTCTCTCTCATGGATGTTTCTAACTCTCTATCCCTCTCTTTTCCTCTCTGTAAAAAATCAATAAAATATATATTTAAAAAGAATATATTTATAATACTAGGATTTGAACAGTACAGTATATTCAAAACGTACAAATTGGTCAATGAAGCATAAAGATAAATTTTAGAATGGATAAAATAGAAATGCAAACAATCACATATATATCGACAATTAAAAGGCACAATCACAATGGTAAGTCTAGACAAGATGCTGAAACACTTATTTGTAAAGAATTCTTGAAGTCTATGAGAAAAACACTAAAGATAGAAAATCAATACCATAAACAAAGGTCAGTTATAGAAAAATAAAATTTAAAAGCATTAGGCTAATGAATAAATTATTTTAATGTTTGAAAAAAATCAAAAACAAACAAAAATAACCTCTTTTTTATGATCTTTAACTTTATGATAATACTATGTACTCATTAGGTTGTAAGAATATTTTTAAAGATGTAATGGGGAATTTTAAGTGGAATTTCATGATATATTTGAATTATGAAAGCATTGCAAAACCCAGTTTTTCAAACCAGCTGTATTCCTTTTATGCCATCTGGTAAATTGTTATCATTATGGTAATTATCATTACCATAAATTTCTACCAAATATATGGAGTAGTGCTGGGAAGGGGAGGGTTCTGGATTAGTATTTATACTGTTCTCTATTCTGGGAAATTACCTTCAGAAAACCTTCAGAAAATCTATTACAATGATACTTAGTATTCAAGGAACAACAAGGATGGAAAAAGTGGGCAGAAGCAGTTTGGAGATTAGGGGTTATACCAGGAACCCTGGGCTTCAGGGCTGATTTGACCTGTTTCTTCCAAATGTACTATCAAAGTTACCAGCTTGAGCAGAATAATAGGCTTGTGTTACTGCTAAGCACCAAAATAAGTATAATTAATTTTTAATTAAAGTTATATATACAGATCACAGGTAACAGTCAGAAACTTGCTGACAGCAGCTGCCCTATATCTAAAGTCAGCATAGCACTAGAAATGCTCAGTGCCTACTCAAGAATGCAAACAAACCTTTCCACTAATATTTACAGGGTAATCTAAAACTTTGGTAGAGTATTATATTTGACAGTAAAAGAGCAATCAAGCTATTCAGATTAATTTAAATTGGTGAATTGAAATAAGTGAATACCCAAGAAAATGTAAATGTACTGGACAAAAAGCTGTTTCTAAATTATTAATTAAAATTTAAAATTAATTAAATTTTAAAATTATAAATTAAAATTTCTATTGGTAATTCATCTCATGATAAATTTGCTTAACATGCAATGAACATAAACAGGCATATATGTGTGCAAAAAAATAAAATTTAAAGTTATCAAGATTTCATTAAATATTTTACAAAAGCCTCCATTAATCAAAAAAAAGGGGGGAAGGTAGTAGGATAATATCATGTAAGGAAAAATATTCATTAAGTAAATTACATCTAGAAATTTTTCACTTTAGAAAATTAATTTTCATTTGTAATACTAACAGCAAGACACCCATGAAAAACACACATGATGTCAAAATAAGCCAAAGGAAAATCGAGTAGGCAAAAATAAAAAAAAGTACCCCAAGTCATTTTATAGAAAAGATTCCTTTATTAACTTTTGGTCAAGAATATGTTTATATACTTTCAGAAAACAACTCCAAGACCAAGTGGACTCCTGCAACAGAGTGTAACTGACAGGTCTGCACCAACCACGAAGACAAGAGGAGAAACAGTCCAGAGATGGAAGACGCTGAGGACGCCTTGCCATGCGAGCAGTCAGCAGCTGAGCATCGCTACAGGATGCCTAGGACCAAACCAGAGAGGGTTGGACCAGCATTGCCATCATTTGTCCACTATCCAGATACCATTGCTGACATGTACACATAAGGAACTATTAGACATTGAAATTGGGACTCAAAGCTATCAGACATTGAAATTGGGATTCAAACATTTTTTGTTCTTGTAAATTTATTTCTAGCCTACGAAGGCAAGATGCTTTTAAAGAAAAGAATAGGGAAGTGGGGGAACAGATACAGAGGCAAAGAAGCAATGAACAGACTGTCATGCTACAGTGGGAAGGCAGGGGAGGTTGTAGAGGGCGGGGGACTGTAAGAGATCAACCGAAGGACTTATATGCATGTATGTAAGCATAGTCAATGGATAAAGGACATTGGGGGGAGTGCAGGTGAGGGCATGTACTGGGGGGTTGGGAAGGCCGGGGGGAGGTCAATAAGGGGGAAAAAGGAGATATATGTAATACTATTTGTAATATTTTAAACAATAAAAATATATATTTAAATAAAATAGTTATGTATACCTATTACTTTATTGAATTTATAACAATGGTTCTATTTTTTTAAGATTCTTTTATACTTAAGAAATAATTAAACTGATTTTTTTTCACTTCTTTTAAACACACTTCAGAGTCTATAAAGTCTGAGATGGTTATTGTTGGTCTTTTTGTTTTTGTGTTTTTCTTTTAAATAACTCATTTTAATCTAGTTCTATAAAAGTGATGAGAGTTGATAAAAAGTAAATTTCTGAATCAAATTGTTCCAGGAACTTCCTAAGATATCACTTATTATGGAAAGAAAAGGCTGCTTCTATTCAAGTCAGACATGACCTGAAGAAATAGCTGATAAACTTCAATTACCTTAATAACATCTGTCTAATGCCTCTTGAATTTTTTCTTCTTTCTCTGTCTAGTACCCTTTATTCCAATTGTGAAATCTATCCTTTCAGGATCACATTTTTCCCCCCTTGGCATCTGTCAAGGATTGAAATTCATTTTGAGAGCTCAGAATGCCTAGAAGTCATAAGTAGGTTTAGATAAGTTGGGTGTTTTGTCACTTTCCCTGTTATTTATTATTTTGCCCTTATCTCCCTTAGTAGAATAAGGTGCATTGCTTCTAGCTTTTTCAGATGCAATATGAATAAATAAGGATTTTAAAATAATATGTTCCCTAAAATCGCATTATAATAGATTTATAGGTGTGTTGGTTTTTTTTTTATAAATGAGAGAGGGGGTATTATTTTTGATATTTTGTGTTCTTTAGTAAAAACGTAAAGTAGATGAAAATGGCAAGAAATCAGAAAACAATTTTAGGACAGTAAGATGAGCACCCAGTCAAAATAGTTAAAGTTAGGGGGCATTTTGATTTATCTGAACATGATCAGTCATCTGTCTATGCGTATATGTGATATATATTCAGTTGGCTATTTTATACATATAGTACTTTTTATAAATTCTTAATAAGTAGATTGATAAATATTTGTATTCACCACTAATTTATCTTCATTTTGTCTTTTCATTATTAGTAATAGTTCATCAGGAATGTATAGATTTGTCCTATTTGAACTTCTTAATCTTCCCATTTTCTGGACTTTCTAAGATGCAAGGTTAAGATTGCATGTGAAATAAAAAAGAATTCAGGGCACTAGTTATATGATAGATGTAGAATAAATGTCCGTGGAGAGCAATGTCTTATGGGACCCAGGGAAGTTCTGACATTACCTATCTTATGGACTTTTGTTTGTATTTATAACCAAGAAAGGTGACAAAGAACTTCTACTTTTTCTTATAAATATAAAAGAATTTTTCAGTTTTCTTTCCTTTCTATTCCAAAAGGAAACTTAGATTTTCTTGATATTACACATACATACAAAAGCAACATTTTAACAAAAGCCACCTCTGAGTGTTTTTATGTAATACTTGCTTATCTGAAAGTGCTTCATAGTAAACATAACGATCAGGTAGGATGATTTCTGCACACTCTGTGTGACTGTTCCCCAACGTTTAAAGGGTTGTGACACTCATAACCAATTGATCTTGTGGTACTTGACTTATGGACCAGCAATTCTTTAATTAGCCTTCTACCCTGCAGATTTTTCACTCCCATCCAAGAGGGCTAAAATAATCATTATTACATATCACATTGACTTTGTTACATGTCTTTACATTGGTTTGTATTCTCCAGAACTTCAAATCTGATTTGACTTGGTCACTGAAGTGCCAACACCTCTTAAGTGTCTATTTCTGCCTATCTTATCTCCGCCCATGAATCTCTTTCCTACCTTTCAACTTGAAACAGTATAATGATTATGATACCCAGACCTCTCTGTTCTTTAATTCTGTCCTCTCAGTCATTTTTTATCTTCTCTTACACAAAGATAAAAAGAACTCTTACAGTTACTAACAACCTTATCCTCCAAATTATTGTATAATCTTGGCTATTTTCATGGAATTACATTCCCTTTTCAGAGAAGAGCTGATACTATTCTCTTCATTCTTTCTCTTAACAATAATGTTAAAATTTGTCTTAATGTCAAGTATTGAAACTCTTTTCTCTAAAAAAAAACTAATTTACTAAGTGCCTTTATGTGATGCATAGTTTAACATAATGCACACACAGGTATCCTATGCATAGGTCAAGAAATGACTTTATTTTGAAAACCCAAATTCACTCTGACCTAACACTTAGAATTTTTTTGGATCATTTAGAAATAGTTAAAATGTCAATTTTCCTTTTTTTAATGTTTCACTAATGCAAAGGTCAAGTTACCTCTTCATTTAAACAAAATAAATAAATCACTGTACCCATTATGTTTATCCTGATGAAACATATAGCCTCTAAAAACATTAAGATGAGGACAGAAAAAGGTAAAGAAGATCCTAATAAAGTAATATCTACTCATTAGGGTTGTTATTTTTTTTAACTAAAGTATAAAATATAGAAATGTGAGTACTGTGGATTCAGATGATATAAATATCATGAGTTATTAACAATGATATAGACATAGATATATGCATATTGGAAAACATTGCATACAAATGCTTATAAGGCATTGATATATACTGAGAGAGTTTAGGGGAAGGAAGAAACTTTTCTCTACCCATTAAGGTTCTTTTGGCTACTCTGACAAATCTAGAAGATACACATTTACAGGAGGAAATCACCAAATATAGTTACATATGTATGTGTGGGAATTACACATATATATGAGTGTTAGTAACCCCATATACATGAGATATTCAAAGACAGAAAAGAAAAATGAGATAGATGTGGCAATTTGAGCTAAAGATGAGGTAAGGTACTTTTGGACCTCAAAGGTAAGGTGCTTTTTGGGAAGGAAGATGGTTATTGCAGGATAATAAGAACAGATATTTAGTAATTAGAAATTTGCCTTGGCAAACAGACAGATTAAAAAAAGTTATTTCAGGTTAATTTTTATATGGGCAAGATGCCCAATTTAAATTATTCTGGGGAGTTAAGGCAGTGTGGGGACCCAGAGCAGTTTCTTGAACCTTCAGTCTCTTCTTGCTTTAGTTAAAAGCAGTCTGCATACCACAAAGCCATCTTATGCTGACTCATTCTGAACTTCTACAGAGTAATTAAGTTATTGAACAGATATATTTTAGAGACAGAGGTTCCCTTGCATTCAAATATTAATAAGGAAAATGAATTGGGACCTTGAAAACTCAGTTTTATCCCATAGAAATAAAACTTTCCACCATAATCGTCTGCCCATGGGGCCTCGGGAAATCCTTATTCCCACAGCACCCCAAGAAGACCTCGTGCACCAGCAACAGGTGGAGACATGGAGTAGTCTCCTCTGATAACAGAAGTTGTTCACATTTATCCCTTGTGCAGCATGGGCGATACCCAGAAAAATGAGTAACACTTTACTTGGGGTGATGAACAAACAATACAATAAGCATATGATGTATTTAGAATTATATGCCTGAAACCTGTATAATTTCATTTACCAATGTCACCCCAATAAATTCAACTTAAAAACAAAAACCCTGTTAAATGGTCCAAGCCACCATCTTAAGCACAACCTTCTACAAAAGACATTGAGATGTTAAGAGACCAGTTAAGGAAGGTTATAAGAAAAACGCAGTGAACAAGAGATAGAGTAGTTAGGCAGATTTAAGTCTATCTTCTTCATTGATGAGATTTTCTTGTGATTTCATTATCCTTTTCCTCTAGTAAGTATAGTGAGGGAAACCTTCTTACAGAGTTTTTACTTATAAATGTAAATTTCCCTTACACAATGGTAACCTCTACTGTTTTCGGAAGTTCTCTTTTGTTTGCACTTTTGCAAAATAATCAGCGTAAGATAATCCTTATGCCTTGTTGGCATATTTTGGAGTGGTTTGTTCTGTCACCCTTCAACCCTATAATTTTATACATGAAAAAGCATAAGCAAAACATGCTGAGACTTGCTGCAAGATAGCATGACTACTTAAAGGTCAGCAGGAGTGCGTTGGGCAGTGCACTGACTGCAAGAGCAGCAATCCTGGAGGCCAGCTGTTGGAGTTGGAATTGTGACTCCATTTATAACATAGAGTATTTGCTAATATAATTTTAAACCATTTCTGTAAACTCGCTGCCTGTCCATTTCTTTAGAAAATGGGCATTACAGAAGCACATTTCTTATATGGGACGCTGAAGAGAATTAAAGGTGTGTAATGGTGAGTCTGTTCTTGGCCTTCTGGGCCTACCCTCAGGACTATTTGCATTAGTTCTCCTTTCATCGGAATCTTATCCACCCTCTGCCCCTTTAAAGCATGCATTATTTCTATGTAGTTATAATTTTGCAAGCCAGTCATTGAGAACCAAAAAAGAATAAAAATATTGACTTAATCAAATTCCTTAAAGGTGTTATTTAACATTTAACATTATTAACCTCTTTTCAAACGACATTAAGAGAGAGACAAATCCCAGATGATTTTTGCTAAAAAAAAAAATAAAAATAAATAAATGAACAAACAAAATTAAAACAGACATATAGACACAGAGAGAATTGTCTATGGTTGCCAGAGAGGTGGGGATTTGGAAGATAGGGTGAAAGAGGTAAAGGAATTAAGAAGTATAAATTGGCAGTTATTGTGTACAAAAAGGGTGCACATGCTAATCTGACTAGCTCAGGGAAGGCTTCATTGGCAGTGAAAGGAATTGGGGGGAGGGGCAATAGGCAGGTTTAGGAAATTTTTAAAAATTAAGGTGTCCATGGAAAAAACAGAGTTGCAAAAGTTAAATTTCTATAAGACAAGCTTCAGAAGTTACATTTCCATAAGATAAGGGAGCTGCACCTGCAGAAAGGTACATATTTATAGAATAAAGAGGAGAAAGCCCAGAGAGAAGCCTAGCTAATAAAGAGAAAATATGCTAATTGACCACCATGCCCTCACAAGATGGTGTCGTCCATAGCCACAAGATGGTGGGACCCATTTCCCTCAGCCCCACCTCATCCAGCCTCAGCCCCACAGTTCCCTCAGCCCTGCCTCAAAGAGACTTAGTCCTCCAGTCTCCTCAGCCCCACCTCACCCAGCCAGAGTCCCCCAGCCCCCTCAACCCTGCCTCATCCAGCCTCAGTCCCCCAGTTCACTCAGCCCTGCCTCATCCAGCTGGCATTGTCCAGTCCTCTCAGCCCTGCTGGAGGATGGCAGGTGCTATGTGCCTCATCTAGCCAGAGCCCCCCAGTACCCTCACCCCCACAAGGGAATGCAGTTAGGGAGGATCATGCTCGCAGGGGAGCAGTTAGACATCAATCAGGCCACCAGGGGAGTGGTGGTTAGGGGGCTATCAGGCTGGCAGGCAGAATGATTGGGGGCAATCAGGGAGTCAGGCAGGTTAATGGTTAGAAACCAGCAGTCCCATATTATAGAGGGATCCCAGATTGGAGAGGGCACAGACTGGGCTGAGGGACATGACACCCCTCCCCGCCATGCACAAATTTCATGCATTGGGCCTCTAGTAGAACAATAAAGGAGAAGAAGGAAGGAACCTCATGTACTTCACATGAGGATTGAGTTTAGGAATTACTATAGTGACCAAATCAAAGGGAAAGAGTGTCTAATCAGAGGGGATATTGAGGACAAAAAACAAAAACAAAAAACTACAGCCTTTATAAATCTTAGGGAAAGGGGACTTGGTGGGACTATTTTCCCCTTTCCATGTGGGAGTCTGGTCTGAATCTGTTCTTCAATAAATTTCCACCTTTATTATATCACCTTCCAACCATGGTTTCATTCTTCAAATCTGACAAAGAGCCTGGAAAAAAACCATCCTGTCTGAGGGAACACTGAACTTTCCAGTCCAAAAATATCATATCAGCATACCAGCTGTCTTACAAACTCAGAGACATAAATTGACTGCAAAAGATGGTCTGAAATTAAACTTTAACTAAAAGCAATTTATGGTGTCACATCCTAGGCCTCTAACTTCCTTCCTTCCTCTTAACTGAGTTATGGCCATTTTTTTAATCCTATATAATATACACCTAATATGCAAATCAACCAAATGATTAAAAGACCAGCAGACAACCACTACGGGCCACTGAACACCAGGAGGCAGACCCTGAACATTAATGGTCTACCCACAGAGGAGGAGGTGACTGGCAGTGGCAAACTGAGGGGCGGGGGGAGGGCAGCCCAGCCAGCTGGAGGCACATGGCCACCAGCCAAAGCAGGGGCCAGTAGGGGCTCCAGATTGCCCAACCAAATGTTCACCCCACAAATGGCCCTGATCACTGCCCAGGCCTACAGACCCTACCCTGTACCAGAAGGTGGCATGAAACATGGCAGGCATTGATGACACAGTGTTGGCAATGAGAGCAGTGGAGGTGCTGCTGGCAGGATGGGTCCCCAAAAGAGCAGGACCATGGTGGGATGGTAGAGTAGATTGGCCAGGGGGGGCGGGGCTGGGTAGTGGGGACTGCCAGCCAAGGCAAGTTGCCAGGCAGGCCTGCAGGGCTGTGAGGCTGATGGAGTGAGTTGGTGTCCCGATCACCACAGGTCACCCTGAAGGACCCCACCTATGCAAGTTTTCGTGCACTGGGCTTCTAATACAAAATAATATTGAAAGTAAATTCTAAATGAAAAATAAAAGAAATTACTATTTTCAATAAAACTTATTTTACTATTTATTATTATTTTTTAAATACATTTTTATTGATTTCAGAGAGGAAAGGAGGAGAGTGAGAGAGAGATAAACACATCAATGATAAAAGAGAATCACTGATTGGCTGCCACTTGCACACCTCACACTGAAGATGGAGACCAAAACCCTATTATGTGCCCTGACTAGGAATCAAATGGTGACCTCCTGGTTCATAGGTTGGCACTCAATGATTGAGCCACACCAGCTGGGCTAAAACTCATTTTAATAGTAAATAATTTTTAATATGTTGTTGGTTTTATATTATATTCCAAATCAATAGCTGAATTTTATCTATTTTAAATATTTGTTGGAAAAGGCTTAAAATGGTCAAAATCAGCATGAACAACTGTTATATAGAGTGATAATTTCTAGGTTCAAACCTGATTATCTAAATGTATCTTTTTCATTCTCTCTTTGTCAGCATCCTTTAAAATGAATAATGCCTTCTCTAAGGCAACATTTCTACATCTAAAGTCTAATAGACCTTTCTCTTTACTTTGTATTCTTGTTAAGCCTTTATAATGGAGAATGCTTTCCTTTGTGTCCTGCATTTTCCCTTATCTGAGGAGAAAGCTGCCTTCTGGCAGTTCCTTTAAATTCTAGGAGGTTGCTGTAACCTTGTTTGTGATTAGGTGGCTAGCAATCTGCTACTTTACTGCATAATGCATTTCTAAAACACTAATGAAAAAAAAAATGAACCAAACAGTGATTTTTCTTAGGTTTGGATGGGGTGGCAGGTGGATCTTTTGGTTCTCAGGGAGAAAACAAGTACACTACTTCACTTTCAGCTTATATGATTTTGGAATATTATATGTGTTTTTATTTAAGTCTTGTCCTCCTTCCCCCACCACCTCCATCTTATTTCAAGAAACAGAGTGGACTAACTTAAAAGGCATGCCAAATTAAAACTACAAGAGGGCCAAAGTTTTCTGATTATTATTTTTTAATATATATGTTGAGGGTGCCTAGCACACAAAATTTGTGCACTTGGGAGGGGGAAGGGTGACCATCAGGTCACCCTGCACTCTCTCTAATCTGGTACCCTTAGGGGGATGTCCAACTGCTGGTTTAGGCATGATCCCACAGGAATCGGGTCTAAACAGACAGTAAGATATCCCTCAGAATCTGGTACTGCTGGCTCCTAACTCCTCACCTGCCTGCCTACCTGATCACCCCCTAACCACTCCCCTGCCAGCTTGATAGATGCCTAACTGCTCCCCTGCTGGCCCAATTGCCACAAAGTGCCCTTGTCTGCAGGCCTGGTCCCCCCAACTGCCCTCCTTTGCCTACCTGGTCTCCTCGTAACTGCTGATCTGGTTCTCCCCAAACTGCCCTCCCTTTCATGCCTTGTCTCCAACACTGCCCTCCCCTGCTAGCCATCTTGTGGTGGCCATCTTGTGACCACATTGGGACAGCCATCTTGTGTGAAGTAAATTTGCATATTACATCTTTATTATATATATATACATATATGTTTGTGGATTTACTTTAGGATTTGTATCATCACTGCTTAACCTTTTAAAATGTTTTTCCACTACTTGGTAGAAGTTAAAGAAGAAAGTGCAATAAAATACACAGAATTTAACAGATCACTGCTTTTTTGAAATAAGAATTATTTTGAGATATTTATTTTTAAGAAACAGGAGACACAGGGACAGCTCTGAAAACCAATATGTTACTCTTTTGTAGGAGACAATTACATGTATAAGAGAAATCTCCATTTAGTCTTAATAGCAATGTCAAATTTTCAATTATAGTTTACGAAATGAACTTACTGCTGAGGAGCATTGAAATGTGAGGTGCAGATCTCCCCCTTGTGAGTTCTTGTCTCATGAAATTTGAAGAATATAATTCATGAGCTGAAAGTACTTGTAAGTAAAAGGGTAGAAATTTATTGGAAGCAAATAAAGACTACCATGTAGGAAGGGGGACTCTGGGGATAACCCACTTAGTCCCCTTTTCCTAAGGCTTATAATGGCTCTAGTTCCTTGTCTCTCATGCTCCCTTCTAGTTGCACCTCTTCTCATTTTATGATTCTATGCTTTTCTAGTTGGTCAGTCTTTTCCAAAATCCAAGTGGTGCCCTCCACTCTTTCGCCCCATAATTGTAACATGTCTTCTATCTCCTGTGACCATATGTTTCCGTTTTTCCAGCATTTGTCAACATTTCTCTCTCCTTTGTGTAAGTTTGTTTTCTTTTTCCTCATACTCTGTGATTTTTCCTTATTTTCTCTGAATGTATGCCTCTGGTTGCTTCAAGCCCTCATCTATGTATTCCTTCCCCAATGGACCCTCTTTATTCCTATAATTTTCCAAACCTGCGTATTTTATACCTAAAATTCCTTTCATCATTATGTTAAGTGAAATAAGCCAGAAAAAAAGAAGAACCAAATGATTTCACTCATATGTGAAATTTAATGAACAAAATAAACTAATAAATAGAAATAAATGCATAGATAGAGATCAGACTAACAGCTGTCAGAGTGCGGTTGGGAGCTGGGTTAAAAGGTGAAGGGATTAAGAAGAAAAGAAAGAAAGGAAAGAACAAAAGAAAGAAAGAAAGAAAGAAAGAAAGAAAGAAAGAAAGAAAGAAAGAGAAAGAAAGAAAGAGAGAGAGAAAGAAAGAGAGAGAGAAAGAAAGAAGGGAGGGAGAGAGGGAGGGAGGGAGGGAGAGAGAGGGAGAAAGGAAGAAAGAGAGAAAGAGAGAAAGAAAGGAAAAATGGAAGGAAGGGAGGAGGAAAGAAGAAGGAAGGAAAGAAGGAAGGAAGAAGGAAAGAAAGAAAAAAAATCATACACACAGATAGCAGTATAGTGATTATCAAAGGGAAAGTCAGGTGGACAGAAGAAAGTAGAAAAAAGTATAGGGGGGGTAAATGTTGATGGAAGGAGACTTGGAGTGGAGAACACACAGTATAATATACAGATTATGTATTATAGAATTGTACACCTGAAACTTACATAATTTTATCCAGCAAAGTCACCACAATAAATCCAATAACAAAAAAGAAAAATAGCAGAAATTAGAACATTTACCTAATTTAAATATAGAATGGATGTTTGGCAAATTAGCAATCAATAATCCCTATATGATAATCCAAATATATATATATATATAATTTGACTCATTTTTTCTTTCTATGGAGAAACAAAATATATTGTAATTTTATATATCAATTTAAATATACATTAGTTATACAGGGCTTTAACTCATTGGTTAAAAAGATAATTATCATACTTTTATATTTGAAATATGTTTTTAATTTATCAAAAGGAAGCTATTTACATCATTAATTTGAATTATGCCATAAGCATTTCTTATACTCTTTGAGATTTCTAAAATTAAATTATTAGAAACCATATTTTTGAAGTTAAAAATCTGAGATTCAGAGAAATTAACTGTATGTATATGTGCTGTGCAATGGCTGAAAGATAAATTCCTCTGTAAATCTGAATGACTGTGTGTATACATTTCTGCAAAACATTTTACAGACTATGTAATGTGTTTTCTACATTACAAATAAATAAAAAAGGTATTAGACAATTTGTGTGGTGTGACCCTAATTAGAATTCTAAAAGTACTCAGGTGGTTGTTGAAAAATCATTGCAACTTAATAAGAAAGAATCAGTTTTGTAAAAAAATATTGCCTTGATATATATTATTGCTATATTATTTTTCTGTCTTGGTAATGGTAATACTTAGCATACAAATTTTACTTTTATTTCTACTGAGGTTAGGTTGTTCAAACACACTAATTAAAATTGTTTTTGTTGTTTCCAACAATAGTTTAACATCAATAAATCCAAAAATATGTTTTATGACTCAGGAACAACATTGGCACCTATGTAATGAAAATTAACCTACACAAAGAACAGTCTGGCCTTTGCCCTTGATGATTGTGGGGTAATCTGCAGACCCCTAAAAGATTATTTGCCTGATAATATTATCTTTTGCCAGGTGATTGTGACCATCAGATTGTCTTATAATATGATTCATGATTAATTAAATATCAAAATATTAGTTCTGACCTCCTGAGAAATACCATGGCTAAAGGTATCTGCCCTTCCTCTGCAAGATTGTGGGGACTAAAGCCAGTCATGTAGACAGTGTGTAATTGATTCTCAATAAAAACTCTTTGCATCAAAGCCTTTGGTGAGTTTCCCAAGTGTGCAGCACTTGCTCTGTGAGTATTGTCACACATCATGTATGGGAATAGGTAACACCATCCATGGCTATATAGGGAGAGTATGATCAGAGGCTCTACAATTAGGACCCTTCCCAGACTTGGCACTATGCGCCTTTTCTTTTGGTTTGGTTGAATTTTTAATTTTTCCTCATATTAAACTATAACTATGAGTGTAGCTGCTTTCTTTGAGTTCTGTGAGACCTTCTAATCAATAATTGAAAATGAGGTTTCAAAGCCCTCTGTTTTTTCTTTAATTGTTTTTAATTTTTATTTATTTTATTTATTTCATTTTACTTTTTAATTTATTTATTATTTCCCCCTATTGCCCTCCCCACCCCTCAGTACATGCCCTCACCCATTCCCCCCCACCACCTTCCTCCATTGCCCTGTCTCCACTGGCTATGTCTATGCATACAAGTCCTTCCATTGATCTTCTATAGGCCCCTCCTCCCCAACTTTTCCTGCCTTCCGACTGTAGCACGACAATCCATTCATTGCTTCTTGCCTCTGCATCTGCTTCCTCCCCTCCTCCCCTTGTTTCTTGTCTTTAAAAACATCTTACCCCTGATGTAGCTAGAAATAAACCCACCTGAGCAAAAGAAAAATGATTGAGTCTCAATTTCAATGTCCAATAGCTTTGAGTTCCAGTTTCAATGTCAGACAGTTCCTTATGTGTACATGTCATCAATGGTGTCTGGATAGTGGACAGATGGTGGCGATGCTGGTTTGGTCCTGGGCATCCTGTAGCGATGCTCAGCTGCTGACTGCTCATGTGGCAAGGCATAGTCAGCATCTTCCATCTCTGGACTGTTTCTCCTATTGTCTTCGTGTTTGGCGCAGACCTGTCAGTTGCTCTCTGTTGCAGGAGTCCACTTGGTCTTGCAGTTGATTTCTGAAAGTATATAAACATATTCTTGACCAAGAGTTAACACAGAAATCTTTTCTATAAAATTGACTTGAAGTCCTTTTAATTTTGCCTATCCACTTTTCTTTTGGCTTATTTTGACCCCATGTGTGTTTTTCATGGGTGTCTTGCTGTTAGCATTACAAATTAAAATTAATTTTCTAAAGTGAAAATTTTCTAAATGTATTTTACTTACCACATTTTTTTTTCCTTACATGCTATTATCCTACCCCCCCTTTTTTTTTGATTGATGGAGAATTTGGTAAAAAGTTTTTAATGCAATCTTGATAACGTTAAATTTTAATTTTTTGCACACAAATATGCCTGCTTCCTGTTCATTACATTATTAAACAATTATACCCTGAGATGAGCTAAAAATGGAAATATTAATTAATACATTAGAAACAGCCTTTTGTCCAGTACACTTAAATTTTCTTGAGTGTTTGCTTATTTCACATCGCCAATTTAAATTAGTCTGTAAGCTTGATAACTCTTTTACGTCAAATTTAATACTCTACCAACAATCTTATATTACCCTGTATATATTAGTGGAGAGGTTTATTTGCATTGAGTTGGCACTGAGCATTCCTGGTGCTAGGCTGAATTTAGATGTAGGGCAGCTGCTGTTGGCATGTTTCTATCTGTTACCTGGGTCCCAATCTGTGCTAAGCATGGGAGGCCAAGTAGCCATGGGGGCAGGAGACCTCACAAGGGGTGAAGGTTCAGATGGCTGCAAGGTTGGTGGGAGGGGTGAGGGTCTGTGCCCCACCTCTGTTGATCCCCAAGTTCTCTCCTGATAGCCCCAAGTTCTCTCCTGATAGCCCCCTGGAGACTGTGCCTGCCTTAGGTTGTTTCTTCCCTGAGGAATCTTACCCGTCTCTGGCTAACCAGTCATCCTCCAGGGCCAAACAGGTTGTTGTGAGGTTCAGTTCTGTCTCCATGGTAGCCTATGCCCCCCGTGGCCTCCACACCCAGCGCCTGCCTTGGGGATCCCCTCGTCTGATGGCGGGGCCCTGGCACTGTTCACTTATCTAGGGGAATTCAGGTTCCTTCTCCAAGGAGGGCCCAGCTCACACCATTTGGCAAGAGACAGATCCATTATATCAGCCACCTCGAGGCTTCAACCTCAGCGTGAATAGAGAGCTCAGGCTACAGCTGAGGGCCATTGAATTATGAGAAGGGGGTCCCTCTTGGCAAAAGAGGAAAGAGGGCCAGTATAGAATGCTCAAGTGCCTTCCCAGTGCCTCAATTCCTTCTGAAATGAATTAAATCCTTTCATGTCCTCTTTTTAAATTACTGCTAAACATTCAAATAATTAGTTTGTATGTGTGTTTGGGGTGGTTGTACAATATGTTGTTGTGAAATATCAAAAATTAAATGATATCATAAGATAATATCATGTAAGGATATTCTTTGCTCTGGGCCATGTCAATTCAATTTCAAATGGGCTGAGAATTTCTTTTTGTAACTTAATATAAACTATTTCAGGGAGGCAAAAACACAGCTTACTTACCTTAGCTGAAGAGGCCAAATGTATTGACTTTCAATTCCGCTCCTTATGACATTTAAAGGAAACTTCTCTTTATTTCCTTCCAAAATAATTTTCATGTTACATAGTTTCATTTAAAATCTTTGTCTCATGAAGTAATTTATCTTAAGGTTATGGAGACCACTGTATGAATTTTCTCTCCTGCCATACCTTCCCCATTGTCTGTTCCCGATGCTTATGCTCATAGGCATGTACGAAGGTCCCTCTCTTGATCTCTCCCCCTTTTTCCCATCAACCTCCACCTTCCCAGAGGTTTGATGCTTTGATCTATGTTTCTCATTCTCTCGATCTGATCTTGATTATCAGTCTATGTTATTCATTATATTCTACAGATGAGTGAGATCATGTGACATTTGTCTTTCTCTGCCTGGCTTATTTCACTAACCATAATGCTCTCCATCACCATCCATGTTGTTGCAAATGGTATGAGCTCCTTCTTTTTTACCACAGTGTAGAATTCCATTGTGTAGATGTACCACAGTTTTTTAATCCAATCATCTGTTGATGGGCTCTTAGACTGTTTCCATATTTTGTCTATGGTGAATTGTGCTGCTATGAACATTGGGATACATACATCCTTTCTGATTGGAGTTTCTAGTTTCTTGGCGTATATTCCTAGTAGTGGGATCACTGGGTCAAATAGAAGTTCCATTTTTAGTTTTGGAGGAGATTCCATACTGTTCTACCAGTCTGCATTCTCACCAGCAGTGCATGCGGGTTCCTTTTTCTCCACATCCTCGCCAACACTTGTCGTTTGTTTATTTGTTGATTATAGCCATTTTGACAGGTGTGAGATGGTACCACATCGTTGTTTTGATTTGCATCTCTCTGATGATTAGTGACTTTGAGCAGGTTTTCATGTGTCTCTTGGCCTTCCTTCTGTCTTCTTTCTAGAAGTGCCTATTTGAATCAGTTGCCCATTTTTTGATTGGGTTATCTTCTTTTTGTGAAATTGTATGAGTTCCCTGTAAATGGAGATTTACCCTTATCATTGAGATCATTGGCAAATATGTTCTCCCATGTACTGGGCTTTCTTGTTGTTTTGCTGATGGTTTCCTTTGCTGTGCAAAAGCTTTTTATTTTGAAGTAGTCCCATTTGTTTATTGTTTCTTTAGTTTCTATTGCCCAAGGAGCTGTGTCAGTGAAGAAGTTCCTTCAGCATATGTCTGAGATTTTGCTGCCTGTGGATTCCTCTAGTATTTTTTTAAACATTTTAAAATATATTTTATTGATTTTTTACAGAGAGGGAAGGAGAGGAATTGAGAGTTAGAAACATCGATGAGAGAGAGAGAGACATTGATCAGCCGCCTCCTGCATGTCCCATAGTGGAGACGTGCCCACAAGCAAGGTACATGCCCCCAACCAGAATGGAACCTGGGATCTTTCAGTCCAACGGCAGATGCTCTATCCACTGAGCCAAACCAGTTTCGGCTCCTCTAGTATTTTTATGATTTTCCCTCTTATGTTTAAGTCCTTTATCCATTTTGAGTTTATTTTTGTGTATGGTGTAAGTTGGTGGTCTAGTTTCATTTTTTTGCATGTTTTTGTCCAATTTTCCCAAAACCATTTGTTGAAGAGACTATCTTGACTCCATTGTATGTTAGTGCCTCCTTTGTCAAATATTAATTGAGCATAGTGGTTTGGGTAGATTTCTGGGTTCTCTATCCTATTTCATTGGTCTATGTCTGTTCTTGCACCAGTACCAGACAGTTTTGAGAACAGTGGCTTTGTAATACAGCTTGAAATCTGGCATTGAGATCCCACCTATTTTTTCTTCTTTCTAAGGATTGCTGCAGCTATTTGAGGTCTTTTTTATTCCAAATGAATTTTTGGAAAGTTCGTTCTAGGTCTGTGAAGTATGCCTTCAGTATTTTCATGGGGATTGCGTTAAATTTATAAATTGTTTTGGGTAGAATAGACATTTTGATGATATTGATTCTCCCAATCCATGAACATGGAATTTTCTTCCATCTGTTTATATCTTCCTCTATCTCTTTTTTTAGAGTTGTGTAGTTTTCTGCATATAGGTCTTTTTCCTCCTTAGTTAAGCTTATTCCTAGGTATTTTAATTTTTTGTTGTTGTTGTTGCGATGATAAATGGGATTGCTGTTTTAGTCTCTCTTTCTGTAAGTTCATTGTTGGTATATAGGAATGCCAAAGATTTATTGGTGTTAATTTTGTATCCTGCTACATTGCTGAATTCATTTATCACATCTAATAATTTTCTGATGGAGTGTTTAGGGTTTTCTATGTATAGTATCATATCATCTGCAAATAAGGACAGTTTTACTTCTTCTTTTCCTATTTAGATGCCTTTTATTTCTTTTTCTTGTCTGATAGAAATGGCTAATACTTCAGCACTATGTTAAATAGAAGTGGTGAGCCAAGATCGGTTTGGCTCAGTGGATAGAGTGTTGGCTTGCAGACTAAAGGGTCCCAGGTTCGATTCCAGTTGGGGGCATGTACATTGGTTGTGGGCACATCTACAGTGGGGGGCGTTCAGGAGGCAGCTGATCGATGTCTCTGATCTATGTTTCTGACTTTCTATCTCTCTCCTTCCCTCTCTGTTAAAAAAAACTCAATAAAATATATTTTAAAAAATTAAAATAAAATAGAAGTGGTGAGAGTGGGCTTCCCTGTCTTGTTCCTGTTTTTAGAGAAAATGGTTTTAGCTTTTGCCCATTGAGTATGATGTTGGCTGTGGGTTTGTCATATATGGCTTTTATTATGTTGAGGTATGATCCTTCTATTCCTACCTTGCTGAGAGTTTTTATTAAAAAGGGTGATGGATTTTGTCAAATGCTTTTTCTGCATCAATTGATATGACTATGTGATTTTTATCTCTCTATGACTATGTGATTTTTATTTGTTTATGTGATGTATCACGTTTATTGATTTGAGGATATTATACCATCCTTGCATCCCTGGGATAAATACTACTTGGTCATGGTATATGATCTTTCTAACGTACTGCTGGATTCAATTTGCTAGTATTTTGTTGAGGATTTTGGCATCTATGTTCATGAGGAATATTGGTCTGTAATTCTCTTTCATTGTGTTATCTTTATCAAGCAAGGGCAGTCTCATGGGAACTGCACTTGCACTCTTTATAACTTGGCTAATTTTGGCTAACTCCCAATTTAGAACATGGTAGTATAATAATTTTATTTCTAATTATTTGGAAGCTTAAGTTCAATAACCTTGTATAATAAAACGGGCCTTTAACTCACTGATTAAAAATAAATATATCTTTCATTAGTAAAATGTATAAGGTTTGATATTTAATGAATTCAAAGAACTTAAAGTATTTATGAATTCACTGAGTCAAAACTAGATCTTTTTAAGACTATAACATCAGTTTTGAGGAGTTCAATTTATAATATCATTGATGAAAAATTAAGAGGTAGTCTAAAATATTGAAGTAACTTTGATGTTGTACTATAACTTGGTTTTCTATGCTCAAAATTAAACTTTGTCAAATTATTTATGACTTTTTACAAATATTTTGCCTATTATGTTGTACTTACTTATCAAAAATAATAGGAAAAGATTATATTTACTGTGTACTTATAAGCCTCTTATCAAATAATTATTATATCAACACTGTGAGAGCAAATACTCCAATATTTAGAATTCAGAATAAATTTAGAGAAGTATAGAATTTCTCTAAATCCAAATAACTTCTAAGTGGCTGGTCTAGGACTTATATTGTGTCAGTGACATCAGAACACTTAAAGGAATGTTTATACCATTTTGCTAATCCAATTAAATTATATATTTCTTAGTTGCTATCTGTTTGTACCCAACCACACCGCCATCATTTTTATCTTCCCTTCTTTTTCTGGGCTACACACTCAGAAATAACATTTTCTTAAAATTCTAATATCAAGATTTAAGATTATATTATTAAAGGAATGATATTGCATACAATTGGAAGACAGAATAAGAAGCAAAGTCATCATTTTCATCTTCAAACAACTATGGGTTAGTGCAAAGGCAAATGGCATGTGGAAGGTTCTGCAATGACTAATGGTAAATTATTTGAAAATCATGTTTTTGAAATACAGTTAGCTGAGATTACTGTGGCAAATTTCTGCCTTACTAAGAGCAAATAATGGTTTTCTCAACTCTGCTTTCCTCTGCCATTCCAACAATTCAAGTACCTAATTCCCTATATGAAATTTATTCTTAATAAAAAAAATCGAGACTGATTTATTTTATCCTGATCAAACTGTGATAGAGATATGTGGAAAACCTATTATTTTTATCATGTCTCCATATAGCAGGAAGTAACTCTTTCTTTTGAGTAGGAATAGATTGTGACCAGGTTACTCATAATTTGAAATTCTAGCTTCACAATATTATAGTAATAGAGGTTTTCTAAGAATGTCAGGATTTTGGCTTATTAGAAACCTAAACTATAAAAATATAAACCCATGAATAACTGTTTTTATGTTATCATTGATAGACATTCATACAAATTCTGCTTTAACATTTGGAATAATCTACTCATTTTTAATCTAGATGGGATAGCTTGATACAAAATGCCTTAAATGCTAGTCTAGAAATCTTACATTTATATATTGTTCTTCAATATCTACCTGACTATTTGAGAACACATTATTTGCTGTGAGAAATGAACATAAACCAAGAATAAGAGGTCATTAAATTACATCTTGTATAGACATAGGTTTTTCATACACTTTTTAAAAAATTGTATCTTTATTGTTGAAAATATTAGATATCTTGTTATTTTACCTGTATCTGCCCCCACCCCAGCTCTTCATCACACTATTGTCTGTGTCCATGCATTATACATATCTATACTAATAAAAAGGTAATATGTTAATTAGGGCAGATGTCTTCCGGATGAGCTTCCGGACATACTCGCAGACAAAACTGCAGCAGCTGTGAGAGTACAGGAGTGGCTGCCAAGGGCCAGGCTCAGGCAATGGCAGGTGGCTGTGAATGGCCAGGCTCAGGCCACAATGGCAGCAGCAGCAGGGTAATGGGGGAAGCGCCTGGCCTTTATCCACCAAGTTGTCTCCCTCAGAGGGAGGACAGACTGTGGCTTAGACTGGGGGCCGAGTAAGAGGTGGCTAGGGGTGATCAAGCCAGCAGGGGAGCAAGTTAGGGACCATCTGGCAGACAGACAAAGGGGTCAAGGGTGATCAGGCAGGAAGGCAGAGGGATTAGGGGTGATCAGGCAGGCAGGCAGGTGAGCAGTTAGGAGCCAGCAGTTTCAGATTGAGAGCGGGATGTCTGACTGCAGAGGGGTCCCAGACTGGAGAGGGTATAGGCCGGGCTGAGGAACACCCCTTCCCCCGTGCATGAATTTTGTGCACCAGGCCTCTAGTATACATATAAGTCTTTAGTTAATTTCTCCCACTCACTTACCCGCCCATACCTTCCCTCTGAGATTCCATAGTCATACACTTTTTAATTTTGTTTGCTCTGATTATCTTAGTTCCTTCTAAGTAGAATTATATGGATTAGTAACAGCAATACAGAGACAAACAAAAAGAAGTCTAGAGAAGAAATTAAAGATGCTTCTGCCAAAAAGAAAATATTCCCACAAGATATTATAATGTAGATCATTCAAATCTACTTCAAATGAAGTCAGACTGATGCACTCCATTGCCAGTAGCTTAACATTTATCAACAAAACTGGTAAATTAATAACAGTAGCAGCATTTCTTAATCACAAATATTTTTTGTCATTAAATAAGCAGTTCTATTTCTATTTAATAGCAAAAATGGAGAGTGGATGAAAGTTTTTCTAAATATTTTTATCATGACTGATAACAGGCACTTCTAAGGTGAACTTGGAAAGATTTTGCCCTCTTTAACATTTTATTTTCTATCTAAAATTGAGAGACAACATTTCAAATGTATTTGAAAACCAAAGAACCATTACTAAGAACAATCAGTGATGCTACATTATTATTTTCTTCTATTGGATTCTGACCAGTATTTATTTATCCTATCTAATAAAAGAATAACATGCAAATTGACAGTACCTAACCTACACCCCAAGCCATGCTCTCCAGTCACACCCACAGCCAATCAGAGCGAGTATGTAAATTAACCCAACCAAGAATGCTATTTCAACAGAGAAGCAGGGGTAAGCCTTGGGTTGCCCCTGGCAATGGAGAAAGCCAAGTTTTCTTCACACCCTGGCAATCCAGGCCTCCGCTTAAGGCAACAAAGTTTCAATGGCTGTGTGAGCAGAAGGCTTGACTCTGCTCCAGGCTACAAAGTTTCAATTGTAAAAGATAAATAAATCCCAGATACCAAGGCCTCCACTTGGGTCACTGGGGGGCATAGCTGGCCTGCAAACAATCACAGGCCCCTCACCCAGGCCACCCCACACCCCAAGGGAACATTGACCCTGATCCAGGACACCCTTCAGGGCAAAACCAGCTGCCCCCCACCCATGCAGCAGGCCTCTATGCTATCTAATAAAAGAGTAATGTGCAAAATGACCATCACTCCAACACACAAGGTCACTACCCCCATGTAGTCAAAGATCCTGCCCCCATGTGGACACAAGATGGCCACCACAAGATGGCCAGCTGGGGAGGGAAGTTGGCAGGGACCAGGCCCACAGGGGAGGGCAGTTAGGGGCAAACAGGCTGGCATGGGAGCAGTTAGGCATCAATCAGGCTGTCAGGGGAGTAGTTAGGGAGTGATCAGGGTGGCAGGTAGAAGTTGTTAGGGGCAATCAGGAAGGCAGGCAGGTGAGCAGTTGGGAGCCAGTAGTCCTGGATTGTGAGAAGAATGTCCCACTCATAAATGAAATATGAGTTGATGAGTTGGACATCCCTCAAGGGTCCCAGATTGGAGAGGGAGCAGGCTGGGCTGAAATACCAGCCCCCCCCCCCCTCTGCTGTGGATGAATTTTGTGCACCGGGCCTCTAGTTTATTATAACTCAGATACTGGGGATACTAAGATTAACCAAACATACAAGATGAAACCAGTGAGATAACTTTTGTTGTCACGTATAACAATTGTAACTAAGGAATGACAGAGAGGAAAGAATTACTTACCTGCTATAGCTTTAAGACATTAAAGTTACATTCACTCTTTAACCTTGTAAGTTGCTACATTCTTATTTTAAATTGCTTTTTCTTCCTGGAATCATTTTTTTTTTATTAAATGTATAGGGAGACATTGGTTAATAAGGTTATATAGGTTTCTAGTGTACATTTCTATCATTATCTTCTGACACCACATATCTCACCATCTTTACCTTTTATCCCACCCTTCCTTCTGGTAAGCACCACATTGTTGGTGTAAATGACTTTTGTTTTGTTTTTCTTGCCTATTCATTTGTTGTTTTATGTTTAATATTTCACTTATGAGTAAAATCATGTAGTTCTTAATTTTTCTGTATGGCTTATTTCACTTAGTATAATATTCTCCAAATGGCAGTCCTTCAACTTTTCTTATGTCTAGTAGTAGTCCATTGTATACAGTATGTACCACAACATCTTTATCCAATTATTTATCAAAGGACACTTGTTTCCATGATTTGGCCACTGTGAATAATACTGCACTGAACATAGAGGAACATATATCTTTGTGAATAACTGTCTTAAAATTTGGCATAAATACACAGAAGAGAGATTTCTGGGTCATATGGTAATTTTATTCTTAATTTTTGAGAAATTGCTATACTATTTTCCATAGTGGCTCCTACCAGTTCACATCCCCACCAGCAGTGAATGAGTCAGCCATTTCACCAATGGCCTTCCAAATGTATCAAATGAGTTAACTTTTTCTGCTATAAAGCATGTTAAACTATTTCTCCTGCCATTCTTTACATTCATTACATCATTTATTATTGACTTTTTATCCCTCATGCATATCTTAAGTACTGCCGTTTTGTAGACTTCTTAATATGTTTCTGTTGTTTAGCTTCTCCAAACATCATGACATATCACTGTAAAATATTGTCATGCAAGCTATTTGCTACTCCATTCATGGTTGGATTACATGGTTGGATTATATTCCATGGCTTCCTTTTGATTGACTATATTACTTTTTAATATGAAATATATTAGGGTGACTTTGGTTAATAAAATTATATAGATATCATGTATACAATTCTATAACACATCATCTGTGTATTGTATTGTGTTAACCACCTAAAGCCAAGTTTCCTTGTGTTCCTTCACTATTTACCTCCTTTCCCCTCTTCTACCTCTCTCCAGTTCCCTTTTTCTCTAATAATCACTATATTGTTGTCTGTGTCTATGAGCTGTTTTGTTTTGTTTTGCTCAGTCCCTTCCATTTTTTTTACCCTTCCCCCCAACTCCTTCATCTCTAATAGCTGTTAGTCTACTCTCTGTATCTATGAAACTTTCTATTTTCTTTCTTAGTTTATTTTCTTCATTAGATGGAATGTATAAGTGAAATAATATAGTACTTGGATTTTTCTACTGTATTTTTCACTTAGCATAATGTTCTCCTGGTCTATGTTATCACAAAGGGTAAGATTCCCTTCTCTTTCACAGCTGAGTAGTAGTCCATTGGATAAATGTATCATAGATTTTTAATCTACTCATCTACTGATGAGCACTTGGGCTGCTTCCAAATCTGACTATCTTAATAGTTGTGATAAAGAGAAACATGATACTCTGGAATTTTGAGGTATTTAATGACTCTGTGATACCCTGTAGAACTCTTTTCCCTTTAACACAGTGATTCTCAACCTTTTTAATGCCATGATCCTTTAATAAAGTTCTTCATGTTGTTGTGACCCCCAACCATAAAATTATTTTTGTTCCTACCTCATAACTGTAATTTTGCTACTGTTAATGAATCATAATATGCATATATGTGTTTTGTGGTGGTCTTAGGCCCCACAGCACTGGTTCTCAACCTGTGGGTCACAACCCACAGGTTGAGAACAGCTAGAAGACCACCATGACCAGACCCATAGGGGAAGGCAGCTGAGTGCAACAAGGCTGATGTGGGGGGGGGGAGTGAAAGCAACCAGGTCAGTAGAAGGGGCAATACAGGGTGACTGGACTGGTGGGGGCAGGCAGGCAGGCCAACCAGGCCAACAGGGGAGACTGCAGTTGGAGTTGATCAGGCAGGCAGGCAGGTGAGCAGTTAGGAGCCAGTGATCTTGGATTGTGATAGAGATATCCAACTGATAGATATCTGGCAGTCTGACATCCCCTGAGAGTTCCTGGATCCAGATGGTGCAGGATTTGCTGAGGGGGCCCCCTCTCCCATGCATAAATTTCATGCACCAGGCCTCTAGTATAGTATAAGGGAATAAGCAATGAAATTGAGAAATACATAATGCACATTATACATTATCTATATCATAAAAAGCCTGTGGTTGTGATGCCATAATGGCGGAATGACCAAACAATCAGTCACCAGGAGGGGCTGGGGCAAGTTTTGGGCCTTCCTACCACCCCCATCCACAAGGTGCCAGCAGTGTCAGTGGAGCATCACAGGATGCTGGCAGACTCCACAAGCCTACAAGGCATCATGGAGTGGAGGACAAGGCCCTGATGGCATGCTAGGCCTAGGGGATCCTGGACACTCACAATTTAATTGTGTGCTGGGCCTCTAATCTATATATACCCCTAATATGCAAATAGGCTGAATGGTGGAACAACTGAACAACCTAACAACCGATCGTTATGATATGCCTGACTACCAGGGGCACACACAGAACATGGTGCCCACAGCAGACTGGGGAACATGGCAGGCATCCAGTGTGATAGGATGATGGAGCAGGTGAGCAGGGGTACCAGACCAAGGTGGGGCACCAGTCGCTGTCATCAGGGCAAGTCTCTGGTGGTTACTGAAAATTCTTTTCTGGGCACTTGCACCTGCTGCTGGTGCTGGTTCTGCTCGCACCTGCTGCTGACACCTGACACTACACTGGCTCCAATTTCTTGGTACCATTAGCAGGTGTGAGTGGTGGCTGCCAGCCCTGTTAGCCCCTGAGGGCTTCTCCACCTCTCCCTGCTCCCAAGGGGTGATAGGGGCAGTAGCAGCCACTTGCACTTGCTGATAATATCAGCCTGCTTGCACCACTACTGGTTCTGGCCGCAATCGCTCCATATCTTCAGCACCATGGATGGTGGCAGAGGAAGCAGAGCTGCTAGCAGCTGGGACTAGCAGCTGCAGTGGGAGAGGCTGGACTGGGTCTCGCAGAAGATGGGCCAAGACCTGCCTCTCTGCCCACTGCAGCCTTGCGGTCCACAGTTCCTTTCAAGGTGCACAAATTCATGCACTGGTCCCCCATAATATGTATATGTATATGTATATGTATACACACACACAACATACACTAGGGGCCCAGTGCACAAAATTTGTGCATTGGGGATGGGGGTCCCTCAACCCAACCAGCCCCCTCTCACATACTGGGAGCCCTCAGAGGATGTCCTACTGATGGCTTAGGCCCGCTCCTCCTGGGAGCGGGCCTAAGCCACAGTCTGGCCTCCCTTTGTTGGAGGTGATGGGGGTGATCAGGGGAAGGCACCAGCCCCATCACCCCACTGCTACAGCCACTGCCAGTCACCACAGCCACCAAGGTGGTTTCATCAACATGGATTCCATTCCCTTCACCATGAAAAAATGAAAACTTTCTTTAACATTTTCAAGATCAATTTTTCATAGGATATTATATTTCTTTATTATTATTATATTTTATCCTTACCTGAGGATATGTTTCCATTGACTTTTAGAGAATGTGGAAGAGAAAGGGAAAGACAGAGAGAAACATCAAAGTGAGAGGAACACTTTGATTGGTTGCCTCCTGCATGAGCTCTGACCTGGATCCCAGCCAGGGAGGACCCTGCAACCTAGGTACATGCCCTTGATTAGAATTGAACCCAGACCCTGTGCTTGGCAGGCCACTGAGCCAAACCTGCTAGGGCAAGATAATGACATTTCTTAGCCCTCCAGCAGCAGATCTTCATTTTTATTCCAGAAGTGTTATGGAAAAACCTTATACAGTGGTACCTCGAAATATGAGTTTAATTCATTCCATAACCTTGAGGAGTGGAATGTATGAGACACTGGTGTCGCGGTAAACTGGTGGGTCATGTGCAGCGTCCTTTCCACACGATTACTCCTATCTCAAATGTTGCTCGTATTTCAAAGCAAAAATTGCTCACTCAATGGCTCGTATCTCAAAAATCTCATATGTTAGGGCACTCGTATATCAAGGTACCACTATATCACCTTTTTGGATTCTTATTCCCCAAGTTACTAAGAATATTGCCAGTGGGATAGAGGAAGCTTAGTTAATGAGCAGTTAGAAAAGGTGTTTCCTCTGTTGTTCATAGCAATTGCTGGCTGGGCTCTGCCCTGGCCAAAAACCTCTGGCCAACACTTTTGGCTTGCACAGGAGACCCCCAGCTCACTCCTATTGCTGGCTCCACTCTTGCCTTCCCAGGCTGAAGGCCTGTGGCCAAGTCTCTTGGCTTGAGGCAATGGAGACCCCCAGATCCCTCCAGTCACCAGCTCTGCCCCTGCCCCTCGTCTCTGGTCGCAGGTTTGGCCTTGCTCAGGAGCCCCCTGGCTCAGGCCCATTCCAGGTTGCTCAGGGCCCACGCAGGGCCTACCTCAGAGTGACCTGGGTACCAGGATGTTTCCAGGACCCAGGTACTGGGTGTGGGTGCCTATGTATGCAAATTAATCGCCATCTTTGTTGGGTTAATTTGCATACTCACTCTGATTGGCTTTGGGTGTAGCCGAGGTACAGACACCAAATGCACAAAATTTGTACACAGGAGTGGTTGTGGGAACCTCTTTCCACATCCCACGTGGTTCAGGGTTCCCGGTTCAGGGTTCAAGTCCTGAAGGAGGCTGCACGCAAATGAAATGAGAGACTAGAAAACATTAATTTGGCAATATTGGGGGGCCAGGCAGGAGCCTTCCTTTAGTGGAAAGGACTACCCCTTGCTCTGGCCTTTTTCTCCCTTTTATTAAGGCTTGGGACAAACCCCTAGCCTTTAGGCAGGAAATAACAAAAACAGAAATTAACATGAAACAAACAGGTAGAGGTTGCTTTAGCTAACAATGTTTTCATCTAAACAGTGAGTAATTAGCTCTGACCTTTCAGAGCAGTTAAGGTTGACCAGCCTTCTGGCTTCCTGTTACATCCATTTAGTGAGAACAATGTTTGGTTTCTGACAGGTGGTGTGTCTTTCAGCCCAGTTTGCACCCTCTTCAAGTTGGGACTCCCTACTGGGATCAGGCCTAAACAGGCAGTTGGACATCTTTCTCACAATTCAGAAATGCTGGCTCCCAATCACTCACTTGCTTTCCTTCCTGATTGCCCCTAACCACTTCTGCCTGCCAGCCTGATCACCCCTAACCACTCTTCTGCTAGTCTGATCAACTCCTAACTGCTCCCCTTCTGGCCTGATTGCCTGAACTGCCTTTCCATGAAGGCCTGGTCCCCCCCAAATGCCCTCTCCTGCTGGACTGATCACCCACAACTGCCCTCCTTTAATGGCCTGGTCTCTCCCAACTGCACTCTGCTATTGGCCATCTTATGGCAGTCATCTTGTATCCACATGGGGGTGGCCATCTTTGACCACATGGAGACGGACATCTTGTGTGCTGGAGTGATGGTTAATTTGTATATTACCTTTTATTATATAGAATTCTATTTGTATAAGCTATTTGTACATATGATTTGTACATAAGCTATTTGTATATATTTTTAAAATCAGTGATGTTACACTTTCACTAAGACTCTCTTCAAAATTATAGCTTTTTCAGATTCTGATTTCAAAGTTTTCCTCACATTTTAGTCTTTTGTGGGTTTGGGGCACTATTCAGCATTCATATGCCAATTCTGTATAATTTATTTATTTCTGTGTAGTAAGGTGCATCAAAACTTAACAAGTTAAAAAGCACTCATTTTTTTTCACAGTAATATTAATCAGCTATCTAATTCAGCTTATATGATTGTTTCTGGCTCAAGAATTCTGTCAGGATGGCTTTGAATTCTTTTAAAAGCTCTACTATAAGAATGGCAATCCTCTTCCAATTTGAACCATGTGGCTTTTTGCAGGTGTTAATACTTTGTTTCAGGAATTTCTACCAAGCTGCCTTACAGCACAACAGCTGGCTTCTGTCAGGGTGAGTGACCCAGACAAAGCTAGAGAGTATTTGCAACGTGGAAGACATAGTGTGTGTTTGTTTGTTTTAAATAATTCTTTATTGTTGAAAGTATTACATATGTCTCTTTTCCCTCAAAGACCCCCCATTCCCTCCTACCCCAGTCCTTCAGCACCCTATTGTCTGTGTCCATTAATCATGCATATATGCATATAATATCTTTGGTTGATTATCTCCTACCTACCCACCCTCCCCCTCTTATAGTAACCTAAATATTGGAAGGAGCATAGAAGAGCATGCAACACGACCTCACACCATTCATATTGTACTAGTTAAAAGTATGTAAATCCAGCTCATAACAAGGGGAGAGAATTGCATAAATGTGTAAAGATTATAATTAGAAATCACTGATGGCATCTAAAAGGCTACCTATAATAATCTTATTATAATTTTGATTATAAACTTAATTCATAAACCAATTATGGGAACACTGACATCTTAAAAGTATTTTTTCTTCCATCTAAAGGTAAGAATTAATGAATCAGAGAACTACTTCTTAAATTTTCTGTAATTTCCTAATTCAATTAAAAAAAGACATTCTGGAACTCTTCTTAAGGCTATACAACTCCAAAATCCCTCATTTTCTAATCTTCTTCATTACACCACTGCTCATCTAGATCACAGGTACTAGTTCTATAGTACTCTCCCACTTCCATTTTACCCTATAGGTATTAAGTTTCTAAGTTTTACTCTAGTCCTGTATTACAAACCTTGAATATAGACTTCACCATGAGCTTCTTTGGATTATGTGGGAAATGTTCAATCTGAGCAAAGGAAACATCTCTTACACATTCAGAGTGAGTCATTGTTGTGATGCTTCCTATTATTATAACTTCCAACATACCAAGGATTAAAGAATGTCTTTATATGATAGAAAATAAATTTATTTTAAATTATAAGGGTCAAATAAAACCATGACTTGGTAAGCCTCATTAATGAATAACCTTTTTTTATACCATGGATGGACCTGGTGGTTATTATGCTAAGTAAAATAAGTCAGAAAAAGAGAAGTATCACATGAGCTCACTTATAAGTAGAATCTAATGAACATAATAAACTGATGAACAAATAAAAATACAGACATAGATACATGGCACAGACTGACAGTTGCCAGAGGACAGAGATGTTGAGGAACTGGATAAAAGAAGATGAATGGATTAGCCAAAAACATATATACATTAGAGGCCCAGTGCACAAAATTCATGCACGGGTAGCGTCCCTATGCCTGGCCAGTGATCAGGAATAATTGAGGTCTTATGGCTGCCAGTGGGGCCTTCTTTCATTCCACACCACCCCCTGGTGGTCACCACACATCATAGCAAGTGATCAGTCTCCTGGTCAAACCCCCATGGGGGCAATTTGCATATTAGGCTTTTATATATATAGATATGGACATAGATATGGATAACAATGTGGTTATAGTAAGGGGGAAGGGAGAATGGGAGGTAGTTGGAAGTGGAAAAAGTGAAGAGAAATGGAGACTGGAGATGGAAAAGGACTTAGACTGGGGCAATACACTCTCCATGCAGGGTAAACATGATGCTTTATTAGTTGTACACTTGAAACTTATATGGTTTTGTAAACTAATGGTGAATAATAAATTCAATTTAAAAAAGGAAGAAATTATTTCAGCTAAAACCATAAAATAAATTTATAACAGAGAAGATAGCCATTAAAAAGGAAGTGTAATATTTATTTACTGACCCATTAAAATGCCATTATTATTGTTTTGTTATTCAGTCCCTAAAAATTTACTAAGGTTGAATTCAACAAATTTGCCTTTTTTTTCATTTTAGTGTTGTAGTATTAAGTAAAAATCAATTACAAGCAAAATTTGTTCTTTAGAATACATTTGCAGCTTGATTCATGCCACACTTTTCTATTTAAAAAAAAATGATTTTTTTAAAAATCCTCACCTGAGGATATTGTTCCATTGATTTTTTTAGAAAAAGTGGAAAAGAAGCGGGGAGAGAGAGAGAAAAACATTGATATGAGACACATTAATTGATTGCTTCTGGCATTTGCCAACCAGGGACAGGGATTGATCTTGCAACCAAGGTACATGCCCTTGACCAAAATGGTACCAAGAACCCTTCAGTCCACAGACTGACACTTTATTCACTGAGCATAACAGAATAGGGCTAAAAATGATTTTTAAATTCTGTCTTTTCTAAAAGATTTGCAATCAGTTTTCCAATAGAAGTTTAATTCAGTAAAAATTTTGGAAGATATAATTATTTCTGTAAGCAACACTTTTTCTTAAAATATGAACTTTCCCAGGGAGTTCCATGACTTTGACAAAGTCACCTATAGCATTAACATAACTAATACTGAAACCAGAACTTTTTATTCATATAGTTATTCCTAATACATACTGTTGTGTATTAAGTGTAATTATTATCCTAATATATAAGGAGCTAGAGTCTGTAACATCCAAAACGACCAAATGGATGACCAAACGTCAGGCTGCATGCACAGCAGGTTCGGGTGGGTGGCGACTGGTAAGTGGGCTAAACTGCTGACCTCTTGGTCCCTCCTGGGTCACTGGTACTGCGGTGATCCAGCACTGACTGCTGCGGCCAAGGTGGGTTTGATGTAATTGGTTGGGGGGTCCTGCCATCACCCCATGATCATGGCCAGGGGGCTCTGTGATCGCCCCAAAGAGGGAGGCCCAGGCTACCTGTCTAGTGGTGGTGGGCAGGGCCTATCTCTGTGGGGCAATCAATTGTGAGGGGCTCCCAGACTTTGAGAGGGTGCAGGCCAAGCTGAAGGCTACCCCCGTTCGAAGTGCTAATGCCCCGGGCCTCTAGTCCTATACAATAAAAGCCTAATATGCATATCAACTGAATAGCAGAACGACCGGTGGAACAACCTGTCGATATGATACACACTGACCACCAGGGTGTAGATGCTCAATACAGGAGCTGTCTCCAGCCTGCAGGCCCCAGGCCAGCCAAGGTGGGTACCAGAGGGGGCCCTCTGATTGCCCCACCAGTCACTTCACAGGTCAACTCTGATCACTGGCCAGGCCATGAACAAATTTTGTGCATTGGGCCTCTAGTTAGGAAATAATTATAAAAAGAAAAAGGTTCACAAATTATTTCCTACCATCAGCTGGCAAAATATTCAACTATTTGTGAAAAATGAAAGATAAACATTAGTGGGTAACATCATTTAATATAGAAAAGCATGAAGTGTCTGCAAGACCTGCTATTGTTTGTAATATAAACCATTTTTAGCCAATACAGAGACCATAATTAATGATGGATTTATGGATATTAGAAATGTTAGAGATTTTCTTTCATTTAAAAGTATGGAGTTCAGCCGAGACCAGTTTGGCTCAGTGGATAGAGTGTCAGCCTGCGGACTGAAGGGTCCTGGGTTCGATTCCAGTCAGGGGCATGTACCTTGCTTGTGGGCACATCTCCAGTGTGGGGTGTGTAGGAGGTGGCTGATAGATGTCTCTCACTCATCAATGTTTCTGACTTTCTATCCCTCTCCCTTTCTCTCTGTAAAAAAATCAATAAAATATATTTTTTTAAAAAAGTATGGAGTTCATCATATTGTTCTATGTACAAATTCCAAAATATATTAGTGAAAGTATAACCCATTGACTATAAACACTATAAAGTATAGACTTTAAAAAGTAAGTAAGCACTGAAAATATTATATTTATTAGAGGCCTGGTGCATAAAATTCATGCATGTGTCCCTCAGCCCAGCCTGTACTCTCCCCAATCCGGGATCTCCCCAATCTGCACCCTCACAATCCAGGAAAGCTGGCTCTCAACTGCTTGCCTGCCTGCCTGCCTGATTGCCCCTAACTGTTTACGCCTGCCAATCTAATCACCCCCTAACCACTCCCCTGCTAACCTGATTGATACCTAACTGTTTTCCTGCCAACCTGATCATCTCTAACTTCCCTCCCCTGCAGGCCTGGTCACCCTTAACTGCTGTCCCTTGCCAGCCTGGTTACCCTTAAATTCCCTCCCCTGCTGGCCTAGTCTCCCCCAACAGTCCTCCCTTGCAGGCCTCATCCCCCCAACTGCCCTCCCCTGCTGGCATGGTTCCTCCCAACTGCCCTTCCCTGTGGACCTATTTGCCCCCAACTATCCTCCTCTGTTGGCCTGGTCACCACTAACTGCCTTCCCCTGTAGGCCTGGTCCTTCCCAACTGCCCTTTCCTGCAGGCCTGATAGGCCATAACTGCCCTCCTTTGCCAGCCATCTTGAGGGGGTGGCCATCTTTGACCACATGAGGGTGGCCATCTTGTGTGTTGGAGTGATAGTCAATTTGCCTATTACCCTTTTATTAGGTAGGATTATGGTGTTATAACTGATTGTGATAGTTTAAAAATAAGTTATCAGACTATGTATTAATCCTGTGTGCTTATTGGGCATCATTCAAGACATAGTTTAAGTTCTGATAATTAATAAATTGAACAATTAAGCCATGAGTCTCAATACTTACATTTACCTTCACTTAAGGATATGTTTCTCATTGATTTTAGAGAGAGAAGAAGGGAGAGAAAGAGAGAAACATTGATTGGTTGCCTGTAACCCAGGTATGTTCCCTGACTGGGAATTGAACCCAGGCCCCTATGGTGCATGTGTAGACTCATTAACCAACTGAGCCACTCTGGAAAGCCACTTTGTATCTTTAAATATCTTTAAATACTTCATGATTTATAGAAATATATGGTAACCTTTGTTCACTTAGTAAAATTTCCCTTAGAAAGGAACCTGTATTTTTTTAATAATTCATAAATACAATGTGAACAGTTAAGTAATAGCTTTCTTTAGTTGAGAGCATAATACACAACTTATCTATTTTCCCCAACTTAATATAAAGAGTATAAATATTTTATATTTTCCTCAGAAAAATTAGAAGTATTTGCTACTTGTTTATACCCTAAAGCTTCATTGTCCTATCTGATATAATATTAAAATACTCACAATGCAGATCCAAAGCATCTAGTTTTAATGTACACAAACCAGTGGGTGAAAGATGTAAAGCATGATTCAGTTTCCAGAAAAGTATCTCACTTGTTCCCATGTCAGACACTCAGTTTTTCTAGCATTTTAAAGTTTTCAAATTGTACCTGTTGATTGGACAAAATAAAATATTTTCTGTTAAATTGGTTTAATAAATAGAAGATGGACTTTTATAATACTCAAATGATGTTTACTTGTTATACTTGAAGTTCAGATGGCATATTTATATTCATTTAAAACAAAGCTTTTTTAATAAAGAAAATCCCAGTTAACATCTGAACAAGGGAATTATATTAATTCTATATGAAATAAATTAACTGAATAAGATAGTCATATATTATATGCCTTTACTTCTTAAACTTTCTCTGCCTCTTGAAAACTTTAAGTTAATGTCAGCATGAGTTCTTAAAATAAAAATAACTGTAGAATTTGACACTGTAAGTCCTTTTGATTTTGTTCTGCTTGTGACAGGCTTACAATTGAGCTATAGAGAGGTTTTGTTTCTTTAAAAATATATTATTTATTAATTTCAGAGAGGAAGGGAGAGGAAGAGAGAAATAGAAACATCAACGAGGAGAAAGAATCATTGATTGGCTGCCTCCTGCACACTCCCTATTGGGGATAGAGCCTGAAACCTTGTCATATGCCCTAGACCTGAATCAAACCCTGGACCTTTCAGTCAGCAGGCTGAGGCTCTATTCTACTGAACCAAACCAGCTAGGATTATGGAGTTAAGTTTTAAGCTCCATTACAATTTATAGCTCAAGTTATGCCCTTCATGGAAGACATCTTTGAGAAGGGACCATAAACTGAGAATTAGAGTTCAAGAGCCAAAGGAAAAATAAAATAAAGATTACAGATAAATAGAAACTTACTAAATCAAAGAGGAAACTGTGACAAATCAGTTTTAATGAGTAAGGTGAGAAGTTTCCATGGAAAGGAGATATAAGAGGAAAGAGGTTTAGAAGAGCTGAAAATTCCTTTAGTAGAAAGATGAAACAATATTAGCTAGCACAACTAGCTCTTACTAAAGCTGCATCAGTCTTTGTTTAGGAATTTGTTTAATGGAAATTCAGATTAACTGCAACAGATTATAAGGAAGTAGAGTTAATACGATTTGGGTGATAAAGACTGGGTATTTCTATTACATTTTGATGACAAATTGAAGCTGCTAAAGGATTTTAATGTTTGTATGTGTTTTTGAAGAATAATATTTATATTTACATTTTAAAAATCATGTATTTAGTTTTTATGAAATTGGTACACAAATGACATTAAAAACAAGATTTAATAAATAGCTTTATATAGACAGTATTCATACCCCACCCCATACATATCACCTCTGCTTTGTTGAGTGTATTCTTAATTGTCTTATGGTTATTTTTCCAATTATCTTTATTTTAGTAAATTATATGCTTTACCATTATATATTTACTGTATTATAATAATTAAAATTCATCTTATTTTAACAAATTTCAGGATATTAGCCAACATATTTTTCAAGATAGATATATGATTAACTTTGTATCTTCTACTGTCTCATTTGTAAAGTTAAGGAAACTGAACATTAATATTAGTATCTCATAGCTACAATACTATCTGTTTTTGTTTTGTTAACCATAAAATTGTCTGGTGCAAAATAATTGCTTTATAAACTTCTGGAACTGCTATCTTTGGTAGGTTACTTTGCCTCTTTTTTCTTATTTGTGAAAGACAGTAAGAATAGAACATAGATTATAGAGTAGCTTTTTGAATTCTGTGAGTTCATGCATTAAAGAAAATCTAAAAATTGATACAGAGTATGTATATAGTATGTGTTAGTTATTGTTAGAATATTCTTCCATTAATTCTAATATTCATTCTTTTACTATTGATTTTGGATCATATTTTAGCCACTAGTATTTTTCTCTGTGGCATGTGAAATAATGGTGTAAATCACAAAAGACTGATCCTTGGATTCCATGATAATTTAATGGATGAATTTTTATAATCAATTGACTCTTAGATTTTATGAAACATTTTTGTCTTATTTTATTTATATTATTAAACTTATCTATTGAATCAAATTTTAAAATAAATGGTATTGATGTCACAATATAAATGTGATTTACATATTAAATACACATAATTTGTGCAGTTATTTAAAATATTATGACTGAATTTTCTCTTTATTATTGTATTTTAAAATCTTTCTAAGTTATTTAAAATTTTTAATCTTTAGATTGCCCATTTCCTATGGAAATCTTTTTTCTGGAATTCCTCCATTGTTCTGATCTAATATTAACTGAGTCTCATTAGAAGAGTACCAGAGATATTCATGGGACATCATTTCACTGCTTTCCTGATTTGATCATATCACGTCAGGTTTATAACAAAATTCTTATTTTTCTGAGGCAATTCTGGCATAACATTGTGGAACATTTTTGAAGTCTGCTTTTTATGTATAAAATGTCTTAGCCCTTATTATCATTATTCAGTAATTTAGCTGAATTTTATAATTGTACATTAAATAATCAGATATTTTTATTGATTTTTATCATCAATATGACTGATAAGATATCTGATTTTAGTCTGATTACCATTTCCTTTCATGTACTCTATTTTATGTATGGATTATCTTGGTTATACTTTTGGTTAGTTTTCTTTTTGATGTTTTCTTCCAAGAAGCTTTTATAATCATCCCTCATTTGTGTATTGCAATGTCACAATATATGTCTAGTGTTTTGTTTTTTGGGTGTGTGTGTGTGTGTGTGAGTGTGTGTCCCAACCCAGGTTCTGCAGCAGGCCATAATGAAAGTGAAACTCATAAGATAGGAGCTGGTTGAAAGGAAAGAGGTTTATTCAAGTGCCAGCATCTAGAGAAAATGGGGGACTCTTATTCTCAGAAACCCTTCTGCACATCTCAGTGTAGGCAGAAGTTTTTATTATAAGGGAAAGGGAAAGGGAAAGTAGAACAAAGAGTTCAGAGGAGAGGCTGCAGACATATAAGCAGGGCAGTATCCTTGCAAGTCCCGATATGAATTTTCATAGTCATCATCCTTGAGTTGGCCATCTGTTGTTTTTTTTTTTGTCAGTGAATTCCTGTATCTGGGTTGTCAACATTAGTCAGAGCCTTAAAGATTAGGCTGCTCCTTAGGTTCACATAGGAATTGAAACTGCTGAATTGTGACATATACTAAAAAAAAGTTTACCATGTAAGCTGTAGTTTTGAGGAAAATCAGGTTAGAGTAACAGTTGGGTTTAACATTCACTAAGATTAATATGGGTAGTTTTCTATATGTATAGCTTATTCATTCCCCATTACATATATATATGTGTGTTCTATAAACTGATTGATGTTTTTAATTTATAGAATTTTATTTTTTGGTGCTTTGAAAGTACCCTACATTATTTCTTTGGTATTTTCCTCTCCTATGTGTTTTTTCTTGTTTGTTTTTTTTTCTTTCTAATATCACAGTTTTGTGTCATATACATATTATTTTTAATATATTTTTGTTGTCTTTAAAATGTGTTTCATTTTAAGGAAATATAATTACCTGGTGGGTATTAATTAGGGGCAGAAATAATCAAATTTGTGCTTTAATGGGGGAGAAGGGAAGAGATCAACCAAAGAACTTATATGAATGCATATAAGCATAACCAACAGACACAGACACTAGGAGGGAGAGGGCAGGAGGGGAGGTGGGGGTGAAAGGAGCAATGGAGGGGTAAGAGCGTATATGTAATACCTTAATCAATAAAAAAAAAATAAACAAATAAAAAAACAAATTATAGTCCTAGTTGTTTTGGCTCAGTGGATAGAGCATTGGCCTGTGGACTGAAGGGTCATAGATTCCAGTCAAGGGCATGTACCTTGGTTGCAAGCACATCCCCAGTAGAGGGTGTCAGGAGGAAGCTGATTGATGTTTCTCTCTCATCGATGTTTCTAACTCTCTATTCCTCTCCCTTCCTGTCTGTAAAAATCAATAAAATTAAAAAATTATAAAAATGTTTTATATATATAAATCCAGTGTAGAAGACTGTTTACTACTTTCTCTAAAGATCTTGCCGGATAACTGAAGATATCTAAAGAATATACTGAGATTATCATTTTTTCATTTCTCATAAATCATTCTTCTTTCCTTTTTTTTCTAAGAACATTCATTTTCACCCCTTTGATGAATTTTTTTCTTAAAATTCAAGTTATATAAATGTTTCTGACAAATTATGTTATGCTGTTAAAGACATATATGTACACATAAACTTGTAGGAAAAGTATGGCTGATAATTATATTGTTTAAAAATAACAGTTTGCATCTATCTAGATGTTAAAGTAATAAAGAGGAACACATTTTATTGGAAATTTGAAATATATAGGATTATATTAAGCTGAGAATAAATTAAGTATAGTTCTTAAGGAGTTCATGCTGTATTCATGCATTGAATATGTGAACAATTAAGTTTAATGTAATATTTAAGTGCTGTAAAAGAGACCTGGAAAAGTAATTCTAACATTCAGAGAATTAATGCAGATGATTCTCAGATTCAGTTTGTGGGGGTTACTGAGGAGGCAAATGAGTGTTAAGTTTCTTAGAAAGAGTAACTTGTGAATTAATTAGTCCTTTATGGGTTGGAAGTGTTGTACATGAACTAGAGACCAGATACTATGAATCATACATATAACTCTTATGGTAATCATAACCACTATTATTTGAAAAAAAGTATAACAAGCTCAGTATTTTTAAAAATATTCTCAGGGCCGAGACTGGTTTGGCTCAGTGGATAGAGCGTCGGCTTGCGGACTGAAAGGTCCTGGGTTCGATTCCAGTTGGGGGCATGTACCTTGCTTGCGGGCACATCTCCACAGTGGGATGTGCAGGAGGCGGCTGATCGATGTCTCTCTCTCATCGATGTTTCTGACTTTTTATCTCTCTCCCTTCCTCTCTGTAAAAAATCAATAAAATATATTTAAAAAAATATTCCTAGGTTCTTTCACTGATGGATTTATGAAAAATAATATTGAAAATTGTGTTTGAAGAGTAAGGTGAGATGAAATGATAATTAGCCTTGAATGTCAAACTAAAGAATGTGAATTTTATGAAGTTAGAAATGTTCAGGTAAGTTATAGTATGATTTTTTTTTAAAAAGAAGTATGGTATTTTAATCTGGAGATGAGAATTAAGAAATGCTTAAAATAACTCATAAATACTAAAAATGTTTCCTATATTATTTCAGCATACCACAGAAATCATACAATTAAAATTCCTGTTAACATTTGATCTGCCATTCATTCTTTTTCTACTACTAAATCCAGGGAGATTAATAAATACAATACTGGATTTATGCACATTTTTGTTTTCAATTTTGATCCTTAGCTGGAATTAAAAAAGTGATTTTTATTGTAGACCTTTTTTTAATAGAGTCAGGTAGGAACGATTGCAGGGATGCGAAGATTATGTGACTTTGTTGTTGTCTCTATAGTCATATGGGAGTTTCATTGTTTGTTCTCTGTAGAGTTGATTCATGCCAACACATTAGCATTTTTTTCCTAAGTATATTTTTACAAAGGGTGGCCATATAAGGTGTTTTGCTTTGCTAAACTTAATATTTAGAGAAGAGAACTATGGACCAAAGTGCTATTGTATTGACAGAACAGGAAGAAAACATCATTGTTCAATATGTTGTTTTACCGCGAGATTTCATATGGAAATATAAAAAATATACTTTACTGCAATTTCACAACTGTATGTCAAGTGGCATAAACTGGCTAATCAGATATGATTTTCAATTTTTGTCTGCCTTCTATTTATGTAACATGCCCACTCATTTACATTTTGCTATATATTTTAGCATGTGAAAACCACTTACATTATTTTTTAAGGTGTAATGCTTATTTTTATATGTACTTTACAATTGTAAACTTGAAGTGTTACTGAAATCCTGAAGGTTAATTCTCAGTAGATAATATTAAACAAAACAATACTTTATAACAAATTAATGGATAATTCTGTATTTTCACTCTTTGGATGATATCACTCACTAGATGTCCTCTGGCCATGGAGAGCCCAACATCCTTCAGCTCAAGCTATGGCCATTTTTAGTGGCATCTGACAGTAGAAAAAAACTCACCTTTTTACAGATGTGCTTGGAGTCTGTAGGCTTGAAGAATGTAGGAGTGACACAGAGGATATTTGTCAGTATTGACTTCACCACACTGGAGAAATACTGATTATGGCTGTTGAACATTTACTCAGCTGCTAACCCTCCTCAGTTTGGGATCCAATAAATATTTTCAGTTAAAAAATTCTAGAGTAGTATTTATAGGGGTTATTATCTACCAGCAGGCAGTAGCGAAAGCTCAACCAACTTTAAAGTGTATCCAATTTTAATTTAGAGTCAGTACTATTTCTCTATTTGGTTATTTTATGTATGTCTATATACTCCTCTTGCCATTTATTATATTCTAGTGTTATATCTATTTTTAAAATGTTTTAAAATAGTTAAATTATAGTTGACATTCAATATTATGTTAGTTTCAGGTATACACAGTTATAGACATTTTTATAACTTATTAAGTAATCACTCCAATAAATCTAGTACCCATCAGACACCATACATTGTTATTATAAAATCATCTACCTTTCCTATGCTATATTTTTCATTCATATAACTATTTTTTAATTGTCAATTTGCACTTCTTAATCCTTTCCCTGTTTGACTTATCTCCTCAATCACTATCATATCAACCATCAAAATGTTCTCTGTATCTATTAGTTTGTTTTTGTTTTGTTGGCTCATTTATTTTTATTTTTTTAAATTTCACATATAAATGAAATGAAATGAAAAGGTATTTGATTCTTCTGCTTGAATTAATTTAATATAGGAAAATATCCTGTGGTCCATCCAAGTTGTTTTAGATGGAAAGATTTCATTCGTTTTATGGCTGAGTAATATTCTATTATGTATATGAATCACTGATTTTTTTATTCATTCATCAATTCATGAACACTTCAGTTGCTTCCACATCTTGCTTATTGTAAATAATACTGCAATGAGCATATGAATGATATGTCTTTTCAAATGACTGTTTTGGATTTCTTTGGATAAAATCCCAGAAGTGGAATATCTGGGTACTTCTTTATCTCTTGTTATATATACTTTACTTTAACGTCTATAATCAATTTATATTTAAAGTCTATTCTATCTGGTAAAAGTATTGCTTCTCCAGGATTTTTGTTTTCATTTTCATGAAATATCTTTTTCCATCCCATTACTTTTAGTCTGTGTATATTTTCCAATCTGAAGTGAGTCTGTTGTAGACAGCATATGTAAGGGTCTTATTTTCTTACCCATTCAGCCACTCTGTTTTTTGATTGAAGCACTTAATTTATTTACATTTAAAGTACCTATTGTTAGCCCTAACCAGTTTGGCTCAGTGGATAGATCATTGGCTTGCAAACTGAAAGGTCCCAGGTTCAATTCTGGTCAAGGACATGTACCTTGGTTGCGGGCTTATCCCCAGTAGGAAGTGTGCAGAAGGCAGCTAATCAATGTTTCTCCCTCATTGATGTTTCTCTCTATCCCTTTCCCTTCCTCTCTGTAAAAAATCAATAAAATGTATTGAAAAATAAAGTATTGTTATAAATTTATTGGATTTTGTTATTCATATCTTCTATTATTTTTTTCTTCTTAAAAATGACCCTTTTACACTTTATATAATACTGGTTTGGTAATGATGAATTTGTTTAGCTTTTTCTTATCTGCAAAGCTTTAAAAAAAATCTTTATTGTTAAGAATATCTTCCCCACAACCCCCATATTCCCCTTCACCTGATTTTCACCCTACCCCAGGCCTTTATCACCCTTTTGATTCTGCATATATGTATATGTTCTTTGGTTAATCTCTTCCTCCCCCTCTTCTCTCTGAGATTTATCAGGCTATTCCATGTTTCCATACCTCTGGCTCTATTTAATTCATCAGTTTATTTTGTTCATTAGATTTTTTGTTCATTTATTTTTGATTTTTATATTCAATTGTATATAGCTATGTATTTATTACCATTTTTTTGTTCATAATTTTTTAAATTTTTTCCTTGTTCTTCTTTGTTCTTGTTCTTCTTCTTTTTAAATAATATCTTTTAACATTTCATGTAATACTGGTTTGGTGGTGATGAACTCTAGCTTTTTCTTATCTGTGAAGCTCTTTATCTGACCTTCAATTCTAAATGATAGCTTTGCTAGGCAGAGTAATCTTGGTTATAGGTCCTTGTTATTCATTACTTTAAATATTTATTGCCACTCCCTCTAGCCTACAACATTTCTGTTGAAAATTCAGCTGACAGTTATATCTCTCCTTCAATTCTAAATGATAGCTTTGCTAGGTTGAATAATTTTGGTTGTAGGTACTTGCTTTTACTCACTTTGAAATTTCTTGTCAATCTCTTCTTGCCCACAAAGTTTTTATTGGGAAAGTAGCTGATAGTCTTCTGGGGTATTATCCCTGAATCTAGAAGGGTTCAAGAATGTGGAGAAGAGTTATAAGTAAATTAATGAAGAGACTAGACATGAAATATTAATTTGGAATACATAGGGGAGTCAGATGGAACTTAGCTTTAGTAATTAAGTTCTCTCTGAATCTCCAGAGCCAGGGTTTTTTATTCACACATTTTTGCCCTAAAGCAAAGAAAAACATACATATCAAAGGTAAAGTTTGGTAAGCAGTAAAATATCAGTTTGGGGGAATTACTTTTGGCTGTTCAGCTGTTTGGCCAGCAGCAAGTAATAACATGCATATTTTCAGGTTTGCGGGAAATGCTCTCAGCTGTCTAGCAGGAGGAAATAATATATATATTTAGCCCTGCTGAAGCCTCAAGGTTCACCAACATTTTAATTAACGTCTTGTATTTAAACCTGCTGGAATTAGTGCCCAATAACAGTCTAAATGAACTTCCATTGCAGGTAACTAACTGTTTTGTGTTTTTTTGTTGTTGTTGTGAATTTTAACTTATTTTATTGTTGAGAATATTCCTCAATTCTCCCCCTTCACCTGGCTCCCACACATTACATGCTTTCCCCTACCTATTGTTGTGACCATGGACTCTGCATATATTCATATATGTCCTTAGTTAATCTCTCCCTGAACTCCCTTTATCTTCCCTCTAAGATCTGTCAGTCTGTTCCATGCTTCCATGTCTATGATCTATTTTTTTTAATATATTTTTATGGACTTCAGAGAGGAAGGGAGAGGGAGAAAGACAGAAAAATCACTGATAAGAGAATCATTGATTAGCTGCCCCACACTGAAAATTGAACCAACAACCCAAACATGCATCCTGTCTAAGAATCAAACCATGATCTCCTGGTTCATAGTTGACCCTCAAACACTGAGCCAGTTGAGATATGGTCCTAATTTGTTGGTCAGTTTATTTTGTTCATTAGATTTCATATATAAGTGATGTCATGTGATATTTGTCTCTCTATGACTGGCTTATTTAGCTTTACATAGTACTCTCCAGGTCCCTTCATGATATCTCAAATGATAAGAAATTCTTTTTTACAGCTGCATAGTACTCCATTGTGTAAATGTACCTTTGCTTTTTTTATTCACTCATCTGCCAATGGGCACTTGGACTATTTTCAGATCTTAACTACTATAAATAATGCTGCTATGAACATAGGGGTGCACATATTCTTTCTAAATAATGTTTCTGAATTCTAAGGATATATTTCCAGAAATGGGATTACTGAGTCAAAGGGCAGTTCTATTTTTAATTTTCTGAGAAATTTCCATACTGTTTCCCACAGTGGCTGCACAAGTTTGCATCCCCTCCAGCAGTGTACTAGGGTTCCCTTTTCCCCACATCTTTGCCAACAATTATTATTTGTTGATGTATTGATGGTAGCCATTCTGGCAGGTGTGAGTTGATACCTAATTGTGATTATAATTTTCATCTCTCTGACTATTAGTGATGTTGAGCATTTTTTCATATGTCTCTTGGCCATCTGTTTCTCCTCTTTGGAGAAGTATCTATTTAAGAACATTGCCCATTTTTAGAATTGGATTATTTGTCTTCCTTTTGTTGAGTTGCATGAGTTGTTTATATATTTTGGAAATTAAACTCTTATTAGATGTATTACAGGTGAATATATTCTAATATTGTGAGTTCCCTTTACATTTTAAAGATGGTCTCCTTTGCTGTGCAGAAGCTTTTTAGTTTTATGTAGTCTTATTTATTTATTTTTCCTTTCTCTAACCCTAAGACATGTCTTAATGTATGGATGAAAATTCTGCTACATGAAATGCTAAGGTTTTACTGTCTTTGTTTTCTTTTGAACTTTTGTGGTTTCAATACTTATATTTAAGGTTTTTTTGTTTGTTTGTTTGTTTTTTGTCCATTTGAGTTTTTTCTTATGTATGGTATAAATTGGTAGCCTGGTTTTGTTTTTTGCATGTACCTGTACAATTTTCCCAACACCATTCATTGAAGAGACTGTCTTTACTCCATTGTATGCTCATGCTTCCTTTAAATTAGATAGAGACTAAAACAAACAAATGAACAACAAAATACAAGATATCACTGTAACCTAGAGCTTGTTCTTTGAAAATATAAACAAGATTGATGAACCTTTAGTCAGACTCATCAAGAAACAAAAAAGTTCCAAAATAAATAAAATCAGAAATAACAGAGGTGATAAAACAATTGACACAATAGAAATGCAAATATAAGAAAATACTATGAGCAACTCTATGAATAATAGTGTTTTAGCAAACACTCAAAGAAAGATTAACACCTACTCTCCTCAAATTTTTTCAGAAAATTCAACAAAAGATTAGCAAATCATACTGAGCAATCCATTAAAAAGATTATATACCATGACCAAATGAGATTTATTTTGAGGATGGAAGGCTGGTACAATATTCACAAATCAATAAACATGATAACTTTCATAAAGAACCTGAAGAAGAAAAATCACAGGATCATATCTGCTGGAAACCAAACATTGTCTCACTAATAGAAAGATGTAAACAAGAGACCATAAGGCTGGTCAACCTTAATTGCTCTGAAAGGTCAGAGCTAATCATTCACTGTTTAGTTGAAACATTGTTAGCTGAAGCAGCCTCTACCTGTTTGTTTCATGTTAATTTTTGTTCTTGTAATTTCGTGCCTAAAGGCTATGGGTGTGTCCCAAAGCCTTAATAAAAGGGAGAAAAAGGCCAGAGCAAGAGATAGTTCTTTCCACTAGAGGAAGGCTCCTGCCTGGCCCCCCAAGATCTCCAAATTAATACTTTTCCAGTTTCTCTTCTCATTTGCGTGTGGCCTCCTCCATAACTTAAACCCTGAACCGGGTGCCCTGAACCATTCGGGACTTGAAAGGGGCTCCCACATCTGGCTCCCAACAGGGGACATAGAAAGGGCTTCCTGCGTGCATCTGGAACCTGACCACAGGAAGTCTGGAGGAGAAGATATTTTTCACCTAAGAGGGAAGGAAGGGAAATTCACCAAGGAAAATGGTTAGAGAAAATTTACCTAGGAAAAGGTGAGGGAAATTCATCGTATGCAAAGCCCACGGATTAACTGCAGAGTCAAAATCTGTAAGTAGGGTGGGAACGTCTTTTTCAGCCAGGCTAATGGGGAAGAATTAGGTTATAAATATAAAGTAAACTTTATTATAGACTTTCGGTTTGCATGCTTAAATAATGTGGTTTATTGTTCAAATTAAAATCTTAGTTTGTATTTGGAATCTGAAATCTGTAATAAGTGACACCCCACTGCTGAAACTGCCTCTGTGTGGAGAAATTCAAAGGTGGCAGGAGAGGGCAAGGCTATCTGCTCTCCTGCAATGAGATTACTTAAGGTTTCATTTAAAAATTATAGAAGAACTTGCAGGGAAATGCAAATGTTGGCCATATTGGGTGCTAGTTATTACTTTGAAAACTGAAAAAGGAAGAAAAAATTTAAGATTTGTCTTTATCTTTTAAGCATGAAAAGAAATTCAGCCAGATCTGTTACTGATGCTTTCCTCTCATGTAAGCAGGATGTGGGGGAAGGGATAGACACATGAGGATCCAATATGAAAGCCCACTCTCCCAGTATGCTAATTTAAAGTCTCCTTTCTCACCATGAAAAAATATGTCTTGTATTTTGTGTTATTAATCTAGGAACTGCTAAATATTTGACACGGTAGCTTTAAAAATTCAAGATTCAAATTAAATTGGGAGAAAATAAAATTTTTCTAATAATTAGGAATTCAAAATATGTTGTTTATTGGTCTAATTAAAGGATTAATCCTGTGATCCCAGCCAAAATTTTTCTATGCAAAAAACCAATTTAAATATAATTGATATCTTAAGATAATTACAGAAAGTATTATAATCTTATAATTATATATTATATAAAGTATTATATATATATATATGATAGTCCTTTCCATGTTAAAATTTTAAGGCTTTAACAGAGATGATTCTTGGAAAGCTCCATGGGCCCGGAGTAATACAAGAAATCTGTTCTCTCTTCTTAAAGGAAATCTTTTTAAATTTAACCATTCTAATATACTTGAAATTGCATGGAAAGCCTTATTGAATAAAAATTAATAACTATATTTTAAATGTTATGAAGTTTTTTTTATCTCTAAGAAGGGCAAAATGAAGTAACTAAATATTTCTTAAAATTCCAACAGCAGAATTTAAAATAACAAAAAGCCTGTAGCCACCTGTATTCTTAAGCTAGAGGCGGGGCAACATATGTAGCTTGTGAATCAGACATAAACATTTACTAAATTTCCATTGCCTTTTAAATGAAGATACCTACTTTAATTAATACATTAGCTTTTTAAATAAAAATCAAGGTTTTCAGCTAAATAAAAAGCCAATATCTTTACAAGCAATTTGATTTTAAGTATTCTAATAAAGTAACTAAGACCTTGTCTATACAAAAAGAAATTGATGGCCAGTTTCAAATTGAATTGACATAGCCCAAAGCAAAGACTATCCTTACATGATATTATTCAACAATGTCATTATAATTTTTTAATATTTTACAACAGTAAATTGTACAAATATCCCAAACAAACTTACAATCTAATTCTTTGAATGTTTACTAGCAATTTTAAAGCGATCATGAAAGGAATTAAGGCAGTGAGAAGGCACTTGAGCATTCTATATTGGCTTTTCTTGCTCTTTGCCAAGGGGAACCCCCACAGCTGTTGCCTGAGCTTTCTGTTCATGCTGAGGTTGAAGCTTCATGGTGGCTGGTACCATAGATCTGTCTCTCACCCAGGGGTGTGAGCTGGGCCCTCCCTGGAGAAGAAACTTGAGTTCCCCAAGATATGTGATAAGTGCTGGGACCCCGCCAGCAGGTGAGGGGATCCCCAAGGCAGGTACTGGGCACAGAGGCCCTGGGGGCATAGGCTACCAAGGAGAGGGAACTGAACCTCACATCAACCTGCTTGGCCCTGAAGGATGGCTGGTTAGCCGGAGACAGGTAAGATTTCTCAGGGAAGGAACTACCTAAGACAGGCATAGTCACAGATGGGCCATCAGGAGAGAACTTGGGCATCAACAGAGGTGAGGCACAGACCGTCCCAATCTGCCCCAACATTGCAGGGGCTTGAACTTTTGCCCCTTCTGAGGGAGGTCTCCTGCCTCATGGTTGCTTCGCTTCCCACACTCAGCTCAGATCAGGACCCAGGTGACCGACAGATATTTGGCCCAGCTCAGTTTGGGACACACAAAGGTGAAAGACAAAGATTTGGCCGAGCTCAGTTTGGGACACAGGTGACAGACAAAGATTTGGTGCAGCTCAGATCCAGACCCAGCAACAGACAGAGACTTGGCTGACAGCTGCCCTATATTCTAAATCTAGCCTAACACCAGGAATGCTCAGGGCCTACTCAAGAATGCAAAGAATCCCTTTCACTAATATTTACAGGGTAAAACTAAGACTGTTGTTAGAATAATAAATTTGACAATAAAATAGTAGTCAAGTTTTCAAATTAAATTAAATTAGCTAATTGAAATAAGTGAATATTCAAGAAAATGTAATTGTACTGGAAAAAAGTTGTTCCTAAAGTATTAACTAAAATTTCTATTGGTAGTTCATCGCATGTTAAAATTGCTTAACATACAATAAACATAAAGCAGTCATATTTTTATGCAAAAAAATTAAATTTTAAAGTCATCAAGACTGCATTATATAACTTCTACAACTATTAGATTTAATAAATGAATTCAATAAAGTAGCAGTATACAAAATTAATATCCAAAAATTGACAAGATTTTTATATACTAATAATGAGCTCTCAGAAATAAAAATTAGAAAATTTATATCATTTACCTTTGCAATGAAGTCTTTTTACTTTCTGCTATTAAGACACCCTCTTGGTCTTCAACCTTTGGCATTCTAATTATGATAAATCTTGTTGTAGCTTTTATGAGTTTATCTTGTTTGAAACTCTCTTGATTCCTGGGTTCATATCTTTATGTACTTTACCAGGTTAAGAAAGTTGTTTGTAATTATTTCTTCAAATAGGTTTTCAATTTCTTTCTCTCTTCTCTGATACCCTTATGATGTGAATGATGATAAACTTGATGTTAAAGGGGCCACTGAAACTTTTTTTCTTTTTTTCTTTCTTCCTTCCTTCCTTCTTTCCTTCCTTCCTTCTTTCCTTCCTTCCTTTCTTTCTTTCTTTCTTTCTTTCTTTCTTTCTTTCTTTCTTTCTTTCTTTCTTTCTTTCTTCTTTCTTGATTCTTCTCTCCTTTCTTTTTGCTACTCTGATTGTTTTCTGCTACTTTATCTTCCAAATTGCTGATTCAATCCTTTGTTTCATCTAATCTCCTATTAATACTCTTTAATGTATTCTACATTTTAGTTATTGTATTCTTTATCTAACTGAATCATTTTTTAAATGTTTTCTATCTCTATTTTTATGTATTATATATCTGTTGAAGTTCTTGCTGAAATTAATGAGTATCCTTATAACCAATGTTTTGAACTCTGCATCTGTTAGATTGCTTATCTCGATTTTGTTTAGCTATTTTTTTTCTGCAATTTTATTCTCTTCTTTCATTTTGGATGTATTTTTTTGTCTCCTCATTTTTGATGCTGTGCTGTGGTGTTTTTGTTTGTTTTTGTTGTTGTTGTTTATTTTATAGAGCTACTATGTCTGGTAGAGTTGTCTTATGCAGTAGAGGTTCTCTGGGCCCCAGTGGCACAGTCTACCTGGTCACCTGAGCTGGATGCTCCATGTGTGTCCCTTTTGTGTTTTGTGTGTGCCCACCTTTTATAGTTGACCCTTGATTGCTGTTGTCCCATAAATAGGAGGGATTAACTGTCAGGTTGATTGGTTGTGAGATCTGATTGTGACTACAGTGCAGGGGCTGAACTATTCTCCTTTGAGTATGTTATTTGTGGAGACAGGTGTTACTTTGTTGTAATCTGCACCTAGTCCCTGGGTGTGTTTGTTCTGGGGTCTTTTGGAAAGGGTTCTGGTATAGGGCAAGGTTAGCCACTCCCTGTGTCCTGCCAAAAGGCCACTTGGTATAAGCTACATAGTTATCTGCAGATGCTTGCCACTTTTCTTGCCTTGAAGATGTTTCAGAGAGACTAAGCTTTGAACTGGGGGTGGATACTGGGGTTAGTCTTCTTAACAAGGGGTCACACTGGTGCCAAATGCTACTTGTTTGGGGTTTGTGAACCTTTGAGAGATTTTAAGAGTCTGCAGCATGAGTCAAGATAGGCCGTTTGTATAAAAAAGCCACTGGAAATAGATTAGTGGGCTTACATGCTGGGTAAGGTGAGGTCTCAGGAATCACTAAAAAGGAACTAATGGTGTTATGTAGCCAGTGGAGACTCAGATATGACATCCATGCCTGCACATGAAGGCAGGGTCAGAGAAGGGATCAAATGAATAATACCTTTTGTCAGTACTTCTGCCTGGGAGAATGCTGCTCATTCAGCTCTCATCCTGAAGTCAGACAATTCAGTTCCTCCTATATATCCCTTGTACCTTACGAGTTTTTGCCCCAACACCAGAACTCAAAACGAGTCTTATATTTTCATGCATGGACCCTTTAAGAGGAACTCCTGGGAATCCAGAGCTCTCCATTTCACTCAGCCACAATCTCTGTTTGTTTTCATAACCAGAAGTTATTGGAATTCTCTTCCTAGAATTGGCTGGGACCCTGATGAAGGGCTGGGAGCTCTTACTTTTCAGGAGGGACCTTGGAAGTCTCTGAATTTTTAAAAAAGTGTTTTATTATTATTATATTTTAGAAAGGGAGAGAGAGAGAAGGACAGATATGAACATCAATGAGAGAAAAACATCCATTGGCTGCCTCCTGCACACCCTATTGGGGATTAAGCATGCAACCCAGTCATGTTTCCTGACCAGGAATTGAACTGGCCCTCTTGGTGCATGGGCCAATGCTTAACCATTAAGCCACAAGTGCCAGGCTACCACTGAATTTTTATTGCCACGTGTGTGTAGGATTAGTCTGTTCTGTCGCCCTACCTGTCCTCCCAAGCTTGAGGTATCCTTAGTTATATGATTTTTGTTCTAGACTTCAGGCAGTTCTCAATGATGGCTGTTTTGTAGTTTATTTGTTATTTTGATGTGGTGATTAGAAGAGGCAAGTTCAGTATTTTTCTACTCTGTCTTCTTGACCAGAAGCCTTTTTTATTCTTAACTATGGGAGAAATATATAAAAACTAGAGGCCCAGTGCATGACATTCATGCACTTTGCAGGAGGTAACTGAGCTGATCAAGGAAAGGCACCACCCCCATCACTCTGCTGCTCTTGCCAGTGCCTGCTGCCGTAGCTGCCAAGGTGTATTCATCAACACAGACTCCAGTCCCTTCACCATAAAAAATGACAACTTTCTTTAGCATTTTCAAAATGTGTCTTTCATAGGATATGACATTTCTTCTTCTTCTTCTTTTTTATATCCTCCCCTGAGGATATTTTTTCATTGATTTTTAGGGAGTGTGGAAGAGAGAGGGAAAGACACAGAGAAACATCAATGTCAGAGGGACATTTTGATTGGTTGCCTCCTGCATAAGCCCTGACCGGGGCCCTGGCCACGGAGAAACCTGCAACCTAGGGACATGCCTTTGACCAGAATCAAACTTAGACCCTGCGGTCAGCAGGCTGAGGCTCTATCCATTGAGCCAAACTGGTTAGGGCAGAAAATAACATTTCTTAGCCGCTCCAGTAGCGGACCTTCATTTTTTTCCTCCAGGAGGGAGGGGGGCAAACCCTAGCTCATCTTCTGGGGTTCTTATTATGCAAATTACCAAGAACACTGCCAGTGGCATACCAAGCACAGTAGAAAAGGTGTTTCCTCACACACAGAGGCGGGACTGCTGGCCCACCGGCTGACAGGCCCTGTTCTCGCCTGCTTGCTGCCTGTCTGCTCACTGCATGGCAGCTGGCAGACCCTGCTCCATCGGTGGTTTGCCTCTCCATGCAGCATTCCCCTCTCACTCACCTGCATGCACAGCCTTCTCCTGAGTATTTGTGACTGTCCTGATGTTCCAGCTAATTTGCATATTTCATCTTTATATAAATAGATAATATTTATTTAGGCAATACATTTGTATTTCATATAATTTATATATGGACTATGGGTGTTTTGTTTTGTTTTTGCCTAAGTCTCCCAATATTAAGTTTTTTGAGCTATTGTTTTACTTTCACATTTAATAAAGGGAGCTATTAGTATATTAATAAAGGATTATCATTCTATAAATTGGAAGATAGATGAAAGAATAAATACTATCTAGATTCATTTTCTTGAAGTTATCATATTTTTAAATATGAAATATGTTAATATTTATCTCTTTAAAGGGGTAATTTTCCAAGAAACTCTTTTTAGAACATTAAATATAGTTAAATTTATTATATTTTAACAATGTTGAATATTTTCAGTTGACTGAATACTTAACTAATTTCTATGAAAGACACAGGAGAATGTCCTGCTTAGCTAATAGTATCTATCTATCTATCTATCTATCTATCTATCTATCATCTATCTATCATCTATCTATCATTGATCTATTTACCCATCTAATATCCAACTTTCAACATTTTACATTCATGGACTTGGAAGATGAATTTCTGCTCATTTAATAATTTGCATGTGAAAGGATACAAATGTGACTCTTTGGGTAATAACGTTGAAGGATGACAGTTGACATTTCTAACATAAATGACATCTCTTTTCATACAGAATTCTCTTCACAAAGGTGTTTTCTGTAGAGCTATTTTTTTCATTTTTTGATTAATAGGAAACTACATTTAAGATACATTTATGAATTTATTTTTTTATTCAATAGACTCAGATTATAGATAAATGCAAATTTAGAGATAAAAGACTGAAAATTTTAAGCTCTACATCAGACTAACCCTGAACTACTCATTTAATCTTCCTAAATTTTAGTTTCTGCCTCTATAAAATAAGCAAAGTAATAACTACATTAGAAGTGTTCAGTTAATATCCTACACAATAAGTAGGATAAAGTCTTATGCAATGTAAGTGCTCAACTCTTGTTATTTTCCTCTTTTATACTAGTTAAAAATAAAATAGAAATATGTTATAATTAAGTGATATAGAGGAATTTGTTTATCTTGATTTTGGGCATCTAAATAGTATTGCAGGTCCTTCATGTAAAGATACAACATAACCACTTAATAGAAAAATGCTGATTTTATTGTTATCATATAAGAAAATGAACTGATTTGTCAGTAGCATCTTACAGATGGGGAAAATAAATTTGTTATATTTCTGACTTATTTTAGTTTGATTTAAGGTGAGTTTTCAAATTAGGGGTTATATTGTGTAAGAATCAAAGTTTAAATTTTGTTTGGATTACTTCAAAGAGATCTGTAAAGAAAACAATTATTTGATGATATTGAATAACTGAGTTAAATAGTTTGATGTTTACTATGGGGAAAAGAAGAATTATTAGAAGGAACAACAGTAGAATTATTCTTAACATTTTTCAACCTGGACAAGACTTTTTTTTGTAATAATAAAGTTATTTTGTTAGAGATAGTGGATACAGTAAGTCTTCCGCTTTTGGTTGGATTCAGGTCTCATTGTTGTCCCTCTTGGTTATTTTTCAGCCTGACCTAAATGATGCATCATTAGTGTATGGGTCTTGATTAATTCAGATCACAACAACATGAGTTATATCATGCTTTCATGCCAAGTTTACTGTTAGGGTTGTTTAAACCCCATATATACCAGGTTCTCAGAAATAGATAGATGATAGATAGAGGATAGATATATAATAGAGATAGATGATAGATATATAGATAGATAGGTAGATAGATAGATAGATAGATAGATGATAGATAGATAGATAGATAGATAGATATCAGTACAGCAGTGAACATATGAAGATCACAATCTAAACTGTTCAACAGAGACATAATAAAAAGGGATTATTATTTGTTTGTAGTCCAGTGCCAGGCTATTGTTATGTAATAGTGAGATCATTAGGCAGATCTAGAGCAAAGAGAAGTTTGTTTTACTTGTAGGATTTGTGAAAAATGAGACATTCCAAATATGCACCATCTGTTCTTTTCCTTCTACGTTCTACTTCTTAAAAGTTCAGTTATAGAAGCTAGTTCCACATAAGGTACTAAAGTTATATTCTATGGCAAAAACTAATCTTCTTTTCTATGTGAGATGTGATTTTTAGGTTTTTATACTTCAGGCTATCAGCCCGTTTTATGTTTGCCAATGAAAAGTTTTGCATAGGATGAATCCTGTTAACCAGATGAAATCAACTGATACCAGACAACACAAGAATCTCATTCTAGTGCCCTCTTGTAACAGGGATATTCATTTTGTTTGAATGTTGTTACAAAAACTGTAAAGCTTTGAAATCTTGAGAAGAGTAGAAAAATTAATATTAATTCTGTAATGAAAAGTAACAAAACTCTCCAAATCCTCTAACTCTCATGCATTTAAGCTATTAGCATTAGACTAATGACAACACCATCAATTCCTTGGGGCGTCATCAATTCTCCTTGTTACTTTGGATTGTAACAAGTGGGAACATGCACTGCGATGTATCATCTCCATTCCCAAACAGCATGTTATTGCAAGAAGACATTGCAAAAATTGCACAGGTCATAAGCTATACACCTAGTGTTGTCACCCATAGTTATGAGAAGCTTTCCTCATTTTTTCCCTCCAAAACAAACTACATGACTTAAAACCTGGAAATCCTAGACCTTGATTGAAAGGAGTTTACATCACCCATTTAAAGAGGCATATAACATCCATGAATAACTGGGATATAATTTGTCTACCCATTGAAGATTACTAGGAACATTTCAGAAGCATGTAAGATATTTGTAAGAAAACAGATTCCATCTGAAACTCTTAGATCAAATCAACAACATAAGATGTAGATAGCTTTCAATGAAAATTCACAGCACAAAACCATATATTGTTGCATTTTATTTATATCATTTTATTCTTCACTTTTCTACCTATCATCTTTTCAATTTTGTTCATTTAAGGCTACCTTAAATTTTGTTAATTATAAGCAATTATAATTCTTAATATTACTTTTTATTATTAGATAGATGATAGATAGATAGAGAGTGTGTAGTTGCAAATGGCATGTCATTGGCTAATTCATACAACAAACTGACTTGGATTTGTGCACACATTTTTTTGAGAACCACCTAACTTTCTTTAATTCTAGTCATTTGTAACTTTTAAGTTTTATTTTAAATTTAACTTTTCACCACATAATTTTTTATCATGCTCTCAGGCAATGAAAGTATTCCATACATTCTGAGAATAAGAAAACAATGAAAGTCATATATATACAAGACATTCATGTGATAAACATAGGAAATAGAGTTTAATCAAAGGGTTACTGGCTTTTGGGCTTACTTAGACTTACCTGGCGTTTTACCAAAATTATGCTAATGACAAATAATAAAGAGGATCTAAAATTTTAACACATTTCTTTCCCTCACCAATATTGTTTGAGTGTAGTAGCAGCTTTGGCTATTGTTGTGTACACAATGTCATGTCTAGGTGTACACTGCCATTTGGGGTACTCCAGTGTTCCTCAGCAGCCATCTTTGGATATTTATTCTCCTGCAGACTGCATTCATATTTTTCACAGCACCTTTTTCTCCCTGGGTGGCATTAATTGATATTATGTTATACTACCTTTTGAAGATTTTAAGACATTCTTTTCTTTGAATATATGTTGGATCTGAGCTCCTCTCCTAGGCACTGGACTTCTTTAACCACCAGGAACTGGAAGAAGAAGACACAACAGCCTCAGGGATATGGAACATGCTTTATTGCCAACGAAGCAGCCGTGGCAAAAGAGGCAGCCATTGCAAACAAACAGCCAGCCACCAGCTGTTCAGGCACATGTTTTTTACTAACTCAGACCAAAGAGTCTTTTTACCAAATAGTAACATCAGTGTTACATAAAAATAAAAGGTGCACCTGCACAGTGCATACAGTAAAGCTACCTTGTCATTTCCTTTCCACATGTGTATGGCAAATGGGCCTTTAACATTCTCATACTCTAATCAGGGTCCCTGCAGTATATAACTAGGATGTCTAGTTAAGGGCAGCAGGGGCATTGTCTCCACTCTCTAAGCTGTTCCTTTATTTTTAAATATATATTTTATTTATTTATTTATTTATTTATTTATTTATTTATTTATTTGTTTATTTATTTTTAACAAAGAGGAAGGGAGAAGGATATAGAGTTAGAAACATCAATCAGCTGCCTCCTGCACACGCCCTACAGGGGATGTGCCCACAACCAAGGTATATACCCTTGACCAGAATCAAACGTGGGACCCTTCAGTTTGCAGGCCAACATTCTATCCACTGAGACAAACCAGTTAGGGCTAAGAGGCTAAGCTGTTCCTTATATCCACCTTTTAAGAGAATGTTAGAGCACATAAAAGTTCTCTAATGTTTTTATTACTTTTTTTTTAGTTAGGTTGATATTTAATTACAAGGAACCCAGGATATTATATAAGGCAGGAGATGGGCACCAGCAGCTCCCCAGCAGCCTTTCCAGCCTGGGTGACAGGCTTAGAAGATGGGGTCACTGAAACATGTAGATGGATGGGGTTCTGGCACAGTGTGACCTGCCCAAAGCTGAGAGTAGTAGCCATTGGGGATCTGCCCCCACAGCTGGCCCAGGTCAGGTCTGCCTTCACTCCATGAGGCAGTACTCTGTTTCCTGGTGTTGCATGCTGGGTAATACATACAGAACCACAGCTGCAAGAGCCAAGAACACCACAGGCTTCCACATCCCAAACATGTTCTTTCTGCTCTCAGAAATTTTGAGGGGGTTTTTCTCTGATGCTTCAGGGCAAGGGTTGTCCTCCTCATCTTGGTTGTCTTCTTTCTTATCCTCCTGGTCTTGGGACTCTTCTAATTCCTCTTCCACATCTTCTGTGGACTTCATTTCAATGGGAGCAGGGTGCTCAGAAACTAGTTCATCCCAGGCCTCTTCCTTTGGTTCCTCTTCAATTTCCTCCCTCTTTTCCTCCTCCATTTTCTTCTCCTCTTTTGGTAGATCATCTGGATCAGGGTTGCTGGCCTTGTAGTACAGCACTACGTCCACATTCTGCCTTCTCTCAGAACTCCCCAAGCTTGGCTTGGACACCTTTTTATTTTTAACCCCATTGGCATACTTACTACTTTTAAATGAGTTTGAGAACTCTTCTGGTTTTTAAATAAGTCTCAAATTATAGTCTACCCCCCCCCAGCTTATCTATTATCACTGTGTGCATAAGCTCTCTTGTTTCCAGCTAACTAAAAAGTTCTGCTGAGCTCACTGATAATCTGCCTTTGGGGCAGATCTTGACTCCTTCAAGGTGCCATATTCTAGAGGTGAGGTCAGATCTAGCAAAGGCTATACAGAGGGTGTTTTTGTTTTTTTGGTGTTTTGTTGTTGTTGTTGTTGTTGTTGTTGTTCTTGTTGTTGTTTTCTGGCTTCCATATTAAGATACTACCAATCACTCAATAAGATTAAGTCTGTACATTCTCTAGATTTGTCCAATAAATATTCCTGCAATAGTTTATGTATAAGAGTTTAGACAATTATGAGTTTTTCCTTTTTCATTAATGAAATAAGAGTAGCAGGTTCCAAAACATTACAATGATGATTGGAAATATGAGGGAGAAAATGGAATTTCATAGGAGATAAGTCTGCTTTCTAAAAATGTGTATTTTTTTTTACCCTTGCCCATATGGCTCAGTTGGTTGAGTACTGACCTATGAATCAGGAGATCCTGGTTTGATTCCCAGTCAGGGCACATACCTGAGTTGCAAGCTCAATCCCCAGTAGGGGGAATGCAAGAGGCAGCCCATCAGTGATTCTCTCTCATCATTGATGTTTCTCTCTATCCCCTTACCCTTCCTCTCGGAAATCAATAAAAATATACTTTTAAAAAATGTGTATTTTCAATGAAAAAAATCTTTGTAAAACATAAAGAATGGTTAACTTTAAAGGAGATGCTAAAGTCCAATTTTCAGGAGCCTCTGCTTATTTATCTTCTTTGGCTATTATCTTTAAACACACACAAAGTGAATAGGTTTTTGACATGAGGTCAAGACAGAAATTAGTTAGCTATTTGTCTATACTCTATGGTCATTTCTGAAATATTAATCAAGAACACTAACGACTTGTTCAAAGCTCTCAGGTTTGAATTGACAGAAATGTTCATGATTACTAGGTAAGCCTAAATCAAATGTTTAAAGCAGTAGTTTATTTACATATGTTTTAGGGAAGAGGATCACCTACCAAGGATTTGGGTAAGTTGTAAAGTATTTTGGCGATTTCAGAAAAATTAGTCTATGGCCTGTAAGAGTCAATAACATTTAGAAATTCTTTCCATTGTCTTTTCTATTGATCTGGGAAAGTTTTAAATGTCTTGTAGTCATTCAGCAAGAAAAGATCTGTCTCCTTGGGATATGCTACACTTTCTAGATAATGGAGTTCCCTTCAGAAAACATTTAAATTCTCTTTGGAGCCGAGACCGGCTTGGCTCAGTGGATAGAGCTTCAGCCTGTGGACTGAAAGGTCCCAGGTTCGATTCTGGTTGGGGACATGTACCTTGCTTGTGGGCACATATCCACTGTGGGGTGCGCAGGAGGCGGCTGATAGATGTCTCTCTCTCTCATGGATGTTTCTGACTTTCTATCTCCCTTCCTCTCTGTAAAAAATTAATAAAATATATTTTAAATTCTCTTTGGAAATTTTATGCTCTTTCTAAACTTTCATAGTAAGTAGATAAAGATAATCAATCTTAGAATTTTCTTTATTGTTAAAACAAAACTAATGATTATGCACATATTGAATAAGAGTAGAATCACAGAGGGATAGAAAAATGGCGGTGGAATAGACGGACAGGTCTGGAGCTTTGTCACTGGGCAGAGGGAGAGAGAGCAGCTGAGAGTCGCACTGGGAGTTTTTGTTGGCAAGTTAAGAGTCAGTTATCCTCCAGGAGAAGGCGGGGAACTGTTGGATTGGGCTCTCCCGGCCAGGCAGCGCCACTGCCATGGGGTTTTTGTCGGCCGGAGCTACCAGCACGAATGCAGAGACCATGTCATCTTGCAGAAGGAGGTGGATGTCTGCGGAGGTCTGAAAGCTGAGGCTGAAACATCCACCGAACAGCCAGAGACCCAGAACACCACTCTCCAATCAGCACAGACATGCGGTGGATTCAAAATGGGCAACGGACCTAAATAGAACCTTTTTGAAAGATGACAGAGGGAAGGCCAAGAGACACATGAAAACATGTTCAAAGTCACTAAACATCCGAGAGATGCAAATCAAAACGACAATGCGATACTATCTTACACCTGTCAGAATGGCAATCATCAACAAAGGACAAGTGTTGCCGAGGATGTGGAGAAAAAGGAACTCTTGTGCACTGTTGGTGGGAATGCATACTGGTGCAGCCACTGTGGAGTTTCCTCAAAAAATTAAAAATGGATCTCCCATTTGACCCTGTAATCTCACTCTTAGGAATTTATCCTAAGAAATCACAAACACCAATCAGAAAGGATTTATGCAACCCTATGTTCATAGCAGCACAATTTACAATAGCTACAATTTGGAAACAGCCTAGGTGCCCGTCATCAGATGAGTGGATCAGAAAACTGTGGTAAATCTACACAATGGAATTCTATTCTGCCATTAAAAAGAAGGAATTCTTACCATTTGCAGCAACCTGGTTGGAACTGGAGAGCCTTATGCTTAGTAAAATAAGCCAGTCAATGAAGAAGCATCACATGATCTCACTCATTTGTGGATAATAAAGAACATTATAAACTGATTAACAAAAGGATAGATACAGAGGCAGTAAAGCTTCAAACAGACTGTGAAATTACAGCAGGAAGATTAAAGTTAGGTGAGGTAGATATGAGATCAATCAAAGGACTTGTATGCATGCATATAAGCATAACCAATGAACATAGACACTGGGGGGTTGGTTATGCCTGGAAGGGAGGGGGGCAATGGGGAGATATGTATAAAAATTAATAAAAAAAAAAGAGTAGAATCATAGGGAAATGCAATGTTTCCTTCAGGTCTTGGTTGAGGACTTGTGAAGAGTGCTGAATGCCCTACACTCCTGGGGTGTTTTTTTTTTTTAAGATTTTTTTTTTTTTTATGCAGAAGGTGCTTATTGCCTATATTGATCTAATTTTAAAAGTACACTAAATAGCCGAAACTGGTTTGGCTCAGTGGATAGAGCATCAGCCTGCGGACTGAAGGGTCCCAGGTTCAGTTCCGGTTAAGGGCATGTACATTGGTTGCGGGCACATCCCCAGTGGGTATCGTGCAGGAGGCGGCTGATTGATGTCTCTCTCATCGATGTTTCTGACTTTCTATTCCTCTCCCTTCTCCTCTCTGTGAAAAATCAATAAAATATATTTAAAAAAGAAGTACACGAAATAAAATAGCACAGAGATCTGCAAGTTCAAGTAAGACTAGTTTTACAATGTAGTGTTGTCGGGGAAGACTTCTATTTTCATCGCTCTTAGATTCTAAATAAATGTATATCCTTGCTTCCTATATTTTTGACAGGGAGGATTGGAGGGCTCTGAGGACTAATAAAGGTATGTTGAGCATTTTCTCTATTATTAGGGTTTTATTATTGGGTTTAGTCTATTTTCACCTTCTGGTTTAAGAGCTAATTTATTAGTTTGAATAGAGGTTGACATGAACTACTGGGCACACAAACTGACTTAGATCCCAAAATCCAACCTGCAGAATATATATATTTTTTCCCCATAAGAAGTGAACACTTCACCGAAGTCTTTAATTTGGACTTATTTTAGACAGAAAGAAGGGTACTCATGAGTCAGTGTCTAAAATAATTATTACTTATTATGAAAAGAAATGACCTTAGGGAGATGAAAAAGACCACCAAGAGAGGATTTAAACTAGCAGATCCATTTTCACTAAAAGCCTCACAAGTTAGTGGGTATGTTCCTCCAATCAAAAAGAATATTCCCTGTTTAAAGGTATGAGGCAATATGTTTGGGCTGCAGCAGAGAGAATGTCTGAGGATTGTGATTATTAGAGAAATCTACAATCAGAATGATTTGTTGACTCTGAGAGGGTGATTGAATAACATTATTTATATTTAAAGTGATAATGCAATGCCCATATCAAACTTTTTCAAAGTTATCCTTTAAAAAATAATTGTTTCAACTTTGATTTTATGGTTTTATTGATATACATCTTACATACCATAAATACTACTATAAGTAGTGTACAGTTCAGGGTTGTTTTTTTTATTCTCAGAAAAAAAGTATATGTAGATATCATTAAAATCTAGAACATTTTAAACATAATTACCACCAAAAACATGTGTATATTAGATTTTATTCCAATCTCCCCAACCCAGCACCAGGCAACTACTAATTTATTTTAGTTTTCTATGGATTTGCTTATTTTTATAGTGATATTATATATAATATTTGATATATGATATTTTACATAACATAATAATTGTAAGGTTTAATGGATAAACTCACTTTTTAATTTCCATAAGATATTCTATTTTGTGTATTTACCACATTATTTAATCCAATCATCAGTTTATAGGCACTTAGGTTGTTTCTATTTATTTGCTATTATGAATAATCCTAATATCTACTTTTGCAAACACAGAAATTTGTATTTATATTGATTTTTCGTGGACATATTTCTGTTTCTTTTGGATATTAACCTGAAAGTAGAATTGTTGAATCATTTGTCACATTATATTTAAGATTTTGAGGTAATTACAGTTTTCTAAGGGTTACATTCAAAGTAGGAATTTGTATGATGGTTTCAATTTCTCTCCACATTATTGACAATACTTTTTATTTACTGTCATCTTTTCTGGGCACCTAGTGGATATAAAGTGACATCTTATGGTGGTTTTGATTTGCATTTTTGTACTAACGATAGTGAGCATCTGTTCCCTTGTTTAGTGGCCATTTATATATTTTCTTTGGGGAAAATCTTGAAATGATTTAGTTATGTTTTAATTGGATAATTTATTCTTTTATTGTTTATGTGTACGAGTTCTTTATGTTCTGGGAAAAATATTGCTTGTTAGATATGTGATTTGCAAATGTATATTCCTATCCTATGTGTTGTCTTTTCACTTCCTTGATACCTTGTAAAACAGTTTTTAATTTTGATTAATTCCAATCTGTGTATAGCTTCTTTGATTACTTTTGTGTTGTTGTTGTTTGGTATCTTAGCAAAGAAACCACTACCTATTTCAAAGTCAGAAATAATTTATTATATTTTTTCCAAGAAATTGTATGCATTTAGCTATTACAAATAAGTCTATGATCCATTCTGAGGTAATTGTTGTGTATGGAGTGAGAGGGAACAGGGTATAAATGTAAACTCTATGGGGACATCGGTTTGATTCAGCCTAATTTGTTGAATAGAATTATCTTGGCATTCTGTTGAAAATCAACTGACGATATATTTAGAATTTATATCTGAATTCCCTATTGTAATTATTTTAGCTATATATCTATCCTTACACCCAGTGTTTTGCGTCCATTGGTTATGCTTATATACATGCATACAAGTCTTTCAGTTGATCTCTTATCTATGCCACCTCTCCTAACCTTCTCACTGTAATTTGATGTTTTCCTGCCTCTGTATCTATCTTTTATTCATCAGTTTATAATGTTCTTTATTCTCCATAAATGAGTGAGATCATGTGATATATTTTCTTCATTGACTGGCTTATTTCACTTAGCAAAATGCTCTCCATTTCCATCCAGTTTGCTGCAAATGGTAGGAGCTCCTTTTTTATGGCAGCATAGTATATCATTGTGTAGATGTACCATAATTTCTGATCCAATCATTTGCTGATGGGCATCTAGGCTGTTTCCAAATCTTAGCTATTGTAAATTAAGCTGCTATGAACATAGGGGTGGATATATCCTTTCTCACTCGTGTTTTCTAGTTTCTTAGGATATATTCCTAGTAGTGGAATTACTGGGTCAAATGGGAGTTCCATTTTTAGTTTTTTGAGGAAACTCTATACTATTCTCCTCAATGGCTGCACCAGTCTGCATCTCCACCTGTGGTGCATGATGGTTCCTTTTACTCCACATCCTTACTAGCACTTATCATTTGTTGATTTGTTGATGATAGTCATTCTAACAGGTGTGAGATGTTATTGCAATGTCGTTTTGATTTGCATCTCTCAGATAATTAATGACTTTGAGCATGTTTTAATGTGTCTGTTGGCCTTCCTTCTGTCTTCTTCTGAAAAGATTCTATTTAGGTCCATTGCCCATTTTTTATTGGATCATTTATCTTCCTTTTATTTAGTTGTAAATGTTACCTGTAGAGGTTGGAGATTAAATCTTTATCGGTGATAACATTTGCAAATATGTTCTCCCATATAGTGGGCTTTCTTGCTTTATTGGTGGTTTCTTTTGCTGTGAAAAAGCATTTTATTTTGATGTAGTCCCATTTGTTTATTTTCTCTATAGCTTCCATTACCCTAGGAGCATTATCAGTGAAGAAGTTCCTTCAGCATATAGCTGAGATTTTGCTGCCTGTGAATTCCTCAAGTATTTTTATGGTTTTTCCATCTTACATTTAAGTCCTTTATCCATTTTGAATTAATTTTTGTGTATGGTGTAAGTTGGTGGTCTAGTTTCATTTTTTCGCATGTATCTGTCCAATTTTCCCAACACCATTTATTGAAGAGACTGCATTGTATATTCATACCTCCTTTGTCAAATATTAATTGAGCATAATGGTTTGAATTGATATCTGGATTCTCTATTCTATTCCATCGGTCTATGTGTCTGTTCTTGTCTCAGTACCAGGCTGCTTGATAACAGTGGCTTTGTAATACACCTTGAAATCTGGTATTGGCATCCCGTCTACTTTATTCTTCTTTCTCAGGATAGCTAAGGCTATTCAGGGTCTTTTTTATTCCACATAAATTTTTGAGAGTTCATTCTAAAATACCAATATGCCATTGGTATTTTAATAAGGAGTGCATTGAATATATAGATTGTTTTGGGTTGTATGGACATTTTAATGACATTGAGTCTCCCAATCCATGAACATGGTATATTCTTCCATCTGTTTACATCTTCCTCTCTCTCTTTTCTTAGTGTCCTATACTTTTCTTCATATAGGTCTTTTACCTCCTTAGTTAAGTTTATTCATAGGTATCTTAATTTTTTTGGTGTGATGGTAACTGGGATTGCTTTTTTAGACTCTCTTTCTGTAAGTTCACTATTGGTGTATAGAAGTGCCAGAGATTTCTTGGCATTAATTTTGGATCCTGCTACATTGCTGAATTCATTTATTAAGTCTAATAATTTTTTGATGGAGACTTTAGGGTTTTTTATGTATAATATCATCTCATCTGCAAATAAGGACAGCTTTACTTCTTCTTTTCCAATTTGGATGCCTTTTATTTCTTCTTTTTGTCTAATTACAATGGCTAATACTTCCAATACAATGTCAAACAGGAGTGGTGAAGTAGGCATCCCTCTATTTTTCCTGTTCTTAGGGTAAATGGTTTTAGTTTTTGCCCATTGAGTATGATGTTAGGTGTGGGTTTATCATATATCACTTTTATTATGTTGAGGTATGATCCTTCTTTTCCTACCTTGTTAAGAGTTTTTATTAAGAAAGGGTGTTGAATTTTGTCAAATGCTTTTTCTGCATCAATTGATATGACTATGATTTTTATCTCTCCATATGTTTATGTGATGTATAATGTTTATTGATTTCCAGATATTGTACCATCCCTGCATTCCTGGGATAAATTCTACTTGGTCATGGTGTATGATCTTTCTGATGCACTGCTGGATCTTATTTGCTAGAATTTTGTTGAGGATGTTGGCATCTATGTTCATGAGAGATATTGGCCTGTAATTCTCTTTCATTGGGTTGTCGTTATCTGGTTTTGGTATTAGGGTGATGCTGGCTTCATAGAAGGAGGTTGTAAGTGTTCCTTCTTCTTGAATTTTCTGGTATGGGTAGGACAGGTTTTAGTTCTTCCTTGAATGTTTGGCAAAAATTAAAACTGTGAAGCCATCTGGTCCTGGAATTTTGTTTATTTGGGTCTTCTCTCTTTGTTTCTTGGTGAGCTTAACTACAGGTTCATGAATCTTGTTTATCCTTTCAAAGAATCAGCCCTTGGTTTTGTTAAACATTTGTACTGTTTCTTTGGCCTCTATGTCATTTACCTCTTTTTTGATCTTTACTATTTACTTGCTTCTGCTTACACTGGGTTTTTCTTGTTGCTCTCTTTCTAACTCTTTGAGTTGTAGGGTTAGGTAATCTATTACAATTGTATCTTGTTTCTTTGCAATAGGATCTAGAAGTATGAACTTCCCTCTCAAGACTGCTTTCTCTGTGTCCCATAGAGTTTGGATTATTGTGTTTTCACTGTCATTTGTTACCATGTGTTTTGTATTTCTTCCTTGACCTCTCTGGTAAATTAAGTCATTGTTTAATAGTATGCTGTTTAGTCTCCATGTGTTTGATTTCTTTGGGTTGTTTTTATAATAGTTTATTTCCAGTTTTATGCCACCACAATGTGAGAAGATGCTTGATATGATTTCTATCTTCTGGAATTTGAAGAGACTTTGCCTATGACCCAATATATGGTCTATCTTTGAAAATGACAAATGTACACTTGAGAAGAATGTATATTTTGTGGCTTTGGGGTGAAATATTCTAAAGATGTCAGTTAAGCCATCTGGTCTAGTGAGTCATTTAGGATTGATGTTTCTTTGTTGATGTTTATTTAGAGGATTTGTCGAATGGTAATAATGGGGTATTAAAATCTCCTACTATGATTGTATTGCTGTCAATCTCTCCCTTGATATCCTCCAGGAGATTTTTTATGTACAGTGGTTCCTCAAGATACAAGTTTAATTCGTTTCATAATCTTGAAGCTTGGGAAACTATGAGATGCTCCAGTCTCGGTAAACTGGTGGGTTGTGTGCAGCTGGCCAATCTGTGCAATTACTCCTATCTCAAATGTTGCTCATATTTCAAAGTAAAAATTGCTTGCTCAACGGCTCGTATCTCAAAAATCTCGTATATTAGGGCACACTGGTATCTCAAGGTACCACTGTATTTGGGTGTGTATATGTTTACTAGAGTTATTTCTTCTTGTTGGATTATTCCCTTTATGTAGTGGCTTTCCTTATCTTTTGTTATGTCCTTTGCTTTGAGATCTAATTTGTCAGATATAAGAATTGTTACCCCAGCTTTTTTTTTCATTTCCATTTGCTGTAAAATTTTTTCAGCCCTTCACCCTCAATCTGTATGTGTCTTTATTTTTTTCTGAGGTGAGTTTCTTGTAGATCACAGATATATGGCACGTGTTTTCTTATTCAATCTGTTACCCTATGTCTTTTGATGGAGACATTTAATACATTTACATTTAAAGTTATTATTGATAGGTACTTTTTTGTTGCCATTTTTATTCTTTACCCTTGCATTCCTTCTTTACTTCCTATTTCCTTTTTACAGCAGACCATTTAGCATTTCTTGCATTGCTGGTTTGGTAGTAATAAATTCCCTTAGGGTTTTTTTGTCTGTGATGCTCCTGATTTCACCTTCAATTTTTATTGAAAGCCTTGCTGGATACAGTATTATTGGATTCAGACCCTTCCTTTGCATGACTTTGTATATTTCATTCCATTACCTTCTGGTCTGATGAGTTTCTATTGATAAATAAGTCGCTAGTCTGATAGGGTTCCTTTGAAGGTAACTTTCTGTTTCTCTCTGGATGCTTTTAATATTCTTACTTTGTCGTTGGTGTTTGCCAATTTAATTATAATGTGCCTTGGTGTCGGTCTTTTGGGATTCATTTTGCTTGTACTTCTGTGAGTGTCTTGGATTTGTGTCAGTTTTTTCTTTCCTATATTGGGGAAATTTTCTGTCCTTATTTCTTCAAACAGGTTTTCTATTCTTTGCTCAGCTTCCTCTCCTTCCTGTACCCCTATTTTGTGGATGCTGTTTTGTTTCTTGTTGTCCCAAAGTTCCCTTAGGTTCTCCTTCTGCTTTTTTTATTTTATTTTATTTTTCTAGAAGCTGCTTTACTTGGGTATTTTTCCTACTTTGTCTTCTAGCTCACTGATGTGGTTTTCTGCTTCTTCTATTCTACTCTTGATGCTTTCTATTGAGGTCTTTTAGCAGCGATGTCATTTTTCATTTCTTCTTAGTTCTTCATTTTCTCTTAGTTTTTACTCATATTGTCAAATTTGTCTTCCATTCTTTTTAAGCATCTTATGACCATTTCTCTGAATTATTTCTCTGGTAGACTTCTTGCCTTCATTTTACTTCCTTTTCTGGTAATGCCTGCTCTTCTTTCAGATGTGGCCTGTTTCTTTGTCTCCCTATGGTCTCTTCTCTGGGTGTCTGGTTATGTAGTTGTCTCTCTTCTGCATAGATTTAAATACACAAAATACAACATAACCATGTACAACATACAAAGAACTAAATAGAAATGTATTCATTATATTAATAACCACAAATAAAGGTGAACACCAGAGAGAGGCATATTAGGGGATAGGACAGAAAGAAAAAGAGAGAAATGAAAAGAAAAAGAAAAGAAAGGAGTGCCAAAATGAAATTGGGAAGGAAAAAAAAACTACGAGATAAAAGAAATAGAATAAGAAATAGATGGGGAGTAACGTATGTATATGGGGAGAAAACTCCAATAGGACAGTCACTAATCCCAACAAATACCAGCAACAAGTACCTGGAGAATAATTTAAACTACAAACAACAACTAATATCAAGCAAAGCGAGGGAAAACAGAAGCAATAAACAAACAAAAACAAAGCAAACAAAAATAAAACAAAACAAAGAATAAGCAAAACAATCTCACAAAAAGCATAAAAAATTTGATATAATCAAAATTCAAGCAAACAACAACAAAAGCCTGATAGAAAAATAGTTTTTGGATAGTGAAGACTGAGAAGAGAAGAGAGAGGTGTGTATGAAATTGGAGCAGGAGATTGGAAATTAGATATATAAGTAGGGTGAAATTTATCAGAGGGTAAAAAGAAAGAATAGAGATAACCTAAAGTAGGAAAAGGATAAGAAAAACAGGGAAACAAAATGGGAAAAGTTAAAAAGACAGTGATGGCATAAAGGTAGACTTGAGATAGAGTAAAATGATGCTAAAGGAAAGATGAAAATAGAATATAGAACACTAATCCCAAAGTAAAATAAAGAAAAATTAAAATAACACTTTTTGTTTAACAAAAGCTAAAATAGTAGTACTAATAATACTGATTGAAAATAAAAATTTAATATTATAAAAGTAAAATCAAGTAAGGAAAAAATTTTAAAAAATAGTTTCTTAAGTAAAAGATGAAAAAAATAAAAATAAAAAATGAAAAAAAAGAATGTGCAGTAGTGAAGATCATTCACTTCCTCTATTGTTCTGTAGATTCTATAGAGTTTCTTTTGTTTGGCCTGCCTGTTTCCTAGTCAGGACAGTATTGCAGTTCCCTGTGTTCCACTGCTCCTCAGTTTTGAAAGCCAGTCCTGATATTTAAAGAGGCAGTGTGTCTTATAAAATGGGTTACTTTCTAGAGATTCCCTCTGTTAACAGCTCTGAGGATCCCCTTCCACATTCACAGATTATGCCAGCCCCAGCAGTCACAGATCTCTCCAGGCACAGACTTCCCTGCATCCTCTAGCTCCTACAGTGCACAGGCTTCTCTGTCCTGTGAGACCAGAGTTCTCACCTCATCCCAGGCAAAATCCAATCTTTCCATGGTGGAGTGTAGAACTCTTCTGAATCAGCATGTTTGCGCCAATTAGGGACTAGTGTTCTGGGGTTTGCAGTTGCTGGGTAGGTGCCACAGTTGTAGATTCTCATGCTTTTGATACCATTCACACTACCCTTAAAGATGGTGTGGTCTCTGCATTCAAGCTAGTGGCTCTGGGAAGAAACCCAGCAGCAGTAGGGGCTTCCCAGTCAGAAGAGCTCCGTCAAGTAGTCCCCCATCTTCTCTTGGAGTATAGCTGTCCCTCAACTCTCCAACAAACACTCCCTGTGTAACCCTCTACTGTTCCCTCTGTCTGCTCCAGGACAAGGTTGGAGACACGTCCATCTATTCTGCCACCATTTTTTTCCCTATAATCACTTTTATTTGTTCAGATTTTTTTGTTTTAGTTTCTTTCAATGATGTCTTATAAATTTCAGTGCACAAGTATTGTACAAGTTCTTTTTAAATTTATTCTTAGTATACATAAAGTTGATTTTTTGGATCTTTATTGTTAATAGATAGAAATACAGTGGTCCCTCAAGATACGAGTGCCCTAACATATGAGATTTTTTAGATACGAACTGTCGAGTGAGCAATTTTTGCTTTGAAATACGAGCAACATTTGAGATAGGAGTAATCGCGCGTATCTGCCAGCTGCACACGACCCACCAGTTTACTGCGACTCGAGCGTCTCATAGTTTCCCACCCCTCAAGTTTATGGAACAAATTAAACTCATATCTTGAGGTACCACTGTACAATGAATTTTTGTACGAAAATTACTACAATTGTTTATTCTAGTAATTTGGGTACATTCATATGATTTTTCTATGTAAAGATTATGTCATCTACAAATATAGTTTACTTTTCCATTTCCAATATGGTTCTTGCTTAATTGTCTTAGCTAAACCTTTAGTACTGTTGTTGAATAGAAGTAATAAGAAAGTTTGTTGTTGTTTTTTTTGCCTAGTTTCTGATTTTAAGTATAAAACATTCGGCTTTTCACAGATAAGTATGCTATAAGTTACCACTTAACAGTAGATATCCTTTACTAGTTTAAGTTTTTATTTGTTTATTTTTAATCATGAAAGGCTTTTGGATTTTGTGAAATAATTGTTCTGTGTCTATTGAAATGACCACGTGTTCTTTTGACCTTTATTCTGTAAATATGGTATATTTTATTGATTGCTTTTTATGTGTTAAATGAATGCTGCATGCCTAGAATAATTACCACTTGGTCATGGTATATAATCCATTTAATTGTTTCTGAATTCTCTTTGCTAGTAATGTGTTGATTTTCATGACTAAATCCATAAGTAATATTGCCCTATAACTTTCTTCTGATGTGTTTATGTGGTTTTGGTTTCAATATAATATTATCCTCATAGAATTAGTTTGGAAGTATTCCCTCTTCTATATTTTGAAAGAAATTGTGAGGTTTTGCTATTAATTCTTAAAATATTTCATCTGGCTCTTGGCCAGATGTTTAAAATTGTTAATTGAATCATTTACATGTTATAAATCTACTGAGATTTTTTTGTTTCTTCTTAAGTCAGTTTTGCTAGCTTGTTTCTATGTAAGAATTTAACCATTTCATACAAATTATCTAATTTGTTAGCATATAATTGTTCATAGTGTTATTTTATTATTATTTTTTATTTCTCTAAGAATAATGATAATGTTTCCTCTTTCATTCCTGACTTCAGTAATTTGAATTTCCTCTCTTGTTTTTTGGTAGATCTAACTAAAAGATATTTATTTCACTCGTTGAACTTTTTAAAAACTTTTTATATTAAATTGATTTTCTTTATTTTATTTTTTCTATTTTAATTTAAATTTTAATCTTTATTATTCATTTTTATTGCTTTATATTTAACTTTCTCTGTTTTCTAATTCTTGAAAGTGGTTATTAATTTTATATTTATATTAATATTTCAATAGACATTTACAGTTAAAAATTCCTTCTAAATTCTGTTTTTTCTTTATTTATAGTATTTATTTATTTATTTATTTATTTATTTATTTATATATTTAAAAATGTATCTTTATTATTGAAAGTATTATAGATGTTCCCTCATTAACCCCCTTCTTCCCACTCCAGCCCCATTCCCAGGCCTTTTCTGCATTATTGTCTGTTCATGGACTATGCAAATATACATATAAATTATTTGGTTAATCTTTTATCTCCCTCTCCTGAAATTTTTCAGTGTGTTACTTGCTTCAATGTTTCTGGATCTATTTTGTTTGTGTTTATTTTGTTCATTAGTTTCCAGAAATAAGTGAGATCATGTAACACTTATCTTTCTCTGACTGGTTTATTTCATTTAGCATACTTCTCTTCAAGTCCCTCTATACTGTCTCAAAGGGTGAGAGATATTTCTTCTTCACAGCTGCATACTATTCCATGGAGAAAATATAGCATATTCTTTTTATCCACTCATCTAAGATGGGCACAACTGTTTCCTGATCTTGGCCACTATGAACACAGGAGTGTATACATTCTTTCTGATCAGTGTTTCAGGTTTCTTAGCATTTATTCCTAGAAAAGGGATCACTGGGTCAAAGAAAAGTTCCATTTTTAATTTTTTGAGGAAATTCCATACTGTTTCCCATAATGGCTGCACCAGTCTGCATTCCATAAGCAGTGCACGAGGGCTCCCTTTTCTCCACATCCTCAACAGTAGTTGTCATATATTGATTTGTTGCTAGTAGCCATTCTAGCAGATATTAAGTTATACCTCATTGTCATTTTAACTTGCATTTCTCTAATGATTAGTTGTGGGAAGCTCTTTCCACGTCCCGTGTGGTTCAGGGTTCCCGGGTCAGGGTTCGGGTTCTGAAGGAGGCCACACGCAAATGAAATGAGAGACTAGAAAATATTAATTTGGCGATATTGGGGGGCCAGGTGGGAGCCTTCCTCTAGTGGAAAGGACTGTCATTTGCTCTGGCCTTTTTCTCCCTTTTATTAAGGCTTTGGGACACAACCCTAGCCTTTAGGCAGGAAATAACAAAAACAGAAATTAACATGAAACAAACAGAAGTTGATTCAACCAATAATGTTTCAACTTAAACAGTGAGTAATTAGCTCTGACCTTTCAGAGCAATTAAGGTTGGCCAGCCTTCTGGCTTCCTGTTTACATCCATTTAGTGAGAACAATATTTGGTTTCTGACAATTAGTGACATTGACACTTTTCCCTATGTCTCGTGGATATCAGTACATCCTCTTTGGAGAGGTGTCTTTTTAGGACATTTGCCTATTTAAAAAAAATTGATTATTTATCCTAATACACTGCTGGTGGAAATGCAGACTGGTATAGTTACTGTGGAAAACAGTATGGAGTTTCCTCAAAAAATTAAAAATGGAACTCCCATTTTACCCAGTAATCCCACTTCTAAGAATATATCCCAAGAAATCAGAAATACCAATTAGAATGGATTTATGTACCCCTATGTTCATAACAGCACAATTTACAATAGCTAAGACTTAGAAATAGCCTAAGTGCCCATCAGCAGATGAGTAGATTAAAAAACAGGGTACATCTACACAACGGAATAATATACTACTGAAAAAAGAAGGAACTCTTACAATTTGTAATATTATGGATGAACCTAGAGAGCATTATTGTAGGTAAAATAAGCCAGTCAGAGAAAAAATAAATATCATATGATCTCACTCATTTGTGGAATATAATGAGCAACATAAACTGATAAACAAAAACAGATCCAGAGACCGAGATGCACTGAACAAACTAATTTCAGAGGGAAGGAAATGCAGGAGGGAGTTAAGAGATCAATGAAAGGACTTGTATGCATGCATATAAGCATAACCAATAGACACAGTAGGGGGTGAGTGCATGTGTTGGTAGTGGGAATGTCTGAGGAGAGATCAATGAGGAAAAAAGAAGACATATGTGATACTTTAAACAATAAAGAATTTATTTTTTTAAATGTCCATACTACCAAAACCAATCTATAGATTCAAAACAATCTTTATTAATATATGAGTAGCATATTTCACAGATCTATAACAAATCCTCCAAAAATGTCTGTGGAATTTAAAAAGACCCTGAATAACTGCAGCAATATTGAGAAAGAACAATAAAGTTTGAAGATCCCAATTACCAGATGTCAAGTTATACTACAAAGCTGCTGTAATCAAAACAGCCTGGTACTAAAATAAGAACAGACATATAGACAAATGGAATAGGACAGAGCACCTAGAAATCAATGCAAAGCATCATGCTCAATTAATATTTGACAAAGATGGCAAGAACATACAATGGAGTAAAGACAGTTTCTTCAATAATTGGCGTTAAGAAAATTGGACAGATACATGCAAAAAAAATAAAAAAGATTATCAACTTACACTCAAAATGTTTAAAAAACTTAAATGTAAGTCAAAAAACCATAAAAATCCTAGAAAAAAAACACACACAGAAAAATCTTGGACATCTGCCATAAAAATATTTTTGCCAACACATCTTCTAAGGTAAGGGAAATAAAAGAGAAAAATGAACAAATGGGACTACATAAAAGTAAAAAGCTTCCATACAGCCAAAGAAACCATCAACAAAATGAAAAGGGAGCCCACTTATGGGAGAACATTTGTCAATGATACATCTGATAAGAGGTTAATTTCCAAAATATATAAGGAAGTCATACAATTTAACAAAAAGAAGACAATCCAATTAAAAAATGGGCAAAGGAGATAAACAGACACTTTTCCAAAGAGGATATACAGAAGGCCAAGAGACATGAAAAAATGCTCAAACTCACTAATCATCAGAGAGATGCAAATTAAAACCACAGTGAGCAATCGCCTTACACCTGTCAGAATAGCTGTCATCAAGAAACCCACAAGTGACAACTTCTGACTAGGATATGGAGAAAAGACAACCTTCGTGGACTGTAATCAAAACATCCTGGTACTCGCACAAGGGAAAAAAATAAATAAATAAAACTGGTAAAAATTCAGACTGTTGCAGCCACTATGGAAAATAGTATGGAGTTTCCTCAAAAAATTTTAAAATGGTACCAGTATTTGACTGAGTGGTTCCACTTCTAGAAATATATCCTAAGACATCAAAAATACCAATCGGAAAGAATATATGCATCCCTATGTTTATTGAAACACAATTTACAAAACCTATGACCTGGAAACAGCCCAAGTACCCATCAGCACATGAGTGGATAAAATAGCTGTGGTATTTTTACACAATGGATTACTATGCAGCTATAAAAGAGGATTTCCTTCTCTTTGAAACAGCAAGGAGAGTCCTGGAGAGTATTATACTAAGTATAGTAAGTCAGTCAGAGAAAGGTAAGTAATCTCGTTGTCTCACACTTATGTGGAATATAGTGAACAAAATAAATTAATAAACAAAATAGATCCTGAGACATAGAAATATAGAATAGTCTGATGAGTCTCATAGGGAAGGGGGGTTTGTGGTGAGTGGTGAGAGATTAACCAGAGAACTTGTATGCATACATGCATAGCCCACGGACAAAGACAATAGAGTGGCAAAGACCTGGGAGAGGTGAGTGCTCGGTGGAGGGTGCCAATGTGAACACACACAAAAAAAGTGGGGAACATCTGTAGTACTTTCAACAATGAAGGTAAGTTTTTTTTTTAATGGTACAATATTAACATTTTGATGTTGTGATGTACAAAAGGGAAGGAATCTTTTTGAATAGTGGGCCAATGAGAAAGATTATCTCCCAAGGGAGAACGAAGTAGAAATCATTAAAACAGGAGAGCTTGCATGTGCCTCTTTACAGATGTGCTATTGGTTTTGGATAGAGCAATCCTCTTCTATTTTGTTGATCCCATGTTGCAGATCACTTAGCTTGTTATCTCCTACCCCTCTAAATGCCAATAATATTAGTGGGGAGCGTGTCAGGCTCACAAAATCATTTGGTTTGATCCTGCCAAGGTATTAGGGGTGAGTTAATTAAATGTTTGACCAAATTTAGAAGGTTAATTTTTAATTTTATAATTTTGTGTGGCTCACAAAGCAAGCTATAAATTGCCAAATGTCCCTTGACAAAAACAAAGTCCCCCCCCGCTGACTGAGAGTGACCCCCTCCGTAGTCATTTTGCCTACCTAAAATACCCACACATTTATGTTGGAGAAACATACTTCCCAGGGTTAAGACCCTTGTTAAAGATTATATGTAAATATTCATCAGCTTAAGTGGTAGTCGGGGAAGAATGAAATGTGAGTTCTAGAAGGATTTTTATATTGGACCAATAATATATTATTTAAAACAAAAAATAAAGTGAAAATCTTTTAAAACAGGAATTCAGGCTTTAGGCTAACTTTCTTCTAATATAAGAATGATAATAAGATACCCTGAATAATAAGAGTAGATATGAGTTTTAGTGAAAATTCTGTGAAAGTGGATATCTTGGGAAGAAAAAACACAAATATTTTTTTTTAAAAAGGTAGAGTTATGGAGGTTGAGCTTAACCCTGAAGGGTCACAGTTTTGATTCTTGGTCAAGGGCATACTCCTAGGTTGCAGACTCCATACCTGGTTCAGTAAGGCAGCATTCAGAAGGCCATCAATTAATATGTCTCTCTCATATCAATATTTCTCCTATCTGTCTACAAGCAATGGAAAAATGTCCTCCAGTGAGGATTTAACAAAATAATAAATAAAATATACATCTTCTGTGCTACAATACACAATCTTCACAAAGGTGGGCAAATATTCTAAGAAATACCAAAATGCCCTAAACATTGTAGGTGGTCCATTAATAACATGTTCAGTAAATGAATATGTGACAATTAAATGTCTAAGCAATAAATATGTTTAAATTAATGGCAATACATTATATGAACTATCCCATTTTCAAAAATTATTATTTTTGTTGCAACCTAATTCCATCCCTATAAAATAAATTATTTTAATTTCCTTTCTTATTTTCTTCATTCTTGTTTTAGGTTTTGGAAAAACTACATATTATAATAAGTTTGCATACTAGTGGCCTTTGGTATCTGATTTTTAGGTACTTGGATCAAGTATTGTTCTACTAGCTGCCTAGAAACACTTTCTAAAGTTTTAAGAAGTTGCTCATGATGTGAAAGATATGTTCTTTTTCTTTATTACTGAGTCCTGAAGCTTGGCTATTCACTTCAACTATAATGGAAAAGCTACACAAAAGTCACACTTTATGATTGTTCATTTGTTTTTATTTACATAAATTGATTTACCAAGCCTTTCATAAATATGTGAGGCAAGAGATAACAAGAAAGCAAGATGCTCAGAAGTAAAAAAAAGACTTGAAGATACTTTAGTTGTCTAGTTAGTTGTGAATATTCATCAGCTTTTTTAGCTTCTAAAATAGTTAAATATTTTTTTAAACTGATAAATAAAAATAATTGTACAATGTAGCAAGACAGCTGCTTGCTTCCGAATTAAATACCACCCAGGACTTCATTTGGAGAATGGAGGCCTGTACAAGTAGTTCCCCAGCACAGGGTAAGGTGTTATTTGGTCAAAAATAGCTCTTACCCTTAAACAAAGCTACTAAGTGATCATTTATGTATCTTGCTATTTCCACATGTATTATAAAGAATGGAAGTATGAAGAACATTTCATATTGAAAAATTAGCACAAAATAATTCTATATTATCTGGATTCATTAACATAGCAGTTGTTACTTAGTGTAATTAATATTTGTTAGCTTGTCATATAGCCAGGTATTCAGTATTTTATTTTATTTTAAGTTTTATTTACATTCCTCATACAGATGCTTCTGAAATATATTCTTAATTATTAGTATTATTTAAGTGTATACATTTAATCTATATTATATTAATTTATATTCACTATGCAAACTATTTCCTTATAAGATATCTGAAATATTTTATTTTATTTTATATTAACTTCTAAATTTGTCTATCTTTATTTCTCATCCTATATTTCAATTTTCTCAGCTGGAAAAGACAATATAGCAGGTTTATAAAAAGGATTCTTGTTGAAAATCTCTAGTAATTATAAATGAGCAGTCCGATTCAGTGAAATAACTGAATCCATAAAAAAGGATTTGCTGCATACATCATTTCCTACTAGAGGCCTGGTGCACAAAATTCATGTACTGGGGGTGGAGGGGCGGTTGTCCCTCAGCCCAGCCTGCATCCTCTCCAACCTCGGACCCCTTGGGGGATGTCTAACTGCTGCTGATTAGGCCCAATCTCTGTGGGATCAGACCTAAACCAGTAGTCAGACATCCTTCTCACAATCTGGGACTGCTGGCTATCAACAATTCACCTGCCTGCCTGCCTGATTGTCCATAACTGCTTCAGCCTGCCAACCTGATCACCCCCTAACCATTCCCATGCAAGCCTGATCAATGCCTAACTGTTCCCCTGCTGGCCCGATTGCCCCCACTTACCCTCCCTTGCAGGCCTGGCCTCCCTCCCCTGCAGGCCCTGTCACCCCCAACTTTCCTCCGCTGCCAGCCTGGTTCCCACCAATTGCTCTCCCTCCCCTGCAGTACTGGTTGTCCCAAATGCCTTTCTCTGCTGATCTAATCACCCACAACTGCCCTCCCCTACAGTCATCTTGTGGTGTCCATCTTGTGACCACATGGAGATGGTCATCTTATGTGAGGGTATAATGGTCAATTTGCATATTACCTCTTTACTAAAAGGATTATCCTCAACTCATTGCAAGTTTGGGTGTACATATGAATTCAGAATTGTACATATTCATCAATCATCAATTCACTGTTGTGAAGTCATAATATTGGAGTACTGTTATTTATTGTCTGTCATATTTATCTATAAATGTAGAATCAGATTTACTTATTAGCTCTGATCAGATGCAAAATACACTTCAAAATGAGTCATGTTAGGTGAAGATCTAATATATTGTCCTAGAAGCCTGGATATCTCATTTGAAAGACCTATTGTGAAATGAACATAAAATGATTTCTTACTTATACTTCTTATACTTCGGATGAATGGCATGAAGGGAGTTTTCTCTTGGCAAGTAGATATATTTTGGCATAATTCTGACATGCAAAAAGGTATGTTAGCATGTCTATAGTTAATTTGTTATTATGAAGCCACTGAAAGTATTATAAAATCATAAGAAGCTAGAAATGTTTTTGAAGCTTATTTTGATGTAATTTACTGAGAAAAATATGCCAGAAAATATTTGAATGTTTAGCTAATGAAATCATTCACTTTCTGAATTTTATATCATTTTATGCATTTGGCTATCACAGAATATTTAACAATTTAAGTATTTAGTTAATATTAAGTATGCAGTTAATATTATAATATTATAGTATTTAGTCAATATTTAAATATTTAGTTAATATTATAAAATTAATCATCTTAATTTTTCTACAGTGTTTGAATTATGGGTTTCTAAGAAAAAAACATAAACATAGTCTCAGAACATCTAGATATGAATCTTTCCTTGATCAAGTGAATATGAGACATTTAAATACTTCAGGATGGAAAGTATTTTTTCTTTGGTGGTACTATATAATGTCATATATAGAGAATATATGTAAATTATGAAAAGTTGAAATATTAATTTACTTTTTAGTATTTTGGATATTCTGTTTTTTTATTTCTTAAGATTTAGTAGGTTCAGAAAATATAATTCTTTCACTTCGATGGAACTCTTTTGGATGTGTTTTTTTCAATACAATGTACATTTTCATCCCTTCATAGAAATCAATTTTGGGGGTACACTTGAAAATATGTTTCAACTACTTAAACTTATATCTTTTATTTTCCCTTGAAAAGTAACTAAAGAGTATCTTTTTAAAATATTTGTGAAAATATAGCTAAATTACTTTTGGTGTTCTCCTGTAGCAGAAATAGAGTTCAGTGTATTAGAGACTGATATCCATGTAATTATTTGCACATATCCTATCTTCAGGTTGAATCATGTTTGTGTCCTTATATCTTTCTTGCCCATGTTTGTGACTCTTTCAGTGTTCAGTACCAGAGGAGAATATCTTTTGTAATGAAGGAGAGTTCTTGTGTACCATTCTTCCAAGATGAGTCAAGTACCTCTAGCTGGGAAATTAAGCCCTCCCTTCTACATAAGCAGTCTATTGCTTATAAGGAACTATGGGATCTATCTAGTAAAGACCTATGTTCTGTGGTGGCATATACAATGTCTGATGGCAAGGAGAAGGGAATGGGACAAAGACTACAGACATTTAGGAATTTCTGGAAAATGCCATAATTTTAATTTTTTATAACAACATTTTTTTTATATTAGGCCAAGACAAAAGCATGAAAACTCATTTTTTTCCAATCTATCTGATGAAGCTTTATTCCTTCATTTAAGGGTAGCAATTTGTAATAATAAAACCATAATATGCTCATTAGACCATACATCCTTCCAGATGACCTTCCAGACAAAGCAGGGGCTGTGAGGGAAGCCCGGGTCCTCAGTCCCAGAGAGAAGCTGATGCTGGCAGCAGGGGAAAAAAGGGCTACTCTTGCACAATTTCATGCATCAGGCCTCTAGTTATAAATATTAACTCCAGAGTAAGTCTACCTTATACATTACATTTAATACTTTTTAACTATGTTATTTTGGCAAATTACTTAATTCTCTGTGTACCAGTTTTCTAATATGGAACCAAAGGGAACAATTACTGTTATAGAACAGTATAATTTGATTTATTACATGTGTTATTTCAGGTAGACTATTCAGTATCTGGCACGTTATTATTATTCAATAAATGTGAATTATCATAAGATATGGCTGTCCCTTGAAGCTTGTACACTTCCAAAGGAATAAAGAATATTATGTAAGTCACTTCTGTCAATAATATGAATACTATACTTTCAAATCAATGTCAATATGAATCACAACAAAATTAAAGTATAAAAAACACAAGAGAATATTTCAAACTCTTATTTAAGTACTTTGATATAACAAAGAATATAGGGTACTGAAGAAGAATTAAGATAGAGTAAATATATAACATCTATAAACAAACTACAATCATGCATTTCACATGATTGCATTTATTTTGGCACTATATATTGTCTTATGAGCAAGAATATTAAATACCAATAATATGAATCCAGTATCCCTCTTATATTTTAATAGTTGACAATTATTTTTTCATTCTCCAAACATTTTGAGACACTACTGAGTCAGACACCTTGCTACTTAACTTTTCTGGGCATCAGATAGAAAAAAAAAAGTAAAAAACGCTCTAAATTTATAAAGGTAGCATTCATTATATATATATATATATATATATATATATATATATACACACACACACACACACATATATATATATATATATATATATATATATATATTCTAGTTTTACAAAGGTTTTTTATAAATCTTGATTGAAAAAACAAGGTACATTCTTCTTAGATTATTATTTTAATAAGTTATTTCATATCAAGTTCATGACACTGTTATTTACTAAAAAAATATTTTGATTGCCACAGTGTGCAAACTATTGTCATAGATATTTTGACCACAAATATAAAAGCATATGAAGTTCTTATGTCTTTCTAAATATTGAGATTTAAAAACTAGTAATACATTTAATGATTGAGCTATTTTCATTTACAACTTTTAATTTTGTTTATTTAGTTTATGTCCGAATAAATAGTGACTTTTCTAGTTTAAATAGCATTTGAAATATAATAATTTCCATTCAACATTATCCAAAGACATAATAACAAAGTTGTAGGAGTAAAATTACCAGTACAAATATATTTAAGCCAAGTGCTTGCAAACCATTTTGAAATTTGTATCATCTAAAGGCACATCTTTATCAATTTGTGTCCATGAGTCTTCTGTAGAAATGGGTTTTCTTAAATAATAAGAAAATGACACCTCAAGACTATCTGATTCTTTTATGGCTAAACATAATGCCAATACTGAAGGGTAAAGTCACACTGGTATAATACCAATGCTTGCTTTGTTCATAATACTGCTAGAGATCAATACATGCTTGGTATTCTGTAAAACACCTATATTTCTTTCACAGAATATGCCAATAACTGTTTATTTCACAATGGAGAGTTGAGTTGTTCAGTTATTTTTTATAAAAAAATTATTATGATTTTACTATGCTCAGGGAAATTTATAATGCTTACATTTAGATTATGCACATGATGGATTGCATATTTTGTCTGAGGTAAATACAATCACATTGATGTAGAAAAAATATTAAACACATTAAAATTTAATACATATTTATTTCTTGATCTTCATACAGAATGTACTTAAAAGATTATTTGTCTTTGTGAATATATGTTTATATAATAGAATTCTCAGTTGAATGAAACAGATATTGATTCTAACTAATTTAACCATTGGGAGACTTGATATCACCTTTAATTTGATCAGTGAACATGTTCATAGTGGGGTCTATGAAAAGAATTCATGTCAGAGAAGAGTATCCTTACAAACCAAGCCTGTTTTTATTTTATATATTTTTATTTTTTTAATATATTTTATTGATTTTTTACAGAGAGAAAGGGAGAGGGATAGAGAGCCAGAAACATCGATGAGAGAGAGACATCGATCAGCTGCCTCCTGCACACCCCCTACTGGGGATGTGCCTGCAACTGGGATACATGCCCTTAACCGGAATCGAACCTGGGACCCTTCAGTCTGCAGGCCGATGCTCTATCCACTGAGCCAAACCGGTTTCGGCCCAAGCCTGTTTTTAGTAGTTAGCCTCAAAACAGTGTGCTAGTCTCATTAATCTTGCAATCTTATTTCCTCCAAGTTCCTATTCAAAACCATTATGTAGTCACTTACAGTGCATTAGTATAGATCCTTATCTCAATTCTTTTTATTTTCAGAAAAAATAACAATAATATACTCTGCTCACATGTATGGCCTCTCCATTTATAGATCACCTTTGCATTGAATTGAACCATAGCAACAATCCTCTTCTAGCTGATTTCAGCATTTCAAAAAGATTGATCTGTGAACCATATTCTAGGCCCTTTCCTTCTGCCCCCCCTCCCTGCAAGTCAACTAGTCATAGGCAATTGCCCTTGAAATTATTTATGGGAGAGGATACAAATTAATGTGCATCAACCTGATGATGGAATGCCAGTAGGTATTGTTATACGTCATATAACTTGGATATATCAGATAACATCCTAGTAGGTCAAATACCATGGACCTTAACAACATTCCATGACTGGTCATTCAATCTTTAAGTTCTATTACTAGACCAAGAGCTATTTTTCAAGAAAAAAAAAGCCATTTTTTTTCTAGAGGCTTCAAATCCTAGTGGACTACACTGTAACTCTGTTATCAGGGATTTCTAAGCCTCCTTACAGCATTCTTATCCATCACAGACATGCTGATATTCAGAACTTTAAGTGCTGAGTGGCAATGCTGCTTGCAGTTTTGCCCAAATCAACTGGAATGCATTAAGTTGCAAGTTATCCAAAGCTACGGATCTTTTAAACAATTTATGAGATGAATGAGAGCACTGAAATACTTTAATTTCAAAATACAAGGCAATTCACCTATTTCACAACTTTATTAATAGTAGAGTGTAGAATGTGGTATGGTTCTTTACTTTGGAGGGATTATCTAATATGTCACAGATAAATAAACAACTAGAAAATTCTTAAGGTTGCTGCTTATAAGTGTTATCTCAGAACTCTAGAATATATTTTGACAAAGAATTTAGAAACAGTTTTATAGGAATGTATAACATTATTTAACATAAGCAGTCAATTGTAGTGAAATGCTTTGTATATTTTTGATATTACAAAGGTATCTGGAATTTAAAATGTTTTAGAGGAAGGTAAACATTAGGACAAAGCAGGGCATGCATATTGCTATCTTTTTCAGGTAAAAATCAGTGTGGAGACCATGCCAGAGTATGCTGCATGTCCAAGGCCACTCTAAGCATGGAAATCATATACATATATATGCAAACCACCACTCCATTATACCCACCAGCCACTCTCACCAGCCAATCAGGAGTGAGTATGCAAATTAACTCAACCAAGATGGCTGCAGCCATGGAGAGAGCAGAGGAGGCTTGGGTTTCTCCGGCCAAGCTTTCTGCACACCCTGGCTGGCTGAGGCCTCCACTCTAGGCTACACTTTTCAATTATAGATGACAAATAATTCCCAACAAAAATGGTGACAACCACAGAGCTGAAAAGAGCAGGAGGCTAGGGTTGTCCCCAGTGATGGAAGAAGCCAAACTTCTGCAGCTTTGACCTGCCTTGACACCCACTTAAGACTACAAAGTTTCAATTATAGAAGATAAATAAGTTCCAACAGAAATGGCTGCCACCATGGAGGGAGCAGGAGACTTGGCTCTGCTCCAAACTACAAAGTTTCAATTGTAGAAGACAAATAAATACCAGATATTAGGGCATCTGCTTGGGTCGCTGGGGGACATGACCAGTCTGCAATCTAATACAGGTCCCTCGCCCAGGCTGCCCTGTGCCCCTAGAAAACCCCCACCCTGCTCTGGAACACCCTTCAAGGCAAACCAACTGGCCCCACCCATGACCAAGCCTTTATCCTATCTAATAAAAGAGTAATATGAATATTGACTATCACTCCAACTTTCAAAATGGCTGCCCCCATGTGGTCAAAGATCCTGCCCCCATGTGGACACAATGGCCATAACAAGATGGCCAGCAGGGGAAGGAAGTTGGGAGGGACCAGGCTTGCAAGGAGGGCAGTTAGGGCTATCAAGCCTGCAGAGGAGGGAAGGTAGGGGTGACCAGACTGATAGAGGAGAGAAGTTGGAGGTGACCACACCTTCAGGGAAAGGCAGTTGGGGTGGACCCAGGCCTGCAGAGGAGAGCAGCTAAGGGTGACCAGGCCTGCAGGGGAGGCCAGTTAGGGGCAAACAGGCTGGCAGGGGACCAGTTAGGCATCAATCAGGCTGGCAGGAGAGTACTTAGGTGGTGATCAGGCTGGCAGGCAGAAGTGATTAAGGGAAATCAGGAAGGCAGGCAGGTGAGCAGCTGGGGGTCAGCAGTCCTGGATTGTGAGAGGGATGCAGTCGGACATCTCTCCAGGGGTCCCAGATTGGAAAGGGTACATGCTGAGCTGAGGGACACCCCCTCCATGCACAAATTTCATGCACTGAGCCTCTAATATATATATATATTAATTTCACAGAGGAGAGAGGAAGAGAGAGGGATTGAAAAAGTAATGATGAGATAGATCCCCTCTACTGGGGATCGAGTCCACAAACTTGGCACATGCCTTGACCAGAATCGAACCCAGGATCTTCAGGCCAACACTCTATACACTGAGCCAAATGAACTAAAATTGAGTGTGGAAATTTTAATCAGTATGTTCAAGGCTAAAATGGTATACACAGGTGCAATTACATAGCAATCTCGTGTACTGCACTAGCATGTCCTTCAATAACCCAAATGATTGATGTCACTTTTAGTGGACAGGCTCTTTTGTCTAAGTAGTATTAAAGTATGTTATGTGGCTATTTGCACTCTGGGAGCTCAGTTATAGCTACTATGCTGAGGAGAGCTCAGATGAGGCTACTAAAAGAGGCTGTGGGTCCAGAGGTAGGGCACAGCTGCTCAAATAATAGCTCCTATGGATCCTTGTTAGAAATGGCTAGAGGACCACTGGCTTCTACCATAAATATTCTCTTATACATTACCACCCAGCATCCAAGAAGTTCCAGCCCCTGGCAGAGGGGCTTGCCTCTAATGTCAACGAGTTCTTGTATTTTTTAAAATATATTTTTATTGATTTCAGAGAGGAAAAGAGAGGAAGAGCAAAATAAAAACATCAATGATGAAAGGGAATCATTGATTGATTGACTCCTGCATGCTCTCTAGTAGGAATTGAGCCCACAACTCAGGCATGTGCCCTTGACTATAATGAATCCCAAGACTCTTCAGACTTTAGGCTGATACTCTATCCACTGAACCAAAACAGCTAGGGAAAAGTCAGTGAGTTTTGATATTTTCTGTTCCTTGGCCTAGAGATAAAAGTATTTTCCATCATAAAAATCATATACAATTGCCGAGGAATAAACTCAGATCACAAACAATAGCTGTGATTGCATTTGCAGGTAAATAATTTTCAAACAATCCAATAGACATTTTCAAATATAATCTACTAAAGGACTGGTGTACAACATTTATGCACTGGAGGTGGTGACCCTCAGGCCAGTTTGCACCCTCTCCAATCTGGGATTCCTAGAGGATCAGACCTAAATCACAGTCAGATATCCCTCTCACAATCCAGGACTGCTGGCTCATAACCACTTGCTTGCTTGGCTGCCTAATTGACCCTAACCACTCCCCTGCCAGCATGATTGACACCTAACTGCTCTCCTGCTAACCTGACCACTCCCAACAGTCCTCCCTTGCAGGCCTGGTCACCCCCAACTGGCCTCTCCTGCTGGCCATCTTGTGACAATGTGGTGGTGACCATCTTGTGGTGGCCATCTTGTGACAACATGGGGGCCACCATCTTGTGATATGGGGGCATGAGGTTCAATTTGCATATTGCCTCTTTATTTTATAGTATATATATACTGAAGAGTGAAACTGTGGTTGGGCATAAACATCAATATCCTTTAAGTATGACACTAATTCTTATAATCCTCTTCAAGTCATAGTATTGGAATTAATTTGCTCTTTATTATTTTGGTAAGGTGTGGGAGTTTCAAATCCTTCTTCTAGACTTTTTCTACCATCATAATAATTATCTCTGTGCCAAGATGACATTGTGGGTTTTCTTCTAGTTGGCAAAAATATCTATATATATAAAAGCTTAGGCAGCTGAGACCCATTTGGCTCAGTGGATAGAGAATTGGCTTGAGGACTGAAAGGTCCCAGGTTCAATTCTGGTTGGGGTCATGTACCTTGGTTGCAGTCATATCTCCAGTGGGGGCATGCAGAAGGCAGCTGATCAATGTCTCTCATTGATGATTCTGACTTTCTGTCTCTCTCCCTTCCTCTATGTAAAAAATCAATAAAATATATTAAAAAAAAAAAAAGCTTAGGCAAACATTAAGGCAGAATGACCAAATTACCAGAATAATCAGTCACTGTAACATGTACTGACAACCCCAATCAACTGACCAGGGCCTGCTGACCAACCTCCTGGTTTCTCCCAGCCAGCAGGCGCTGATCACCTGATGGGGAACAGGGAACAGGAAGTTGGTGGCAGCAAACAGGGGTGGAGCAAAGCCACGGCAGGTGAGGGTGGAAAGCAGGGCAGGCTGCCAGAAGGAAGGAAGGTCCTGACTGGCCAACCTCCTGTCCATCCACAGCTGACATGGCCCAACCACCCAATGTGGAACAGGGAACTAGGGGTGGGTGGTGGCCGACATGGGCTGCACAAGGCCAAGGCAGATGTAGATGAGGGTGGGGCCACCTGCTGATAGCCAGGGGAAGGAAGGTCCTGCCCAGTCAACCTCCCAGTCCCTGATGGCTTTTGAAGAACCTTTTTGGGGGGAGGCTTTCCTCACCCCCACTATCCCCCCGCACCCCCACAATGGTGCACAATTCAACTGCAATAGCTGCAAAGCCACCAAATCTCTCCCTGCACTCAATCAGACTGAGTCTGGCTCAGTGGTGTGGAACACCTCAACCCACTACCCATGGTGGGATGCTGATGGGACATGGACACAGAGGCTGGGAGCTAGACCACCAGCTCCCAGCAGGCTCTGTCCCTGGAAGCATCAAGCTTCAGATCTCTGACCTCATTAACTGAATCAGTGGTGGGGTGGAAAGTGTCCCAGGAGGATGAGGAAATGCAATTTGGGGCAAGTACCACAGGTGCAGTCCCCGTGACCTTCACCTCCCACATGTCAAGAGATAAATGTGGATTCTCAAAGAGGCAGCTCCAAAGAGCCACAGCTAGGGGGATGAGAGGAGTTACTCACTTCTGAAACCCCCACCCTTTGCTTTAATATTGCATGCTCCTTCCCTAATACATGTTGCTTAAAGTACATGATGGTTTGTATTTAGACATGCAATAAACACGGGAAAAAGAAAAGTTTTGTGCTTTAGAACAAAAGAGTCTGGAGTCTTTGAGAGAGGTCTCTTTCTCTCTTACACACACACACATACACACACACACACACACACACACTCATTCTTTCCTCCCATTTTCCCTGGCCTGGCAAATACTCAGAAAATTAACCTTAGCTCCTCAAAACCCACTCTCACTAGAGTGGCCCGTTTTTTTGTGTGTGTTTTTTCCTCTCCCAAGATTTTTTTAACCTCTGAACCAGCAGTCAGATATCTCCAGAGAGGTCCTGAATTAAGAGAGGGCACAGACCAAGCTGAGGGACCTGTGCATGAATTTCATGCACCAAACATCTAGTTGTTACATAATAACATTTAAAACAATGTTTAACAAGATTTAATTCATTTTATGATTAACATTTTTGCATACATTAAAAGCACATAAAATTTTATATCAAATTACACATATATGTGGTAAACAATGGTTTGTAGCTATCTGACAGTTCTGAGATTGAAAAATCTATGAATCAATGAGTCATATGAATAAGACAATTGAGAGTTTGAAGCAGCGGTCATCCTATCTAATAAAAACAATATGCAAATTGACCCCTCTGTTACACCCACAAGCCACTCCCATCAACCAATCAGGAGCAAGTTTGTAAATTAACTCAACAAAAATGGCTGTGGCCACAGAGTGAGCAGGAGGCTTGTGTTTCCCCATCAATGAAGGAAGCCAAGCTTTCTGCCCATCCTAGATGCTCTGGTCAAAGCTACAAAGTTTTAATTGTAGAACTTAAATAAATCCCAGATACCAGTGCCTCCACTTGGGTCACTGAGGGGTGTACCTTACCTGCAAACCACGACTGGCCCCTCGCCCAGACCACCCCACACCCTAAGGAAACCCCTACTTTGATTCAGGACACACTTCAGAGCAAACCAGCTAGCCCCCTCCTGTGCAACAGGCTTCTATCCTATCTAATAAAAGAGTGATATGCAAATTGACCATCACTCTAACACACAATATTGCTACCCCCATGTAGACACAAGATGGTCAGCAGGGAAGGGCAGTTGGGAGGGACCTGGTCTGCAAAGGAGAGCAGTTGGGGGCTATCAGGCCAGAAGTGGAGGGCAGCTGGGAAGGACCAGTCCTTCAAGAAAGAGAAGATGGGGAGGACCCAAGACTGCAGGGGAGAGCAGTTGTGGGGTACCAGGCCATTAGGGGAAGGCAGTTAGGGGTGACCAGGCCATTAGGGGAAGTCAGTTAGGGGTGACCAGGCCAGCATGGGAGGGAAGTTAGGGGCATATAGCCTGGCAGGGATCAATTAGGTTTTAATCAGGCTGGCACAGGAGTGGTTAGGGGTTGATCAGGCTGGCAGGTAGGTGAGCAGTTGGGAGTCAGCAGTCCTGGATTGTGAGAGGGATGTCCGGCTGCCCGTTTAGGAAATGGGCAGTTGGACATCCCTCCAGGAGTCCCAGATTGGAGAGGGTGCAGGCTGGGCTGAGGGACACCCCCCTCACCCCCTGTGCACGAATTTCATACACCAGGCTTCTAGTAGTACAATAAACCCATAGTTGGTTGTTCTTATTATACCGTCTTGCCACTATGGTATTATTCTATTAGAAGTTGTATATCTACTTGTTTAGAGTACTTTAGAGTGCATTTATTATTAACTGAGATAATTTTGTTCAATTACGAAAACAGAATACTCTTAATTCCAGATTTTCTTTTATGCATAAATAGAATAATATACTTTATACAGCATTTTGTGTTCATTCCTATACAATTGCCTGGTCAGGAAAATAGGTTTTATGTTTTAGATGACAACCTAAAATTAAAATACATTAAGTAATCAATTCTAATGTTGTGGGAATTGGAGTTTGTGATGTACTTCTTTCAAGAGAGGTAGTTTTTCCCATTTCTGTACCATGGGCAAAAATAAATACTTTCTTAAAATACGAATTTAATCTTATTGAAATTTTATTTAAAATGAAGTTTTGTTTTGTTATTCATGAAACTACTAATAAAGTTATACAATCTATTTTATTTACCCCAAGGAACAAGTAACATTAAATGAATATAATATTCATTGAAGTTGATTTGGAGTTTTAAAGATTTTTTTTTAAAGTATACATATATGTAGCTTTAGTCCTTCCCTAGTGATAACTACACTGTGTAATTATAAATTATAATGCACTCACTTCTTCATTGTGTAAATAAAAAGGTACGGAATGTGCATTCAGTTGGGAAATCAAATTGACTTTATTACACCATGGTGAAATAGAAGGAAATGCTACATATTTGCTGTTTTAAAAATATATTTAAATCTAAATTTTCATTTTGGGAAATATTCATTTCATCTCTCTACATGTTTAATAAAAGCAATTTATCCCCAAAATAATTATTTTGATCTCATTCTGAAATCCTAAGTAAATAGCTCAAATTTAATTGATGTTTTAATATGGAGAACTGAGGTATGATGAAATTAACATGAGTTCAATTTTGCTCCTGCCATTTATTTCCATGGATTTATTTTAATGTTTATGAAAACATTATAATACAGTATCTGTCAAACTGTGTCATCTTATCCTATTCAAATATACCATGCAGACATTCATGCATGCTTTTACACATTAAGTATCTAGGGTATAATATAATTTATATATAGTTTAAACAGTTATAGTTAACATATTTTAAAATGATCTCCTGATCCTTTTCTTTAAAAGCTATGTCATATAAAATTATCCAAGTATATTAAATCCACTTATCCTTCCACTATTTTTGAAAAACAAAAAAATATATACCTATATCTATCAACCTATCTATTTATATCTATCTAAAATCTATAATCACCCCTGACTCCTCTCACACTTCTTTCTAATTAGTGAGGAAATCAGGTTGACTATACCTCAAAATATACGTATTTAGGATCCAACATCTTACCACCACTTTATAGATGATCATATAGTTATCATTACAAACCTGTTAGTATGACCAGTTTAAGATGGTAAAGTAACATTTCTAATATTATTAAAAAAATAAAGATTATACTCAGCTATAAAATTTACTATATTTGTTATACTTTAAGTAAAATGACAGGTGAAATTGAGAAAGTACTCTTTCCACATTTATATAAGCACCTAACTCATTTGCTTACAACATTATCTAAGTGCATATTAATGAATACATTTTAACTCATTTCATGGTAAACATCTATTAAACATTTAAATACGCAGTTAATATTGGCACGAGGGTATTTTTTCCATAATGGCTTTTCTCATTATAACAATAGTTCTGCTATTCTCTCTTTATCACCCATAAAGCCTATTTTCTTTTTTATTAAATATAGTTTATTGATTTTTTACAGAGAGGAAGAGAGAGAGATAGATAGTTAGAAGCATCGATGAGAGAGAGACATCCATCAGCCGCCTCCTGCACGCCCCCTAATGGGGATGTGCCCGCAACCAAGATACATGCCCTTGCCAGGAATCAAACTGGAAACAAACTTGGGACCTTTCAGTCTGCAGGCCGACACTCTATCCACTGAGCCAAACCGGTTTTGGCAAAGCCTATTTTCTTGCATGTTCAAGTGATTCTCCAAAAGAAAGTTAAGGTTTTTTTTTTTTTTTTTTTCCTGTATAGAGACAGATAATTAATGTATTTTATTATGGCTATTTGGTCTCTGTTGCAAATATATATCACTTAAATTCTAGAGAGAAAGAACTCATGGATATAAATGAATGAGTGTGTGAGTCTGTTTTCCAAGAAATGTTATTTATAAAAGCAGGTGACAGATCAGATTTTGCCCATAGGCCATTGGCAGACAGTTCTATACCCCACAGGTTATGACAATTCCATGGAGACAATACTCAGAAAAAAAAATGTTGAATTAATATCTATATCACGTTAGTGAATTTATATACGTTTATAAATGTGGATGAGTTATGAATTTTTTAAAAGTATGCTATAATTAATATTTTATATCAGTAATTAAGTAAATAAACCAAATTCAGCCTCCTGAAAGATTATACTCAGTAATATATACCATAATATATATTTATAAGAGATTAGTTGTTGAAACATAGTTTATATCCCCTTAAATTTATTTTAAAATACATCAGCACATGCAGTGGGCTTATAGGATAATCTTTAAATTGACATAATAGCCATAAATCAGAAAAACAACCTGATATGCTAAAAGATCAAATGAGTTTCAGAGAACCACGATGGAGATGTAAGTAAACTCCAGTTTCTGCCACGTTCCACAACCACATCAAAATTACAACTAAAATACAGAACAACCGCCGAAACCGGTTTGGCTCAGTTGATAGAGCATTCATTGGCCTGCGGACTGAGAGGTCCCAGGTTTGATTCCAGTCAAGGACATGTACCTTGGTTGCAAGCATATCCCCTGTAGGGGGCGTGCAGGAGGCAGCTGATCGATGTTTCTAGTTCTCTATCCTTCTCCCTTCCTCTCTGTGGAAAATCAATAGAACATATTTAAAAAAATAAAATTCAACTAAAATACAGAACAACCATGATTCAGAACTACCTGAAATCTGGCTGAATAGAAGTCCTACAACTAGGGAAGTAAAGAAGAAAGTACACTGAACAGGCTAATCTGACACCCACATTTGGCATTATTTTAATCAGGAGGGAGATCTCTATGGCCTCCAGTGAGAAACAAAGGGGTGCCAGCTCCACAGTGGAACCCTCAGCCCAGGGCTCCAGAGCTGGGAAGAAAAGTCCCCTTAACTATGGGCTATAAAAGATAGTGCGGGTTGTGGCTGAGTGACAAGGAGGCTCCTAGAGAGACAACTTCTTAAAGGGCCCTTAGATGAACTTACAAGGTCCTACCTCCTCTGAGCTCCAGCTCTGGTCTGTGGATTTGGAGAAATCCAGGGACATATGGGAGGAACTGGACTGTCTGATATCAAAGAAGGAATTGGGGGTGGCTTTATTCCAGACAGGGGTGCTCATGGAGGTCATTGCCCCTGTGCTGGGTCCTCCCTCTTCACACAATTGACTGGCAGCCATATCTGAATCTCCACCAGTCTGGCTCACACTGTTCACTTCACTCTGATGATTCTCTGAGATCCTGCCCCATCCAATTTTCAGGTTTTACCCAAGCTATTTGCAGTGGCTTTTCCATATGAATGGCCTGTCCTGGCTCAGGCTTCAGACTTTGCGGGAATCTTTCAAACAAGATGCAGTTGGTGTCAGCATACCTCAAAGCTATCAATAAAAGGTCTCAAACCTGTCACAACCATCAACCTGTCTTGCATCATAGTTATGCCTGGCCTGGGTACATTCTAGCCTAATATAAACAGCAGTCATATGCAGATTTCTGTAGTTTCTACAAGGTGGCCTCAGGAACTGGCTGACTTTGTACCTCCCAGAAAGCTCCAGAGCCTGAATAGCCAATGTACAGCTTCAGACCACACAGAATTACAACTCTACATATTCACAAGTGACACACTCAAATGGCAGACTCGGTGAGCACCAAACCTCACCAAGTCCTGATCCATAGGGGAGTCTCCTGCATAGCAGCTCTCTCATTATATTCTCAGCTACTCCTCATAGCCAATTGGCCTGGAGATTAATTCCTCCCAATAACACCAATAGCATTGAAACTAAACTACACCATGATTGTACACAAAATCCATACAGGGAAGCACCTAGAAAACCCAGCTCAGGTGACTGGGGAGGCTGAATCTCTGGGCCCTACAGGACACCTAACATACAAGGCCACCCTACCAATTCCAGGAGATATAACAGCTCTACTTAATGCATAGAAATAAACACAAGGAAGCAGCCAAAATTCTGAGACAAAGAAACATGTTATAAATGAATGAAATGAAAGCAAGCAAACTACTGAATATAGAATTCAAAACAATGGTTATAGAATTACTCAAGGATCTTAATGAGTGCTTCAAGGGACTTAATAAGAGTTATAAGGGACTCAGTGAGACTTTCAAGGGTCTTAATGAGAAGTTTAAACACATTAAAAAGGACCAGTTGGAAATTAAATAATTCTACTTCTAGGTATACATACCAAGAAACCAGGAACACCAATCAGAAAGGACATATGCACCCCTAACTTCATAGCTTCACAATTACAATAATTAAGATTTGGAAATAGCCTAAGTTCCCATTAGCAGATGAGTGGATTAGAAAATGAGGTATATCTATACAATGGAATAATATGCTATTATAAAAAAGAAGGAACTCTTACCATTTGCAACAGCATGGATGGACCTGAGCATTATGCTAAGCAAAATAAGCTGGTTGAAAAAAGATAAATATCACACAAGCACACTAATTTGTGCAATATAATGAAAACATAAACTGATGAACTAAAGTGGATCCAGAGGTATAAAAGATATAGAAACATTGCACATATCATCCAACCTCAGAGGGAAGATAGGAGTGGGGGTTGAGAGATTAACCAAAGGACTTAGATGCATACATAACCTATGAACACAGACACTAGGGGAGTGAGGGCATATGTGGGGGGTGGGGATGGGAATTACTGGGAAGTGGTCAATGGGAGGGAAAGAGAGACATTTAATACTTTAAACAATAAAGATTTTTTAAAATATATTTTATTGATTTTTTACAGAGACGAAAGGAGAGGGATAGAAAGTCAGAAACATCAATGAGAGAGAGACATAGATCAGCCACCTCCTGCACGCCCCCTACTGGAGTTGTGCTCGCAAGCAAGGTACATACATGCCCCGACCGGAATCGAACCCGGGACCTTTCAGTCCAGAGGCTGACGCTCTATCCACTGAGCCAAACTGGTCTCAGCTAAACAATAAAGATTTTTTTATAAAACTATAATGAAAGTAAAAAATATCTAAGCAAAAGAATATAGCAAATCAATTCCAAATAAACTGTTAAAATTTCCTTCAATAAACAAAATAAATTAAACATACACTAACTGAAATTTATATATATAAAAGCCTAAGCAACTGAATGACCAAATGAACATTCAACGGGTCATTATGATGTACACTGACCACCAGGGGCAGACACTCAATGCAGGAACTGCCCCAAGGTGGTCAATGCACTCACACAGCCAACCTCTATGGTCCATCCCACTGACTGGCCAAACCTCCTATGGTCACTCCTCCCTGGCCAGCCAGTCCATTAGTCCTGATTGGGGCAGACAGCCAACCTCCCACAGCCCCTCCCTCCCAGCCAACCTACCATTACCCCCTATTACCCCCAATCACTGGCCAGGCTGAGAGACCCCATCCATGCACAAATTTGTGCACTGGACCTCTAGTAAAAAATAATTACAGTTTTCGACATTAGAGTAGAGGATTCCAATAATAAAATCAATGAGGAATTTGAGGAAGCAAAAAACACCCAATCAGAAGAGTAAAGTGCCAGAAAGAAAGAGAGAGAAAATATTGAAAACCTATTTGAAGAAATAATAACAAAAAATTTCCTGGACTTATCAGTAGCCTGATAAGTCCAGGAAGTGCAGAGAGTCCCAAACAAGGGGAACCCAAAGAGCACTACACCATGACACATCATAATTAAAATGCCAAGGGTTAAGGACAAAAAGAGAATCTTAAAAGCAGCATGAGGAGAGCAATTAGTTACCTTCAAGAGAGCATCCATATGACTGTCACCTGATTTCTCAACAGAAACTTTGCAGTCCAGAAGGAATGGTAAGAAATATTCAAAATAGTGAATAGCAAGAACCTATAACCAAGATTACTCTGTCCAGCAAAGCTATCATTCAGAATTAAAGATCAGATAAAGAGCTTTACAGACACACACACACACAAAAGCTAAAGGAGTTCATCACTACCTAACCAGTATTACATGAAATGTTGAAGGGTATTTTTTAAAAAAGAAAAGAAGGAGAAGGAGAAGGAGAAGGAGAAGAAGAAGAAGGAGAAGGAGGAGGAGGAGGAGGAGGAGGAGGAGGAGGAGGGGGAGAAGGAGAAGGAGGAGAAGGAGAAGGAGAAGGAGAAGGAGAAGAAGAAGAAGAAGAAGAAGAAGAAGAAGAAGAAGAAGAAGAAGAATGTATTTATATAAAAGCTTATCTGACTCTCACAACTGAATGAACAACCGAATAGGCTACATGGGGTGACCAGACCATTAGGGGAGTTAGTGAGGGGCAACCAAAGGACCAAGCAGCAGGCTTCATCCTAATGCTAAATGGGCAGTCAGACAGCCCTCTCACAATCCAGAACCCCTCGCCTGCCTTCCTGCCTGCCTGTCTGGTCATTCCCTAAACACTCCTGTCCCAGTCTGATCAATGCCTAACTGCACCCCTGCCAGCCCGATTGTCCCTAACTTCCTTCCCCTGCTGGCCTGGTTACCCCTAACTGCCCTCCCCTGCCAGCCTGGTTGCCCCCAACTGCCCTCATCTGATGGCCTGATTGCCCACAACTGCCTTCCCCTGCTGGCCATCTTGTGGCAGCCATATTTGAACACCTGGGGGCAGCCATCTTGTGTGTTGGAGTAATGGTCAATTTGCATTTTACCTCTTTATCATATAGAAAATGCATTATTTGTGGACAGACAATTAGGTGGTGAAGGCCTAGGGTGGAGTGGGAACAAGGTCAGGGGAGGCAATGGGGTTTGAAAAGGGGGACATCTGTAATACTCTCGATAATAAAGATTTCAAAAAAATCCTATATAATAAAGATATTATATGCAAATTAACCCTAATTCCAACACAATACGGCTGCCACCAGGTGGTCAACTGCCCTATTTGGTCATAAGATGGCCACCACAGGAGAGTAGTTGAGGTGGGGGGGACTAGGTTTGCAGGGGAGGGCAGTTGTGGACCATCAAGCCAGCAGGGATGGGCAGTTGGGGGGGACCAGACCTGCAGGGGAGGGCAGTTGGGGACAACCAGGCCAACAGGGTAAGGCAGTTGGGTGTGACCAGGCCAGCAGGGGAGAACAGTTAGGGGCAATCAGGCTGGTAGGGGAGCAGTTAGGCATCAATCAAGATGGCAGGGAGGTAGTTAGGGTGCGATCAGGCTGGCAGGCAGAAACAGTTAGGAATAATTAGGCAGGTTGGCAGGCAAGCGATGGGGAGCCAGTAGTCCTGGATTGTGAGAAGGGTCCCAGATTAGAAAGGGTGCAGGCTGGGCTGAGGAACACAACCCCCCAATATGCATTAATTTTGTGCACCAGGCATCTAGTAAAATAATAAAGGATCAAATGAGTTTCTTTAATTTTATGAATGGTTTAGAGTAAATATAACCCATTTCCACAAGCTATGTTCAGACCACACCTTTTTTTTTCTTTTGAAATATTAAATAGAAGAGTAGTTTTGAATTTTCTTGAACATTAAACATGACAGAGATATTTTACATATTAGTTTTTAATAATATTATTGACAGAGCATTCTACAATCTTTAATAGCTGAGTGTACTTAATATGATTATTTATGTGCTTAATATGACATAACCTACGGGCATGTATTTATGACAACTATCTAGTTTTGTTACTGAGGATGTTATAAGCACCATATTTTTAAATATAGAAAATAGAATAGCCAAATGCAAGGCTTATGAACTGTGAAAAATAAGCCAGCAGTTCATATACCCATGAGTATGGATTAGTTACTATGTATTTCAGTCCTTTAATTTTGTATATGATTTGTATAAAAAATCCTGGGTGTTAAGTCAATGTTATTCAAGGATTACAGGTCATCAGACTTCAAAGTTGTTATCTTGGCTAGCTAAAAATTCTAAAATTACTTGCCAAGTTCTAAGAACTAACTGTTTAATTCCTGATCTGTGTGTTATTCAACAACAAAATTGGATAGAGTAGAATATTGGCAAATTAATTCTCAGAATAAACAATTTTATGTATATGGAGATTTATAACATATTGAATTGTTAAAAAAAAACTTTATTATTAATAAGTGTTTCTTAGTTTCATCTTTAACATGTAAAATGCTTACAATTAATTTAATAACAAGTACTCATTAATTAACATGATGCTACATTATGAATTTAGAGTACAAATGTATTGTGTAATGATGACATTGATACAGTTCTTATTAGAATTTTATTTTTTTAGAAACCAAAGGGAAATTTTCTATTCTCAAAAAGAGCCAGTGATAATTATATTTTCATATTTTGCCTCAAGTTTGCAGGATAAATATTCCCAATTCATGCACAGGGAGGTGTGTCCCTCAGCTCAGACCCACCTTCTACAATCTGGGACCCCTCGAGATTCCTAAACAGGCAGTCAGACATCTCTCACACAATCCAGGACTCCTAGCTCCCAACTGTTCCCCTGCCTGCCTGCCTGCCTTATTACCCCTAACTGCTTCTGCTTGCCAGCCTGATCATCCCCTGACCACTCCCCTGCCAGTTTGATTAACACCTAATTGCCCCCTTGCTGGCCTGTTTGCCTCTAACTACCCTCTTCTACAGGCCTGATTGCCCCCAATTGCCTTCCCTTACAGGCCTGCTCTCTCCCAACTGCCCTCCCCTGCTGGCATGATTGCCCACAACTGCCCTCTTCTGCCGGCCATCTTGTGGTGGCCATCTTGTGTCCATACGGGGGCTGCTATCTTTGACCACACGGGGGTGGCCAACTTGTGTGGTGGAGTGATGGTCAATTTGCGTATTACTTCTTTATTATATAGGATACTTAGCTGAATATTGAGATTAAGCATATACACTATAACTAGAATTTACTCTTAGGGGACACTTCCTTGCCTTCCACATTTGCACTCCCTCTAGCATTATCTGAGACTTTATAGGCTCTACATACTTGAGATGTTGTCAAGACTTAATTATTCCTATTCTGTTATTTTAATTTTATATAATCACTGAAGCTGATCATCTTTTTTAATGTTTGTTGATACACTTTTAAATGGATAAAAATATTTCATCCATTAAAGCTTTGAGGTAGATCTTATTTTGACTAGAATTATAGCATTGCTACCTCATTATTGACAATGACCAAAACTTGAGGAAGGGACAGAAGAGGGAGAAATTGAGGCATGTTCTTATATAATTTTACTCTAATATTCTGTTACTTCTTAGATCTTCTGTTCCACTGGTTTACAGGTATTAGAGGCCCAGTGAAGTTTTCATTTTGAGAAAGCATAACCATATACATATAATAAGTTTTGTAATGTCAAAATAAGCAAAGCATAAATTAGATCTCTTACATACTACATTATTTTATATATTGGTCTTCACCTATTTTATTTTAGAATCTTTATTGTCCTCTGGTCAAAACTAAATTTTTAAGTTTCCCAGGCCATTATCCTACTAACATTCATAAACACAATCAATGTTGGAGGATAAGGTGGGAGGCAAGAACCATACCCTTTAATTTAAAATTGTGAGAGATTATTTAGTAAAAGCCAAAACTAACTTTCCCATTCAGATACCTGAAGTACTTCATAAAATTCAGCTTATCTTCTTTACATTCATCATTTATTTCAGGACATTTTGTATGTTAGTGATTAGATTTATTTCCTTTTAAATAGATCTGTCCCAAGCACCAATATCTTAAACACATTTGCTACCTGAGATATTATCAACAAATTTTATCACATATTCCCTTGTCTCTCTGTTGCCTCACATCCCAATTCAGATTCTTCTTGGCTCCATATTTCCTCTTTAGCTTAGCCTGAGAACGCCACATTTGACCTGGCATTAACTCCAGCTATATCTTTGACTTTCTGGAACTCCATTTTCAATCTTTAATGCATCTTTAATTTCCCTTAATTTGGTTCCTCTCTTGGTTTTCCTTTTACATATTTACAACTCTGAGTTCTTTATCTCTAATGTTGGACATTTCCTGCCAGCCATCATGGCTCAATGGAGCATCAACCCATGAACTGGGAGGTCACGGTTCAATTCCTGGTCAGGGCATATGCCCAGGTTGCAGGTTCGATCCCCAGTGGGGCATGCAGGAGGCAGCTGATCAATGATTATCTCTTATGATTGATGTTTCTATTTCTCCCTCTTCTTTCCTTTCTGAAATCAATAAAAATTTGTTTTAAAAATTGGACATTTCCTAAAGTTATATATATCTTGTTCCTTTCTTCTTTATACTTTCAAAGCTGTCTCTTCTGATCTGGTTCTGATCTGTTCTTAAAATGTACATATCACAACAATGTAGAGAATATAAAATTGTTTTTCAATTCAAATACTAAAACACAAGTCTCATCCTTTGTTCATATAAAATGAAACATTTTTTTCAGATTCACATATGATGAAAATAGTTTGTTTCAATGTAGTAATATCTTGTTGTGGCATATTAAGCACACCAATTTGTTAGTCATGTAATAGTTATACATACAGGAGTTTTATAGTCAAACTAGAGGCCCAGTGTATGTATATGTACACGGGTGGGCTCTCTAGGTGGTCTGTGGGGACTGGGCTGAAACCTGCAGTCCAACACTGCCTGCAGCTTCTACCTGCTGCTCTCACACATCTCAGCCCCACTGTACCTGCCATGGGCTCCCACCCAATTAATCCCCATCAGGAGAGGCTCATGCTGCAGCAGAAATATTCTCCAGCTGTTAGCCCTACATTTGATGCCCTCCTGAGTGGAGTAGCCTGTGGGATTAGGCTGAAACTGGCTTTTTAACATCCCCCAAGGGATCCTGGATTGCCAGAGTGCACAGGCCAGGCTGAGGGACCCCACTGATGCACAATCAGGTTGGGGAGGAGCGAGAGGAGGGTTTCAGGGTGTATCCCATCTCAGTGCTGATTCAGCCAAACCCCACCAGTAAGCTAACCTACTGTTTGGATTGTCTGCCCCCTGGTGGTCAGTGCACATCATAGTGACTGGTAGACCAGTTGACTGCTCCCTGGTGGTCAGTGCACATCAGAGCAAGTGGTTGAGTGGCCTTAGCATACTATTCGCATACTATGCTTTGACTGCTTGAACAGCCGACCAGCCACTGGACAACTTAGCATATTAGGCTTTTATTATATAAGATATGCTTGTGCCATTTGCTACCTAGGTCATCCTAATAAAGTTAGAATCTCAAATAAGCCCAGTGTTTCCCATTTCTGAAAATGGGGAAAATAAAACTGGTAGAGTGTGATAGTGTGCATATAAGTAAGTTATTAGTAACTCACAGAGTTGGTGCAGCAAATTCCTGAAAATCAAGCTACCAGCCACATAAAAAAACATTTATTTTATATCTCTCTACCAATTTTTAAAATGTAAAAACCACACCTGAAGGCAGCCTTTAGTCCATTGAGAATTTAGAAATATATGGCTTTCACTTTCCCTAGGTCCTAGGTAATTTATTATTTAATTCCTACGGAATTAAAAAATGCAAGGACTAGGGGCCATACTGTTAGGTATATTGCATAATGAGTGCAAAACTCATCTTACATGCAGGATATGGCTGTGATTTGAAATATGACATTAAGAAGTAATGTTCTGTGTTTTCCTAATGTGAATCTTCCCCAAGAAATTATGGCTGTGATACATTTCTGAGCTCCTAGTTGAAGATTAATGTTTGTTGTTGTTTAATTTGAACTGATTTGATATAACTGCTTTTAAAGTTGAATGTACCATATTTACACAATTGTTATAACACAGTTTACACAATTGTTATGACAAGTAATATTTAAAAAGTAAAACCTTTTTCTCTTTTAAAGAAAAATGTTTGTAACTGACACATTACATGACTGCCTCCCTAAAATTTATTGTATGCTTAGATTATACATATTGTTCTAAATGTAAAATGGTTAAGTCAGAATGAATACAAAGCTGCATTTACTTTTTATATATGTAGTTTGTTGCTTTATTCATTTTAATAAACTAGCATCCTGAGTAGGGATAAATGGTAAGCATTTGAAAATCTGATTAATTTGCTTTAATTTTGCAAGATTTCACATACTTAGATCAGCTTGCAGTCTCTTAAGTTACCCAGGAACCTGAACCATCATTTTCTGAAGCAAGATGGATGCTTACTCTGTTTGGGGTGCACTTAACATGGCAGCAGTCCTGACAATGTAAGTTACCTCCCTCTGGGTAGAAGGCTCAAGTGTATACATAGATCAATGAACTTCCTCAGAGAGTGATCACTGGACAGATTCTTATTAGTCAACCTATTCACTTAATTAAAGATGACTAATCATATTGTATTGTGAAGAACTCTCTTAATTATTAATTTGATCCAAAGAAAACAGAGGAGTCAATTCACCTTAGCTACTGAAACTGTGCAGAGACCTGGACATTTTGCTTTGCTATGCATTTACACTGGGTAAGTATGGAGATGGAATATAAATTTTTGGCTATTGTGTTCTGTCTAGGTGCCTTTAAGATTTAAGGCTTATAGAATCTGAAGCTAATTGATGGAAAATTTACCTTCTTCCAGAGTGTATTTTGCAAAGTGATTGTAAAGTTGCTTGCTGAATGCAAAATAGATTTAGTGGATAATCTGGATTGTGTTGACTTTAGAAATACTCTTAGTTAAACATAAACTAATTATAGCAGAATTTTATTTTAACATTATGTTACCTTGTGAATATTTGAGTTGACATTGATATAAAAATACTATTTTTTCAAATACTTATTTTTAAAGAAATGTTCAATGAATGTAACATGCTTAATTTGAAGTGCAATCCTTTGTTTTTGCTGGTTAGCTATTTGAACAAAAAGGTATACTATATGTAAGATAAAGATTTTTAAAACTCTTCAAAAATGATGTTTAATTCTGTCAAATTTCTAACATATTGTTAGTTATACTATTGTATCTCTAGAATGTCTTATAGGTGTGAATTAAGAACATTATCTGCAGGGAATTTGTCTTAAATCTGTTTTCAGAAGGTACGCTCTGTTTTGCTTCTTAAGAGAGTCAGGAAAAAAAAAAGATTCTAGTTTAAATCATATACTTATTTTAAAAATTAAGGAAATGTGGTAGTAAACTAACAAAATTTAAAAATAAGCCCTGCCCAGCCAGTGTAGTTCATTGATTCACCATCCATCTCTGAACCAGGAGATCATGGTTTGATTACTGGTCAAGGGCACAGGTCTGGATTTCTGGCTATATCCCTAGTAAGAGCATGTAGGAGGAAAACAATCAATGATTCTCTCTCATCATTGATGTTTCTATCTCTCTCTCCTCCTACCTTCCTCTCTGAAATCAATAAAAAAAAAATATAAAGATAGTACCTAATCCAAACTTTCAGGGAAAATAATAGATTGCATTAAGTTAATTAGATATCCTATCTAATAAAGAGGGAATATGCAAATTGGCCATCACAGCATTACCAAGATTGTGGTGCCCATAACCACAAGATGGCAGCACCCAGTTCCCTCAGCCCCACCAGAGTCCTATAATCCTTTCATCCCAGCCAGGGGGGCAGCAGGTGCACAGTGTGGCTGGACCCACCCTCAGCCCCACAGCCACCCAGGGTAGGCCCAAGGCACAGGAAAGCCTCAGAGGTCAGCTTCCCAGCTGATGCCCAAGGAGTAGGCAAGCCTTGTATGTCGGCTGCCCAGCTGCCTCAGGCTGGCCTGAGTAGCAGGCAAGCTTTGGATGGCAGCCTCCCAGCCGATGCCCTATGAGCAGGCAAGCTTCAGATGGAAGCTGCCCAGGGCCACCAGAGGCACAGGAAACTATGGCCGGCTGAGACTTATGCTGCCAGCGGTGGCAGCAGCAGAGGTGTGATGGGGGCATTGCCTTCCCCAGATCACCAGGTCATCTCCCACCTCTGAGGGCTCCCAGAGTATGAGAGGGTACAAACTAGGTAGGCCAAGGTATGCCACCAGTGCACAAATCTGTACACTGGGCCTCTAGTATTTTTATATATTTACTAGAGGCTCGGTGCACAAAATTTATGAACAAGGCGGGGGGGGGGTCTCTCATTCCAGCCTGCACCTTCTCATATCAGGGACCCCCTCAAGGGATGTCTGACTGCCTACCAGGATTGGGCCTAAATGGGCTATTGGACATCCCTTGCACAGTCCGGATGCTGGCTCCCAACTGCTCAGATGCCTGCTTTCCTGGTTGTCCCTAACTGTTTCTGGTGCCAGCCTGATCACCCCCTAATCACTCCCCTGCCGTCCTGATTAATGCCTAACTGCTCCCCTGCCAGCCTGTTTGTCCCTAACTGCCCTCCCCTGCAGGCTTGGTCCCCCAACTACCCTCCTCTACCAGCCTGGTCACTCCTAAGTATTCTCCCCTGCAGGCTTGATCACCCCCAACTGTCCTCTCATGCTGGCCTGATCACCCACAACTGCCCTCACTTACAGGCCTGGTCACCCCCAACTGCCCTTTTTTGCAGGCCATCTTGTGGTGGCCATCTTGTGTCCACATGGGGGCAGAATCTTTGACCACATGGGGGCAGCCATCTTGTGTGTTGGAGTGATGGTAAACCTGTATATTACTCTTTTATTAGATAAGATATAGGCCTGGTGCATGGGTGGGGACCAGCTGGTTTGCTCTGAAGATTGTCCGGGATCAGGGTGGGGGTTCCCTTGAGGCATAGGGCAGCCTGGGCAAGGGGCCTGTGGTGGTTTGCAAGCTGGCCAGGCCCCCAGGGACCTAATCAGAGACCCTGATATCTGTTATTTATTTATCTTCTATAATTGAAACTTTGTAGCCTGGAGTAGAGCCAAGTCTCCTGCTAGTTTTTGTGACAGCAGCCATTTCTGTTGGGATGTATTCATCTTCTATAATTGAAACTTTGTAGCCTTAATCAGAGACCAAGGCAGGCCAGGGTATGCAGAAAGCTTGGCTTCCTCCAAGCTTCTTTGGTGAAACCTAAGCCTCCCTCCTGCTCTCTCTGTGGCTGTAGCCATCTTGGTTGGGTTAATTTGCATACTTGCTCCTGATTGCATGGTGGATGTGGCTGGTGGGCATTTCTTGTTGATGTAGTGGAGTGATGCTTAATTTGCATATCACTCTTTTATTAGATAGGATCTTACAGATTAACAGAAATATTTTATGAAAACAGAACCAAATTATATATATTTTACTTAGTTTTACACATGATGAACAGAAAGGTGGTTCATGGAACACAGCTTCAGCACCTTGAATGCATGCCTGCTGCCCTTCTCAGTCTATTTCTAACCTGAGTCCCAGCATTGCTTTAGATATATCATCATGATGTTAGAAAAGTCATGGGCTCTTCTCTAGACTAGAAGGAGACAATTGTCACCAGAGGACCAAAGCTAGTGATCAACTGTGTAAAGCCCTAAAGGAAGAATAAGACAGCATTTCTGGAGATATTTTGTCTCTTGGAGATAGCTATGAACAAGAATGACTCTAGTCTGAATGAAAGACCTGTTAATGTCTCTAATCCCAGTGGTCACAGGGCTGAAAAACAGGAATTGTTCTCTCTACTCCTGCAGCTGCTGCCAATGGGAATTTGTAGGTCATAAAACCAAGGAACAAAGGGAACCATTTTCGCTATTATTAAATATTCCCAAAATATTTATTTATTGCAGTGTGTGAACATTTTCATACATGGTCTATAATTATGACAGTTTATATAGGATACATATTTAGAAATGAATTAGAGAGATTTCTAGCTTCCCTCTAATATTAACCACCTCCTTTTTTAAGGTAGCATGCGAATTCCTGATATTTAGCTGGTATATGGTCCCTCCAAATAAAAGTATAAGTTAGCCTAATTTGTATTTTATGTGTAACTAAGTACTAGCGAAGAAAAATGAGGTCATGTATTTTCTTGACAAGTTGGTCTCAAATAAATTGGAATCTTACTCAGTATTAACCTTCACTGGTAAAATCAAATCCTCAAATAATAAATTGCAAGGAATTGTGAAAAATCATCAGGATTTACAATGTGACTTCCTGAGATGTTTCTCACTCATCAGACTTTATCACTATTTATTATTTTATTTATTATTTAAAAATTTATTTTATCACTATTTATTATTTTATAATTTTATTATTTTATTTATTATTTAAAATTAATCATCTTTATTTTTATATTTAAAATTTATCTTTATTGTTGAAAGTATTAGAGATGTCTTCTTTTTTTCATTTGACCACCGCCACATTGCCCCAGCCCCAGGTACTCCTCTCAGGCCTTCACCACATTATTATCTGTGTCCCTGGGTTGTGCATATATCGATATATTTTCCTCTCCCCCTAGTTCTCTACCCTGATCTTCTTTCCTCTGAGATTCTTCAGTCTGTTAAATGCTTTGATGTCTCTGGATCTATTTTGTTCATCAATTTATTTTGTTCATTAAATGCCACACATGATTAAGATCATGTAATACTTGTCTTTCTCTGACTGGCTTATTTTGCTTAGCACAATGGTCAGCAAACTCTTTAGTAAAGAGAGCCAAATATGAACAGTACAATGATTGAAATTTATTTTGAAAGCCAATAACTGACTTCTGCACATGGGCCACAAAGTTTAAATGACACTGTACATGCACACCCACATGTGGTATTTTGTGAAGAGTCACACTCAAGGGGCCAAAGAGCTGATGTGGGTCGTGAGCCACAGTTTGTTGGCCACTGGCTTAGCATAATATTCTCCAGGTCCCTCTATGCTGTTTAAATGTATGATAATATGTGATGTATGCACACACATTTCCTACACAGAAAAGAGTCATTTCAGTTATGAAACATTTTCATTTTATATTCAGAAAGTGATAGAACTTCAGTGATAATTTCCAGAAAGCCATTTCCCATAAATCCATACATTTTGTGTTTGTATCTTATAATCAATCCCAGACAACCTGTTAAGTATCTTCCGCTAAATGTGTCCCATCCATACAGACTCTTGCTAGCAAATATCATTAGTTTGCCTGCCAGGAAGTCTGATTAACATGCTTAAAAATACATTAAAGCAGGTCATCTGCTTTCTTTCTTTTCTTGAATATAAATTACATTCTTAACTCTTTCTTTCCCAGATATATAAACAAGCAGTCTTTCAAAATGTTTGTCAGTCTCTTTAACATTAGAGATTATTCTTCATTCTTCCGCATTTCAAGTAGAATCCACTTGTAGTATATGGAAACCCAAAAGTCATTTTGATCTTTGATATGACCCTGAGAATTAAAACTTTGCCAAGTAGAGAAACACAAACAACTGTTTATATTCCTGTGTTTTGAAGTGGCATGCCAGTGCTAGCATGCCTACTCTTGCTTTTTATATAAGAGTAAACTTCTATCTTATATAAACACATTTTATAAGTGACTCTAGTGATGAAAAAAATGGCATCTAGAAGTAGACTGCTGTACATGGCAGAATCAAATTATGTGACATCAAAATAACAGCAGCAAATTAAGTACTCAAGTCTTGCCTGTTGGCAATCTGAAAATGCTTGTTATATAACGGAAGTTGTATCAGCACATTATTGGATAGAGTCAAAAGCACCATTAAGGAGAAGAGTTTGTCTTGGTTGTCTATTTTTAGTCACTTCTAATAAAGTCCTTCAATAGAGAAGTATTTAGCTAGAATTAGACAGACTTCAAATGAAGATAGAAAGGAATGGAAATTTGCTAAAGAAAGCATACTCTGTTGCTAAATATAATGTAATTTGAATCCTTGATGATTGATAAAATGGCTTCTGTTTCCCAAACCATATTTTTTATAAATTTTGATTATAAATCAGAAGACTTAGCAGATAGAAAAATACTTGTAGCTAGTTGTTACTTGATTTTGCCAAACAATTGTAATTCGATATAATATATGCATTTTCTAGGAATAACCATAAGTAAAAATGTCATTAAAATGCATTTCCCTATTTTTCTACTGGTTGAATATAAATACAATTGCTAGAGCTTCCACAAAAGTTTTCACAAACTTAAAAGTCATAAACCTAAACATACTAAAAGGGCAATTAAGATCAGAATTATTTGAAAAATATTTAAGTTTCTCTTAGTATTTTTGATTAGCTAATTTAGAAAAAAATTAAAAACCTAAAAATCTGAGTAATATCTATCATTACAAGAGATTAAAAACAATGTGAAATTAGAAATTTGATGACACAATTAAGTACTCAAACTAGCTTTTACTATATTTCTAAAAATTTTAATTAATTAATTTGTTAAGCCTACCTTGGGGTATTTTATTTTATTTTATTTTTTGAGAGAGTGGGAGGGAGAGAAGGGGGAGGGGAGAAAAAAAAAAACACCTGTGTGAGGGAGATACATAGATTGGTTGCCTTCCATACATGCTCCAGTTGGAGGGCTGGGTAAATCCTGTAAAAGAGGTATGTATCCCTGACTGGGACTGGAACCCACAGCCCTTTGGTAGGTGGGCTGGTGCTCTAATTATTGAGCCCTGGTGACTGGGGCATTTTAACAAATATATTTTTATTGATTTCAGAGAGCAAGGGAGAGGGAAAGATAGAAACATCAATAATGAGAGATAATCATTGATCAGCTGCCTTCTTCACACCTCCTACTGGGGATTGAATCTGCAACCTGGGCATGGACACTGACCAGGAATCAACTATTGTCCCCTGGTTCCTAGGTCAACACTCAATTGTGACATCAGTTATTTTAGGTGTCCTATTTTTTTCTTCCCTTTTCCCACCTCCATCCACTCATCCTTCCTCTCCCCTTCACCAAACGATTTTCAGTGTCCATGGAATATGCATATGTGTTCTTGAGCTAATCCTTTCTTTATCCAGTCATCTCTCAGGCACCAGCTAGTATGTTCCATGTCTCCATTTCAATTTTGTTAATCAGATTATCATGTTCATTAAATTCCACATATAAGTGAAATCATAAAGTATTTGTCTTTCTCTGACTGGCTTATTTCACTTAGCATAAAACTCTCCAGGTTAATACATGATTTTAATCTCATAGTGTCTCCTGAACTCTAGGTATTTTGAGTTTTTATTTTCAAGGTTTCACAGGTCCAGAAGTTAAGAGAAAAAATCTAGAGCTCCCCCAAGTTTGGGATTCTAATTGCAAACTAATCAGAATTTAGGATTCAATGAGTTATACCCTTTGTGAAAGGTAAATAAAAATAATGAAGGGATTAGCCAAAGAATATAGATGCATCACTTACAGACACAGACAATAGTGTGGTGATGGCCAGAGGGAGAGGACAGCAGAGGCTGGATGGAGGTGAGAAAAGTGGGTGATGGGGACATCAGTAACTGCTGTGGTTCTTGTTCCAGCATTAAGAAGAGTTCAGCAATCTGGAGAAAGGCTGTGCATAGATTAAATAAGAGTCCAAAGATGAAAGATAATTTTGAAAGGCATTGAGGGTCAGAGGAGCTTTAGCTAAAGGAGCTAACTTATCCTTGTCTCAGGATCTCTTGTTATTTATTAACACAATTTGTCCTAAAACAAGGTGGAGACATACATTTCAAAGGGTAGGGTATAGAAACATTGTCATAATGGGGGATAGCCTACAACTCTTCAGGTGTTTGGCCAATAGGAGGCGTTAACACATAGATTAAGATGCCCTGAGCGGTCTGGCAGCAAATAATCATCTTTTTCAGGTAGTGGGAAATGCCTTTAGCCATTACCCAGCAGGTGATAACATACATGAGTCAGCCCTTGTTGAATCCCCAACTTCTATCAACCTTTTGATGAAACTCTTGCAATCATGACATGCTGGAACATTACCCAGCAAGTAACAGTGTTTACAATAAACATAAACTTAAAATAATTAAAATAAATTCATAATACAAGGATAGAAAGGAAACTCTCTTCTCAATGATTTTGTATGGATTGGTGCTGGAGACTATAGCTTAACAGGACATTTATAAACAAATCACTTCTCAGATGTGTTTATGTCCTAAATCCATTCTACCTTGTGAATGAAGGGAGTCATGGGTAGAATTTAGTTGAAAATATTCCTGATTAGAAAGATCTGAATGTACATTCTTTCAAGAGGAAAAACAAAAAACAAAAAAAACAAAAAACTTCAGCACACGGCAAAATCACAAAATAATCATAGAAACAAGGATAGTGTCTCCACCATAAAGTTAGGTTATATATCAGACAAAAACATTATTTTTATAGATTTTATTTATATTGATCATCTAATAAATATCATAAAATAATCACGTTAAGTTGTTTTAATGAAAGTGTACCTTTAAAAGTTGAACAAGAATCAAGAGATAACAATAATAATAAAAATGTATTTAAAAAAAACTTCATTTAAAGCTTTTAATATATGTCATAATAATCTATATTATAAGAGGGAAATATGGTAATTGTCATCATTCTGTGATGCCCACAGCCAATCAGGAGAGAATATGCAAATCAGCAGGACAAAGATGGTTGCAGCCTCGGAGCCAGCCAGAACAGGCAGGAGGCCTGGATCACCCCCAGCAAAGCTCCCCACTTCCCTGGACCAGCCACCGAAGGAGGGTCCTGTGGGTAGTGGATACTGATCAGGCCAGAGCAAGAAGGAGGCTTGGGTTGGCCCAGGTGATGGAGTAAGTTGGGTCTCCTGGGCCAGCTGCCAAGGGAGAGGCCTGAAAATGGCGATCAGCCCCTCACCCAGGCTGGTCATTCTTCCCCCCCCCCCGCCCCGGCAGTGAGGACCTTCCCCACAATGGGGGAAAGGCTGGCCTGTAAACCACCACAGGCCTTCACCTCTGCCACCCTACCTCCCAAGTGAACCTGCACCCTGATCAGGGACACTCTTCAGGGCAAACCAGCCAGCCCCAACCCATGCTCCAGGCCTCTATCTATACTAATAAAAGGGTAATATGCTAATTAGCCTGGGAGACCTTCCAGGAGACCTTCTGGACATTCTTCTGGACAAAGTCATGGTGGTGGGGCCAAGGTAGAGGCGGTTAGGGGCCAAGAGAGGAGAGTAGTTGTGGGTGATCAGGGCAAGATGGGATGGCAGTTGTGGGTGATCAGGCCAGTGGGGGAACTGTTGGGGGTGATCAGGCCCTCAGGGCTGCAGTTGGGGTGAGCAGGCCAGCAGGGGTGCCAGTTTGGTGTGAGCAGGCCAGCAGTAGGGGTCATTTGGGGGCAAGCAGGATGCCAGGGAGGGTGTTGGGTGATAAGGCTGGCAGGGGAGATAGTTGGGGATGAGCAGGCCATAGGCAGAATGGTTAGGGGCAATCAGGCATGTAAGGAGGTGAATGGTTAGGAGCCAGCAGTCCTGAATTGTGAGAAGGATGTCTAACTGTAGATTTAAGCCCAATCTCTGTGGGGTCCCAGATTGGAGAGGGTGCAGGCTTGGCTGAGGGACAACTCTCCCACCCCACCCCCTTGCACTAATGTCATGGCCATTAGTTGAAATATAAAACTCAATGGAAGAGTTAGAGAGAAGATAAATCAGCAGAAGATAGAGATAGAGCATTGAAAATAGATCCAAAAAAATTATCCAAAGCACATTGCAGTGAAACAAAAGGAGAGGAAATAAGAAATAAAACAATGGAAATTTAGACTGATGTTCCATTCATTCCAGGTATCACAAATAGTGAAATAGAAATAAATATCCATTGGGGTGATGACAAAATTTTCATATTAAAGGCACTGTGCTCAGACCAAAAACATCCATTAGCCTCATACAGAATACATTTAAAGGGTAAAATCTGGACATATATCTATAGCTATCCATCATCTATCTATCTGATCTATCTATCTATCTGATCTATCTATCTATCTATCTATCTATCTATCTATCTATCTATCTATCTAAAATCAGAAGAAGAAAGATAACCAGTAAATAAAGATCATACACCGAAAAATGATAATCAGACACATGGGTAACTTGTTAGCATCAATAATGTCAGTAAAAACACAATAAGATAATTTTGTGAATTTCCTGAGAGAAAATAAATACCTAGCAGCCAATATAAAGTATTTTGATATCTTAGAAACCACTGTTTTCATTTGATATGTGCATACAATGAATCATATTAATGGATTTCTAAGATTTTATTCTTTCTTTGATATTTTAAGATTTAATTTTTAGAAATTTAACTAGGTATTGCCTATAAGTCAGATGGTCTATAGTTGCATTTTCAGTTATTTATTTTCTTCCTATCAAGTTTTGAAATAAAAAAATTGAGTTTATATTATAAATGTATTGAGATTTTGTTGTTCTTATTGTTTAAGGTCTGTGATAGATTTACTTCCTATACATACTTCAGTAAGTAGATCATTTTCTCACTACTTAGACAATTATAATGAAATAATTCTTTCCCAAAAAAGTATTTTATACCTGTTCTATATGTATTCTATATTTCAAATGTCCCAAATTATTCTATCACAAGTCCATGTCTAGTATTCCTGGGATGTCTTTACTGCACATAATGTCCTTAATCTGAAGAATCATCCCAAAGGCAATCTCTTTAATAGTAATGTCTTTAAAGACCACATCCAGACACATACATGCTACCACCATAGCAATCCACTTCTCTTCCCATTATGTCCTATTAGAGTTCTTTGTTTACATGTCTGTCCAATCATCAGAGTATTAGTGACACTATTGGATCCTCTGTGAGTTTTGCATTGAGAACATTAGTGAGTAAATAGACAAGAGCTTCAGACAGCAGGAGAGCTAATGTACTATTTTAGCACTGTGCTTCTAAGGTTATGAAAACACATACAGATAAAAATTCAGAAGCACATTCCCGATAAACAGAAGCTGACTACTTTTACATAATTAACATATTTCTTGTACCCTGTCAAGAATACTTAACAATATAATATTTACAGTTTTGTCTATTACCGGACTAAATAATAGAGCTTGTACACAAAATGTAAAATAAAAACTGATGTACACTAACCTAGAAACTCTTGTTATAAGGCCAGGAACAGAAAAAACACAAACTTCACATATTTTTTATTCAAGTTCCTTATATACATTTTGGAAAAGCAGAGCCATTTAAGAACATTTTATTAGGTTTAGTTTTTGTTTTAAACTAAATTTAAGCTACTAGATAGGTAAAACTAACCCCTCCCCTCTGTTTTCTTTACTTTTTAATATATATATATTGATTTTTACAGAGAGGAAAGGAGATAGATAGTTAGAAATGTGGATCTGCTGCCTCCTGCACACCCCTTACACCCCCTAATGGGGATGTGCCCACAACCAAGGTACATGCCCTTGACTGAAATTAAATCTGGGACCCTTCAGTCCGCAGTCCAATGCTCTATCCACTAAGTCAAATCGATTAAGGCCCCCATTGTTTTCTAAAAGGTTGGTACTGTTGAGATTTTGAAGTAGTGAATATTAAAAACAATTACAGTCATGATTTGTATGTTTTTACATTAGTATACAACTTTGAGATGGTTGATATAGTAGTTAAAGTCAATTATTTATAGAAATACATATATTTTTTTTTCATTGAAGCTTTGATATTTCACTGTAAATCATAAGCCCAGGTCCAATCTAGATATTGATACAATAGGTTTAAATGAATCTAGCTCAGTACTGCCTCAGCAATAAATAATACCTATTATTGTTGCTTTTATTTAAACTTGAATTTGAAATTATATTCCCTCCACAGTACAGATGTCAAAACTAGATCCTATAAAATATCTATGTGAGGAAATACTTTGTTTATTAATTTTTATTCTCAACCAGGACCTCTCTGAGCATGTCATCGTTCCAATATGTGTTTGATTCTGTTAATAGGCTGATGTCAAATGCCTTACAAATTCTAATTTCCATTTTCTATCAGTCTGAAGGGGTAGGGGCTTGGTAGAGAAAGGCAAAAGGGGGGGGTAGGGGAAATCTGTAACACTGTCAAAAGTAAATAAAATAAAATAAAATAAACAAATCCATTTAAAATGCATTTTATCTTACTCTTAAAACATGCTAAGATAACACCTATTTTATTTTGATATCTGATCTTACAGCAAATTTATTATGTCAGACCCCAACACTGATTGAGCTCATTATTTGTAAGTTGTGGACACCTTTTATTAAAACAGAACCTGCATGGAGGAAATTAAATCTGAGGTTTTTCTGACACACCCAGGTAATTGTGCTGATGAAAACTGTCTTATTTATTGAGAATCGCGTGCCTAGGAGTGTTAAAAAAAAATTATGCCAATAATAGGAAAATAGCTCATTATCTTAATAGGAGAACCAAACAGTAATGATGACCATGGGTTAAGTCATTAATAAGTTATAACAATGAGTTAACCTATAAGAGTTCTACATACCTGCATTCTACTGTTTTATTGTTTATTTTGTTTGTTTCTTTTGACAGTTGATAACTAGTTACATTTATTAAATAGCTTACATTTCTGAAACATTTCTTTTGAAAGTATAGGCTTTTGTCTTTACAAATATACTAGAGGCCTGGTGGAAGAAATTTGTGCACAGGGGGAAGTGGGGTGTCCTTCAGCCCAGCATGCTCCCTCTCCAATCTGGAACCCCTTGAGGGATGTCTGACTGCCTGCTTAGGCCCGATACTGGATTAGGCTAAATGCACAGTTAGATATCCCTCTCACAATCCAGGACTGCTGGCTCCCAACTGCTCACCTGCCTGCCTTCATGATTGCCCCAAACGACTTCTGCATGTAAGCTTGATCACACCCTAACTACACCCCTGCCAGCCTGATTTATGCCTAACTGCTCCCCTGCCATCCTGTTTTCCCCTATCTGCCATTTCCTGTGGGCCCCTAACTTCCCTCCCCCGCAGGCCTGGGTTTCCTCCCAACTACCCTTCCCTGCAGGCCTAGTTATCAGCAACTTCCCTACTCTGATGGCCTGGTTACCCTTAACTTCTTTCCCCTGCAGGCATGGTCACCACCAACTGCCCTTTTTTGCAGGCCTGGTCACTCCTAACTGCTCTCCCCTGCTAGCCTGACCACACACAACTGCCCTCCCTTGCAGGCCTGTTCCCTGCCAACTGCCCTTCCCTGCTGGTCACCTTTTGGTGACCATCTTTGACCACATGGGGACAGTTATCTTGTGTATTGGAGTGATGTTCAGTCTGCATATTACTCTTTTATTAGGTAGGATAGAGGCCTGTTGCATGGGTGGGGGCCAGCTGGTTTGCACTGAAGGGTGTCCCAGATCAGGGTGGGAGTTCCCTTGGGGTATGGGGCAGCCTGGGAAAGGATCCTGTGATGGTTTGTAGGCCGGCCACACACCCCAGTGACCCAAGCAGAGCCTCTGGTATCTGGGATTTATTTATCTTCTACAATTGAAATTTTGTAGCCTGGAGTGGAGCCAAGCCTTCTGCTCACTCCATGGAAGCAGCCATTGAAACTTTGTTGCTTTAGCTGAAACCGGTTTGGCTCAGTGGATAGAGCATAGGTTTGTGAACTGAAGGGTTCCAGGTTCAGTTCTGGTCAAGGGCATGTACTTTGGTTTTAGGCACATCCCCAGTAGGGGGCATGCAATGGGCAGCTGATCAATGTCTCTCTTTCATTGATGTTTCTAACTCTCTACCCCTTTTCCTTCTTCTCTGTAAAAAGTCAATAGAATATAAAAAAAAAAAATAGAAAGAAAGAAACTTTGTTGCTTTAAGCGGAAGTCTGGGCCAAACAGGGTGTGTGGAAAGCATGGCTTCCTCCATCACCAGGGGCAAGCCAAGCCTTGCTCCCTGGAGGCACCCATTGAAACTTTGTTGCCTTAAGTGGAGGCCTGGGCCTGCCAAAGTGTGTGGAAAGCTTTGCTACCTCTATCAGCAGGGGTAACACAAGCCTCCTTCCTGATCTCTCTATGGCTTTAGCCGTCTTGGTTGGGTTAGTTTGCATATTCTCTTCTGATTGGCTGGTGGGCATGGCTGGTGGGTGTAAAGGAGTTATGGTTAATTTGCATATTACTACTTTCTTAGATAGGACTAGAGCCCCGGTGCACAAAACTCATGCATAAGAGGTCCCCTCAGCCCAACCTGCACCCTCTTCAATCCAGAACACTTTGGGGAACAGGCCTAAATTAGCAGTTGGACATCCCTCTCACAATCCTGCACTGCTGCTCCTAATCACTCACCTGCCTGCCTGTATGGTCACCCCTCACTGTCCTCCCTCTGCCAGCCTGGTCACTCCACGCAGCATACTGTTCAGTCATTTGGTTACCTTTACTAAACCCCCTGATGGCCTGGTCATAGACAGCCGTATTCTGAGGGTGTGAGGGCCAATTTGCATGTTACCTCTTCATTATGTAAGATATATCTTCATTTCTGGATTTGAAAGATGGTTCTGCTAAAGCTAGTATTGAAAAATACAACAAAAGACTCTTTTTTAAAAATATATATATTTTATTGATTTTTTACACAGAGGAAGGGAGAGAGAAAGTGAGAAACCGATGAGAGAGAGACATCGATCAACCGCCTCTTGCACGCCCCACAGTGGAGATGTGCCCGAAAGCAAGGTATATGCTCCCAACCAGAATGGAACCTGGGACCTTTCAGTCTGCAAGCTGACGCTCTATCCACTGAGCCAAATTGGTCTTGACCAACAAAAGACTCTTAATAATATCAATCAGAACTAGATTGTCTGGACTGTAGAATTATATTACTGAAATTTGAAACAATTTAGTTTATACTATATTCAGTAACTTTGAGATATTGATAGGTATGATTTTATGAAAATAATGTAACAATTCCAGGGAAAATAAAATAATTGTGGGTAGATGAATTGTTTGATGAGAAAACAATTTAAGATGACCACAGGTACAGAGGGTCTGGACTACATCTAGAAAAAAAATGAAATAAGTGAAAGATATATAAGAAAGATAGTATTTTATGTTAGAAAGGACCCAAGTCAATCACTTATAAACAAGCTGTGCATGAATTAAAATATATAAAAATGCTGTATCATTGTTTTATGTTTTATTTGCAACGTCTACTTCTAAGTTTTTTATGTTTCTTTCACTTGGATTATCTGATGCTTTTGCTCAGGTGAAGTCTTATTTCTGTTTCTACTGTTTTTAAATAATTTTCTTATCTTAATTTTATTTTTCCATTATTTAATGCTCATTTGTTTCAGTATTTTAGTAATAAATTATTTTTACATAGAGAAATAGAAATGTGGATAGATGGATGGATAGAAAAAGGAAAAACAAAAAATTCAGTTCCAGAGTAGAAGAAAGGAAAATATATGTCAAAAAGCTGACATTCACACTTGATAGCAGTTATTTTAAGACATTCACAAAACTATTTTTTTAAATATATTTTATTGATTTTTCACAGAGAGGAAGGGAGAGAAATAGAAAGTGAGAAACATCGATGAGAGAGAGACATCGATCAGCTGCCTCCTGCACACCCCACAGTGGAGACGTGCCCGCAAGCAAGGTACATGCCCCCAGCCGGAATCGAACCTGGAACCTTTCAGTCTGCAAGCTGACACTCTATCCACTGAGCCAAACCGGTCTCGGCCACAAAACTAATTTTAATAAGTGCTTTTGACACATTCAAAATATGAGAAAGGGAGATATGCTAACAGCCTCAATTTTTAGACATGTGCTAATGATTTAACTAATCATTTTCTTGTTGTGAAGTTGAGTTAATTTAAAATAATGAGATCACTGTCTCCATTTTCTGCTTTGAGCCTTTCCAATAAGCATTGAGATTGCAAATGGAATTGAAAAAAAGATGACATCTTAGTTCTTTTCAAAAAATAAATACACAACCTGAGCATGTAAGCCCACTATCACTTCATATAGTAGTAATCTAGACTAAAATGAAGATGAAACAGCTTTCCTGGCTAAAGTAAAGATATCAACTGTACTAAATTGGATTTTTTGGTTCTTAAGTAAAAGACAGTTTTTCCAGTCTCTGAATTACCTGCCTCAAATCAGTTCACAAATTGGACTAAACAGTATTGAGTTTTGGGGTTGTTTTTCTATTCTCTTTGGTTGACACAAAGTTCAGTGCTTCATATCTTCTTTAACTATTAGAAGAGCTGTAATAACAGAAAATATCAGTACTGTAGAAATAAAATGTTTCAAATTGCATTTGTGTCCCCAATGTCTTCTTCAGATATCTCAAAAAAGCACATATTTTGAAGTAGTTTTAAAGGATTCTTCTTTTGGATGGATAATAATTTATTTCATGATATAATACATTTTTTTCTTTTGAAAATAAGAGAATTATAATTAATCTTTGTTCACTTTTCAGTATAATTGTCTAGAGAATATTGGCACTTACTCATCATTTTGATTTTCTCAGTGTTAGAATGTATATTTTAAATACACATACACACAGACACACATTTACCATTAATAATCTTACTATTATCATGGCCATAGCCCTGTGAATTCAAGTATTGGTCTGTATATAAGGTAGGGAAGTAAAAAAATAAATTTCTACTCAAAATTCTTCCATTATAAACCATTATATGTGCAGAGAGAAACAGTTATAAATATAACCTTTATACACAGATAAATAGTTCTGTAAAAAAATGCAAATAAGGCATAAAGTAGCAGGGTTGTAATTCAACATTTATATTATCTGCTAAACAATATAGGAAATGCTTAATAACATATTTTGAATAACAACAAGAATTTTAATCCTATTATTAGTGGATTAAATTAATTTTAATATTTTAATATAAATATCAAGGGTGGTTGAATAAGGTACTCCTTGCAGTCAATCTTATGTCATGGAACTAGAATAAACCTTATATTTTCAGAGTCTACTAATCTATTTAGAATATGTAATTAGTAGTTTCTCAATAAGTAACTACTGAATTAAATTTATGGTAAAAAATGGCTCTTAGTGATATTAAATAATTACTACTAAACTGTACTGTGTTGTTGTTTTTTTTGCCATGCATGCTGACACTAACTTTACAATGTCATAAATTATACCTTTGATTTTTTAAAAAATAATCTTTGTTTTTAATTAATTTAAAAATTTAAATTAAAATTTACTTAACATACAATATTAATTTTAGTTGTACAGTATCATTATTCAACATTTAAATACCTAATGTACTGATCACCATGGCAAGTCCAATAAACACATGTTGGAGTTTTAAGGATTTAATAGATTGATGTTAAGCCACATACATCTTCCCCTTACATTAGAATTTTGCAAAATAAAATCAAGATACCTGAGTATCCAACTGTATCTTTATAAGAGTTAAGTAATATTTAAATCATTAACATTCTAATTAAAAGAATTAAAAGCTACTTGACCTTCAATTCATTAAAATAAAGCCACATTCTATTAGCTAGAATAATCTGAACTTGGGTTCATCTACTGAATCATTTTGATCATTTATCAGATCATTCCCTTCTGAAGATTGTTGATTTATTTGTTCCTTATGGATCATACTCTACTCACAGAATATCAAGCACTTAGTGGTTACATACATTATTATAAAACAAATGAGAACATGAAAACCTCCTAGTTTCATATTGGGTGTATGTAAATACACACATATACACACAGATTTTTGTCTGAGACTGCAAATATTGTTAATCCGCAGAATCCCATCTGGAGCTTTGGGTATTTTCATAACCCAGATTGTCTCTTGATGATTTTGCAATAATGAAAATGGCAGTGATGGCAGTTACTGTTTATAAAATGATGTCTCTGCTGAAGACTCCTAAGATTAAGTAATAAATTGAAATTAATTTTATTAGGCATTATATATTATTAATTTTAAGATAAAAATATATTGTAAAGTTTAAGGATTAATTCTTAAGATATACATATTAGCAATAAACAAATAAAATAAAATGCCACCATCTGGAAGCAATCAAGATAGTTTTGTGTTTTTTTTATCATGTAACGAGCATGCTTGTCATTTAACTACCACATAGGTCAGTTTCTCTTCCCCAGGATCTCTCTGTTCTTAGGTATTTTTATTCATCTTATTCTTTGCCAATCAAAAGGGAAAAATAAAAACTTGTTAAATTGTTCTCTTGAATATTCTGAGGAGATATATTTATGTGTAGATTAGTGGCCATTTGCATTCTTTTTCCAGAAGCTTCTATTCCTCTCCCCTAGTAGATATATTGTCAGTCTCATGACTACATATTTTTTTTATTCTCACAATGTTATATTCTAAAAATATCGCTTCAGTGTCCTGAATACCTAAAACAAAATGCACATGAATTTAATGATTCATATTCAAAAAGTTTTTTATTGAACATACTCATATGTCAGACACTATTTAAAAAAACAGAGGATAAAAAAACAAGCATTATAGTTTGGTCCTTCTAAACATGGGGCTCACAGACTAGTGAGGGAAGAGACATTACATATTTAAAAATGACAACAAATACTCTGAAGGAATAACCATAAAATCAGAAGCCATATCAATACTAAGGAGATAAAACTCCAACATTTTTTATGATTTTATTTGTTCAACTTAACGTTCTCTTCAGCAAATTTTCCAGAGTGCATTTATAATTGCTGGGATATTTATGTTAATAAATTATGGCCTTCCTAATGATGGCATAATATGTCAATATTTAATGAAACAATAAATTACATACTTGCTCCATTTTCTCCTCACTCTCCTGCTCAAATTTATATTTGAAAGAAGATAAAGGAATAACTACACATCCCTGATATAGCAATTTAGAGAACTTGGCATAGGACTTCCTCAGTTCTGCAATATTTCACTGCAGAATTAAATTGAATTATTAGTTTCCTAGGGCTTCCATAACAAATTACCACAATCTGGTTAGTTTAAAACAACAGAAATTAATTCTCTCAAGAGTATTGGATGCTAGCAATCCAACAATGAAGGTGTCAGCAAAACTATGCTGCCTATGAAGGCTATGGAGAAGAATCTCTTCCTTGCTTGCAGTGGTTGACAATAGTCCTTGGCATTCCTTGAGTATAGCTACATCAGTCCAATTTCTTATCTTTGCACTTTTATTCCAGGATTATACAGTATTAATCTTAATAAAATTAATGATATGTACTGATAGAATCTATTTAAACAAAATAGTTAAAGTGTGTGCATTAACATTCCCTGAACCAGTGATTATTTAATAAATGAAAGCTCATTTTCATCACCTTTCATACAATAGCCCACAATAAACCAAATTCAGTCAACAACCACGTAAGTGAACATGAAAGCATATTCACCTTCAATTGCATCTTAAGATCATTTCAGCCTTGGGAAATGGCTCTATTGCACCTGTGAGAGACACAGTCAGAGGATCCAGGTAAACTATGCTCAGATTCTCAACTCACAGAAATTGTGACATAAAGTTGTCTGTTTAGCTCTATCTGGTTTGGCTCAGTGACAAAAGTGTCAACCCAAGGACTGAAGGATCTTGGGTTTGATTCTGACAAGGACACTTACCTGGATTGCAGGCTATATCCTAGGGCTAGTCTGGGTGCGTGCTGGAGGCAACCAATGGATGTATCTCTCTGTTAGTCCTCCCTTCTCCTCTCTCTAAAAATCAATGAAAAAGTATCCTTGGGTGAGGATGAACAACAAAATACAGTTATTTACTAGTAAACACTATGAATTATAACACTTTGCCATGAAGCATATGCTAACTAATGCAAAGAATGTAAGCACAGATTAACTTTGTTGGATTTAGTGATTGTAATTTAAGGTAACCAAACATAGTTTAATGAAAAAGGCAGGAAACAAGACCACATAAAAGTATAAAAGGGTAGTTAAGAAGTAGATACAAAAAAGAGAAGAATATTTTTCAGAGCTGCGAATACTTAAAACATGACAGCAAGGGGATTCATCCAACTAGAACAGTGGTTCTCAACCTTCCTAATGCTGCGACCCTTTAATATAGCTCCTCATGTGGTAGTGACCCCCAACCATAAAATGATTTCGGTTGCTACTTTGTAACTGTAATTTTGCTACTGTTATGAACTTTAATGTAAATATCTGATATGCAGGGTATATTTTCATTGTTACAAATTGAACATAATTAAAGCATACTGATTAATCACAAAAACAATATGTAATTATATATTGTGAAATATTTATTTCTAATTACAAATAAATGAAATTTTGTCTTGAATCCTGGTGTAGCATGGGTAACAGTCTACATATGACAACAGTAAACTACATTGCTACAACGAGGAGCGGTGTGTTGGTTCCTAAGACAATGGGAAATAGGTGTTTTCCAATAGTCTTCGGCGACCCCTGTGAAAGGGTTGTTCAACCCCCAAAGGGGTTGTAACCCACAGGTTGAGAACCGCTGAACTAGAAGGAAAGAGAGGGGCTCATGGAGACACAGAGGAGCTGCAAAAAACTGAGGTACGGAGACGCACGTGTGGAGAGAGTGGTAGCCTGAGTACCTACCTGGCTTTCTCTGGCGGGAGGGAGGCAGAGACTCTCAACTACATTGAACCCCTTATTCTATGGTACTGACCCTCAGGTCCACCCGAAACTCATATGGGGGGAGTTTGGACTGTGAAAAGGGAGAAGTGCACGGAAATATAGGGGAGCCGAAAAAGAGCAGAAGTCTGGTGGCATGCACAGAACTGCTCAGAGAAGACCGGCTGCTGATTGTGCCACTGTCTTTCATGATGGGGAGGGAGACAGAGCCTCCCAATTGAACCACTTCTAACCCCACTAAACCCCAGTTTCGGGCGAAACCCTGAGGACCCAGACTCATATGGTCCTGGATCGCAGGGGAGCCAGAAAGGCAGCGGTCTAGAGGCACTTCAAGAGTGCACACACACTGGGAACACTCCAGCAATTACGAGACACTTCAGACCCAGGGGCCCTGGAGGGTGGGTTCGACTGGAAGGCAAGGCAGTGTGTTAAGCCCTGAGAATCCACCCATCCCAAGCTCACCAGAGAGGCTTTTGCAGTTTTGCAAGTCTTGTATCATAAGGCTGAATCCAACACAGAAGTTCTCCTGGCATAGGGAAAATGCAGAGCCAAAAAAAAAAGAGATCACAAACAAAAGAAATGGAGGAAAATAAACTGATGAAGATAGGGTTCAAAACCACAGTTATAAGGTTTTTCAAGAATATCCCGGAAAAGATGGATAAATTTAGTGAGACCCAAGAGAAGATGAAAAAGGACCAACTAGATATGAAAAGGACCAACTAGAGATGGAAAAAGACCAACTAGAAATTAAACATAAACTGACTGAAATAAAAAATATTATAGAGACCTAACAGCAGACTAGAGGAAGGCAAGTATCAAGTCAAAAATTTGAAATATAAAGAATTAAAAATACTCAACTGGAAGAGCAAGAAGAAAAAAGAACCCAAAAATGTGAAGATAATGTAAGGAGCCTCTGGGAAAGCTCCAAGCATACCAACATCAGAATTGTGGGGGTGCCAGCAGAAGAGAGAGAGCAAGATACTGAAAACCTATTTGAATAAATAATGACTGAAAACTTCCCACATCTGGTGAAGGAAATAGTCTTACAAGTCCAGGAAGCACACAGAACCCCATATAAAAGAAATCCAAAGAGGACTACACCAAGACACATCATAATTAAAATACCAAGAGCAAAAGACAAAGAGAGAATATTAAAAGCAGCAAGAGAAAAACAGTTAATTACTTACAAGGGAGCACCTGTACTATTGTCAGCTGATTTCTCATCAGAAACTATGCAGGCCAGACAGGAGTGGCAAGCAATATTCAATGTGATGAGTAGCAAGAATGTATAACCAAGAATACTCTATCCAGCTAAGCTATCATTTAGAATTGAAGGGCAGATAAAGAGCTTCACAGAGAAGAAAAAGCTAATGGAGTTCATCAACTCCAAACCAGTATTATATAAATGCTTAAAGGTACTCTTTAAGAAGAGGAAGAATAAAGAGGTAAAAGATAAAAAATTATGAACAACAAATACGTATCAACAAGTGAATCTAAAAATTAAGTGTATTAAAAACTTGATCAACAGAATAAACTGGTGAATATAATAGAATCAGGATCACAGAAAAAGAGTGGACTGATAGTTCTCTGGGAAAGGGGTGAGGAGGGTGCAGGGAGAGAGTGGACAAAAATCATACACCTAAGGATGAGGTCAATGGGGGGTAGGTAAGGGTAGAGGGAGGGTTGGGAGTCAGGTGGAGGAGAGCCATGGAGGGGATAAAAAGAGAAACAAATGTAATAATCTGAATAACAAAGATTTCATTAAAAAAATATCAGCAATAGCACAAGGGAGCATCAGAGTTTGACAAATCTGTAAGTAAAATGAGCTGTAACAGGTGTGGCTCAAATGGTTGAGCATTGTCCCATGCACCAAAAAGTCACTAGTTTGATTCCTCCTGTTTGGGTGTTTACAGGAGGCATATTGATGTTTTTCTCTCTCTCTCCCTTCCTATGATTTCTTATAATATTTTTATGGTTTCGTAACTTATATTTAAGTCTATTACCTGTTTTGAGTTTATTTTTGTGTACAGTGTAAGTTGGTGGTCTAGTTTCATTTTTCACATGTATCTGTTCAATTTTCCCATCACCATTTATTGAAGAGACTGTCTTTATTGTATGCCCTTGTCTCCTTTGTCAAATATTGATTGAGCATAAAGGTTTGGGTCAATTTCTGGGTTCTCTGTTCTGTTCTATTGGTCTATATGTTTGTTCTTGTGCCAGTACCAGGCTGTTTTGATTACAGTGACTTTGTAGCATAACTTGGTACCTGGTATTGTGATCTCTCCAAATTTGTTCTTCTTTCTCAAGATTGCTACAACTCTTCAGGGTCTTTTAAAATATATATTATTGTGTAAGTTGTTTGTTTTTTGTTTTTCTACATAGAGGAAGGGAGAGGGTTAGAGAGTTAGAAACATCCATGAGAGAGAAACATCAATCAGTTGCCTCCTGCACACACCCTACTTGGGATGTGCCCACAACCAAGGTACATGCCCTTGACTGATTTTGAACCTGGGATCCTTCAGTCAGCAAGCTGATGCTTTATCCACTGGACCAAACCAGTCAGGGCCTTTTTGATTCCATATAAACTTTTGGAGGTTTTGCTCTAGATCTGTGAAATATGATATCAGTATTTTAATAAGGATTTCATTGAATCTATAGATTGCTTTGGGTAATATGGACATTTTAATGATATTAAGTCATGAAGCCATAAAATCCTAAAAGAAACCATATGCAGAAAAATGTCAAATATCTCTCATAACAATGTTTGCTGATATATCTTCTAGCACAAGAGAAACAAGGGAGAGAATAAATATATGGGGTTACATAAAAATAAAAAGCTTCTACACAGCAAAAAAAAAAAAAATCAACAAAAAAAAGAGAACCCACTTTATGGGAGAACAATGAAATATCTGATAAGAAGTTAAGTTCCAAAGTATATAAGGAACTTATATAATTTAACAAAGGAAGACAAATAATTCAATATAAAAATATAGGCAAAGGACCTAAATAGATACTTTTTCAAAGTGGACATATAGATGGCCAAAAGACATAAAAAATGCTTAAGTTACTAGTCATCAGAGAAATACTAATTGAAATGACAATGAAGTATTACCTCACACCTATCAGAATGGCTACCATCAATAAACATCAATAAACCAGCATATCTGACAAGTGCTAGCCAGGATGTGGAAGAAAGAGAAATCTAGTACACTGCTGGTGGGAATACAGACTAGTATAAGAAGTATGGAAAATAGTATGTAGTTACCTAAGAAAATTAAAAATGGAATCACATTTAACCCAGTGATCCCACTCCTAAGAATATATCCTAAAAAAATGAAATACCAGTCAGAAAGAATATTTGCACGTTTCTTTACAGTAGTGCAATGTACAGTAGCTAAGATCTGGAAAAAGACTAAGTACACCCATCATTAGATGAGTGGATTAAAAAAGCTGTGACACATTTACACCATAGAATACTATGCAACTGTAAAAAAAAAAAGGGGGGGGGGCTCTCTTAACTTTTGAGATAGCATGGAAGGACCTGGAAAATATTATGCTAACAAAATAAGCCAGTCATAGAAAGACAAGTATCACATGATGCTACTCATATATGGAATCTAATGAACAAAATAAACCAATGTACAAAATAGATCCAGACATATAGAAACATGGAACAAACCATCAATACTCAGATGGAAGGTGGGGATAGGAGGTTGGATAGGGAGCTATTAACCAAGACTTTATACCTATATATGCATAAACCATGGACAGGGTTAGTGTGGTGAAGTCCTGGGGGTGAAGTGCCGGGGAGGGCATCAATGGGAAAAAAGGAAACATATGAAATACTTTCAACAATAAAGATAAATTTAAAAAACATATTTAAAAGAAAGTGGAAAAAATGTATGTAAAATGAGTGAATGATAAACTAGTTATAAAGTTATAATGCTTATTTTTAATAGTTCCTTCTTATTAGCTACATCTTAATGGAGAAATATCTTATTATAATTGTGTCCTATCCACTCCCAAGACAAATATTTGGGCAAATAACATATACATAAATTCTAAGTTTTAGCTATAAAACCAACAAAAACTCATAGCCACAGACAATAGTATGATGGTTACCAGAGGAAAAGAGGTTGAGAGGGTAGTAAAGTGTAGAAGGGGTCAAATATATGGTGATGGAAGATTTGACTTTAGATGTTGGGCAAACAATGCAATCTACAAAAGATGTATCATAGAATTTTACATTTGAAACCTAAGTAATCTTTTTAACCAATGTTAGCCCAATAAATTTAATTTAGAAAGAAAAAAGAAAATATGATTTTTATAAGTATAAATATTTTAGTCAGTATAAAATAAATAGTTCATAAAATTTGTGTATGCACTATATATGTAGTAGGTCACAGAAATTTTCAATGCTACACAAAGTACACTATCATTCATATTACTGAACATATTGAACTTTCATTCTCTTCATTTATCACTGAGATGTTTTTGGAATATAAGAATACATTTTTGAAAAAAGGAATCAATTTTGAAGAATTAATAGTAAAATCAATTTTTTTAAAAAATCAACTACTCATGAATATTGTTTCAATGTGGTAAAAGGCTTTCAGAATTATTTTTCCCCCTACTTACTTGTGTTAACAGATAAATTGTGCTCAAATCAGCTGTTAATACTCAAAATTAGTTTGTGAGGTTCTGAATAAATTAACAGTGTTCATATAAAAGAACAATAAGTATTCTCTCTCCCTAGCCCATTACTGTACAGGTAATTGAGTTACTAATAAGTGAAATCACCTTCATTCATTAAGCTAAACTTTAGATCCCAAATTTGCCACTCAAGAACCCAGTGGCCATGGGAAAATTGTTTTATTCATGGCTGTGCTTTCTACTGTTAATCTCCATGCATTGCAGCCTTCACTAGAGCACACTCCATGGTTACTTTTTTGGCCACTTCTAAAAGCCCTAAGACTCATAATTGTCCCATAAAGAAGAGGCACCTAAAATTTAGTAGCTTTAGGGTTGTATGTTTCATTTTTTTTAGACTATTATCTCTATCATTGCTTATGTCTCTCAATGTAGTGGATTGCCTAAGGTTTAAAAATATCAGTTTGTAATGAACCTATAACATTACTTTCTTGACACTATCTTTGATTATATTATTAAAGTTTTGATATTGAAATATGTCTCAATGAATACTTACTATATGTCAAAATTTATTCCATATAATATTATGCATATGTGTATGCATATCTATGTGCTATATATTTGAATATATATTTATTTTATCTTAATTTTAAAACAACCTTATAAAGTAGAAACTATTAACTTAATTTTATAAGTAAAATAATTAATGCATATAAAGTGTAAGTAACCTGCACAATATATCTATCCAGTTTGTATAAAAAACAAGACTCAAATTCAGACAAGACTTCTCTTCAGAGCTGAGGAACAATATTGTTGTATTAAGATATATTAAGATTTCTGTTTGCCTGAAATACCATCTTCCATCCCTTCATCCTCAATCTGTGTGCATCTCTTATTAAGATTTATAAATTTTCTCTTATATTCAAATCCTATCAAATGAATTATCTATAATTTTCTATATTAAATATAGTTTTTAAAAATGTTTTTCCATATTTCTTTCACTATCCTGATTGCATTTTGTCTAGTTAAGTGCTGAGTGTCTCCTTTAAAAACTGAGACAAATTTTTCTGAAAAATTATAATTCTACCCCTTTATCTGAAATTCCACCCCTTTATCTGAAATTATAACTTTTCATTTGAACTCATAACATGTGTTGTAGTGTGTTTATCAATTTGTGATACAACTAAAATGTGTAAGACACTAAATGACATATATCCTAAGCATAATGCTCAAACTTAGGCATAAATTTATTTATTTGTCTCACCATCTTAGGTACTATAATTTTTTATACTTTATGGAAGAAATAAACTAAAATTTAAAGTTAAATAATTTTTCTGAACTCCCATAGTGGTGAAATTAGGATTTTAACAAAAAGTACAATGCAATCAACTATAAATATTTGTTTTCATGGGAGAGGCATGGTCCTTGTCCAGAAAATTGTGTTCTTTTGTAGGTGGTAAACTAGATAAAAGTCCTATAAGTAGGGCAAATATAAATAAAATAAATTTGCAATAAAACCAATATGTAATTTATTATTTAAACTTAGGACACTTTATTTATTTATTTTTTTACTAGAGGCCTGGTGCACAAAATTCATGCACCGGGGAAGGGGGTGTCCTTCAGCCCACCCTGCTCCCTCTCCAATCTGGAACTCTTTGAGGGATGTCCAACTGCTCCTTTAAGCCCGATACTTTAAGCGCGATTCTCGCCTGCCTGCCTTCCTGATTGCCCCTAACCACTTTGGCCTGCCAGCCTGATCACCCCCTAACAAGTCCCCTGCCAGCCTGAGTGATGTCTAACTGCTCCCCTGCCAGCCTATTTGCCCCTAACTGCCCTCCTCTGTAGGCTTGGGTCCCACAACTGCCCTTCCCTGCTTACCTGGTCATCCCCAACTGTGTCCACATGAGGCCAGAATCTTTTGACAACATGGGGGCAGTCATCTTGTGTGTTAGAGTGATGGTCAATCTGAATATTACTCTTTTATTAGATAGGATAGAGGCCTGGTGCCTGGGTGGGTGCCAGCTGGTTTGCCCTGAAGGGTGTCCTAGATCAGGGTGGGGGTTCTCGTGGCAAGAGGCCTGTGGTGGTTTGCACGCTGGCCATAACCCTCAGCAACCCAACCAGAGGCCCTGGTATCTGGGATTTATTTATCTTCTACAATTGAAACTTTGTAGCTTGGAGCAGAGTTAAGCCTTCTGCTCGTTCCATGGGGGCAGCCATTGAAACTTTGTTGCGTTAAGTGGAGGCCTGGACTGGCCAGGATGTGCAGAAAGCTTGGCTTTCTTCATCACCAGGGGCAACTCAAGCCTCCCTCCTGCTCTTTCTGTGGCTATAGCTATCTTGGTTGGGTTAATTTGCATACTTGCTCCTGATTGGCTGGTAGGCATGGCTTGTGGGTGTGACTTGTGGGCATAACAGAGGTGCAGTCAGCTTGCATATTACTTTTTTATTAGATAGGATTGTTGACAGCATTACACATGTTTCCCATTTCCCCCTTTACCCTCCTTCACCAAGCCCCTGCCCAATCCCTGGTTTTTCACTGCATTTTTGAGAATAAATTTATCCAACTAATAACTATACTTAGTCAACATACTTATACACAGACTCTGGTTTAGAGTCACCTTATATAAATTGAATTCTAAAATATTTCAGTGTAAATACATAAAAAGTAGAGTTGCTGCATTCAAATCACCCTCTCCAATTTATGAATCTCTTCAGAAAAAGGCAGAACATATTTCCAAAAGCTCCAGATCCCCTAGACTTATATCCATCAGGGATATTTTGGACCATTCAGAGTTTCTGTACCAATGAGTCACCTTAGGTAATGAGATAATATTTAGTAAATCTAGAAAAAATGATTTTATTCATTGTTGTTACAAATTCAAATTTCACCTTATCAGTCTGTTTTATCCACATTTTGGCATATAAGCATAACCGATGGATACAAGACACTGAAGGGGGTAAGGGGGACAGGTGAGGGCATGTACTGAAGGTAGGGAAGGCCAGGGGGAGGTCAATAGGAAAAAAAAAAGGAGACATGTACTACTATTTGTAATACTTTAAACAATAAAAAAAAGAAAAGAAAAATAAATAAAATAGCTTTTACCAGTAAAAATACTAAAATAAAATAATCATAACTATAAAATATAAAAGTAAAAAAAAAAGTATTTCTAGGATTAAATGTCTCCTTTTGCCCCTACTTCTTGCCCAGTCCCTTCCTCATCCCTTGAAGTTTATAGACCTAGCCTGAAGCCCCTACCAGTGCTGTGATCAGTTCTTTCTCTTTTATGACCACACCTTGTCGTCTAACATTCATACACTGGGATATTGAATGTTCATCATTCAATAGATAATGTTTTAAACTATTTTTATTTATTTTAGAGAGAGAGGAAAGGAGAGAAAGAGAGAAGGAAAGATAAATGAGAAAGAAACATGGGTGGGCTGTCCCTTGCACATTCCCTACTGGGGATAGATCTCACAACCTGGACTTGTCCCCTCATGGGAATTAACCAGCAACCACTCGGTGCATGGGTCAATGCTCAATCAACTGAACCACACTGGCCAGGGCAATTAACAAGTAATTTTTAGTGTTCACCTCAACATAGTGAAATCTGCTGATATAAAAGCAAATTAAAGTGTTACCCCTAGTAACAAGGAGCTATAGCAATCAAGTGGTAAAGGCAAATAGATGTTAAGCTATGGGGGGAAAGGAGGAACATCTGTAATAATCTGAACAATATAGATTTTTAAAAAGAAGAAGAAAAATCAATCATTTCCTTGACCAAACCTCCTCTGAAAGGCTGTATGTTAAGAAAACACATTTGCAGCTGCACCACTTTTTTTTATACCTGTATTATTTTTTTTAATATATTTTTATTGATTTTTTACAGAGAGGAAGGGAGAGGGATAGAGAGTTAGAAACATCGATGAGAGAGAGAGACATCGATCAGCTGCCTGCTGCACGCCTCCTACTGGAGACGTGTCCGCAACCAGGATACATGCCCTTGACCGAAATCGAACCTGGGACCTTCCAGTCTGCAGGCTGATGCTCTATCCACTGAGCCAAACCGGTTTTGGCACCTGTATTGTTCTGAATGGTTGAATCCCTATCTAGCGTAAGTTAAATGACAAAAGCTCTTTTCTTCTTCTGTCATTCTGCTACTCAAAGAAAACCAAAATATATTTGCTGAAATATGAAAACAATCAAAACAATAAAAAAAAGTCAAGAATCTTAATGGTAGAAAGAAGAAAATCATGTGTGAATATCTCAATCCTAGATTTACAACTTTTTTATCTTCATAAATTTCAGAAATCTTACTATCTAAATAACTAAAATTATTGTATTTGCTTTTGTATTGTGTGTGTGTGTGTGTGTGTGTGTGTGTGTGTGTGTGTGTGTGTGTTGTAATAAGGCAATGTAAAAATTCAGCGGAACAGTTATTAGAGTCACTGACATATAAACAAAGTACATTGAATGGGGCTGGGGGTGGGGTCAGGCTCACCCAGAATGAAAACAGTGGCCTCTCTGCTCATCCAGGTAACTAATGGGTCATAAAAGATGCCCTGATACCATAGGATGACAAAAGATATGTCTTCAAGCCAAATTGTCGCAGTTTGTTTGTTTTTGTTTTTGTGGAAAAGACATTATTACAGAGCTATAAATTAGGGGTTGGGGCAGGGTGGGAGGAGCAAGTGGTCCTATTTGAAGCTTCTGATCCTTCTCTCTGTCCTTCTGGGCCTGGATATGAGCACCTCCTCCATACATTCCTTTGCTCCCAGCATCTTTTACTGGAGCCACCCACAGCTTTATCCTTCACCTGAATAGGTGTTCCTAGGTCTGCAGAGGAAGGGAGACAGTGTGCAGTCTCTGAATTACAGGGGAAGGGGAAGCTTCTTGATTTCTTTGGGGTTCAGCTTGGAGACTGAAAATCTGCTTTGCCTTCTGGAGGCTGAGACCAGAGAGTTTAAAAGCAGCTGCAGACTGGTGTCCAGTACATCCGGTATCAGCTGCAAAGTCCTGGTCAGGTCCCAGGCAAAGGTCTTGCCACTGTCCATGGCACCATCACAAAGATCTGAGCCACGTACTTGGTTATGGTGGATGCTCTGCCTAGGGGCATGGGTTCCTGCGTCCAGGCCCCAGATCCAGATTAAGAGCAGCCAGTGGATCAAAGGTCAAGGGAGGATGCTGGAACAGGCCCAGTTTTGTTTGTTTGTTTGTTTGTTTGTTTAATGTAGAACCTAAATTAGTTCTCTTTAAAAGAGAGAGAGAGAGAGAGAGAGAGAGAGAGAGAGAGAGAGAGAGAGAGGAAGGAAGAAAGAAAGAGAGATAGAAACATCAATAATGAGAGAGAATCATTAGTTGTCTGCCTTCTGCATGCCCCCAACTGGGGATCCAGCCCGAAACCTGGGCATGTGCACTTGATGGAAATTGAACCTGAGACCCTTCAATCCACAAGCTGAAGCTCTATTCACTGAGCCAAACCAGCTAAGGCAGGCCAGTTTTAAGGGAATAGAATTCAACTTTGGGAATCTCCATATGTAGATTAAAATAAAGAGGCTGGCTTAGAATTGAAGGACCTTGCTAAGTACTTTGACAAGCTAGAATGTTGTGAAAAGTAAGTAGAAAAAATAGTAGGAAAAAAACATGTTGCAAAGCAATTGAGTGTGAGCCATGACATTAAGATTATAAAATAACAGTAAATTTTACAATTGAAGTATGTTTTTACCTCCAAGACTAAGAAAAGAAAGGAAAAAAAACACACGTGTTGGAGACCTGATTGTACATCACTGACAAATAACTATGGTCTAAAATTTCTGAAACCTTTGGCTATCAAAAAATTATATCAAAATTGTCATCAACAAGAAAAAAAACAACTACAAAAAATACTTGAAGAATAGTGTAAAAGCTATGGTGCTTCAACTGAAACAATTTGAAAATGATATAAGAAAAAAAATGCCAGGTTGAAGAAGAGCAACATGAGGACTAAGTTAAAAAAAAGGAAGAAAGAAAGAAAGAAAGAAAGAAAGAAAGAAAGAAAGAAAGAAAGAAAGAAAGATGGAAGGAAGGAAGGAAGGAAGGAAGGAAGGAAGGAAGGAAGGAAGGAAGGAAGGAAGGATTCAGAGGACTAAGACAGGAGATATACAGAAAAAATTAAGATAGTGGTGTACCAAGACACTGGACATAGCTAACCAGACAGGCAGATAATGCAGAATCCCTCCAGCACATAGAAAAACCCTTATGTTAGCTGTGGGATATCACGAGAAGGGCAGAACATTTCTTTAAAAAAAAGATATGGGATAGCCTTTCTATTCCACATCTGTTAGAGTCTGACAAATATTTCTGTGAGTCTTGTATAGAACTGTTAGGCTCAGTAGATTACTATGTAGTACTACAGCTGGATATAATAAGGTGTTTCTTCTGCTTGGAACAACTGAAATGCCTTGACAATGCAGAAAAAGAAATTAAATTTGGCCCAGAAATGCTTTAAAATTGTTATGGAGAAAATCATCAGAGAATGGTTCAAATAAAAAGAAACTATGGGGAACATTGCTTCAAGGTATCTGAAATTATTACAGTGGAAATGATGAAAGGGCTTGTATCTCAACAAGGCTTGTCAACATTTAAATAGCTCTATATTGATCCATCAAAAGTTTACAACTTGTTACAGTTGGAAGTTATTGCTCAGGAAGCCTGGTTTGGCCTAAAGGTGCATGACAAGAACATGGATTAGGTAATCACCCATATTATCAAGGGCAGAGAGGAACCAGCCCAAATAAAGAAAGAGGGGCAGGAAGGAGATGCTGCCTAAAGAGCATGGACCCTTTGAAAAGAATGGAAAACCCCATGTACACAGCCAAGCAAAACCTTCCATCAAACCAGTGGAAACCTAGACAAAGCCCTGAAGATTATTCTCAGTAATCCTTAGATGTGGTGGTTAAATGATTCAGATCCTGAAACAAACAATCATAAAAAAAAGTCCTTCTCTGGAAAATATTAAAGAACTGGTGCACATGAGTTTTGAGGTGGTAGTGGCTAAGCTACCCTGAGACCATTCAGGAGAAATGTCCGGTCTCCCTCCCGACCTACTGCTCATGGGGTAGATTCTTTATCAATGTAATTCGGTTGCCCTTCAACTTCTGTAGGATTGTCTAGTGCCTCAAGAAATGAAGATATGGACATAGAGACCATCAAAGTTATATTGGAAGGTATTTCAGTATGAAAAGGATTATCTTGATACAACTCTGCAAGACAAAATTATTATTATCCTATGTTGAAAATACAAAGTCATCTAAAAAGAACAACTATGTAATAAAAATAAATACTTAGTTTCTTCTTAGAAATTCTATCATTATTAAAAGTTTAAACTAAGGCCAAGGCCAGTTTGTCTCAGTGAATAGAGTGTCGGCCTATGACTGGAGAGTCCCAGGTTCGATTCCAGTTGAGGGTATGTGCCCTCAACCAAGAGCATGTACCTTGGTTGAGGGCACATACCCAGTGGGGAGTGTGCGAGAGGCAGCTGATTGATCTCTCTCTCTCTCAGCGATGTTTCTAACTCTCTATCCCTCTCTCTTCCTCTCTGTAAAAAATCAATAAAATATTTTAAAAAGTCTAAACTAAGTACATCATATGTAAATATTATTGTGATTTTAAGCTTCCCTTAAAACTTCAAAATCAATTTTATTTACTTTGTACTATATGAACTACTATATGTATTATATGTGTTTACATGATCCTAGCAAGTACAAAGAGATAATAGTTAAGCTAGAGACTGAAAGTGGTAACTTCAAAAACCTTAAATTACTTGATTGAAGTAAATATCACAAAATTACCTATTATTTTGCCTAAAATATGGATACAAAGATATATGCATACAATTTGATCCTCTGTAAAAGTACTTGAATGTATGCAAATATTATTTATGTATTTATTCAATACATGCATTTTAAGAAAACTTTTCAACATATTTTGATTCTCTGTGTTAGAGAAATTCAAATGAAATAGTTATCATGATTTTAGTTTCCAGTTGTGTGATATATCATTGAAAAAATAGACTTGTTCACTAAATAATTCAGTGCAAAATCCTATATTATTCTTCTCAAGAGATGAAATAATTATTTTATCGAAATTCAACAGTAAAGAAAAGAAGACTAAGCAAGAAAGTCCCTGAGAAAGAGGGTAAAATTTAAACTGAACTTTATTTATTTATTTTAAAATATGTTTTTATTGATTTCAGTAAGAGGAAGGAGAGGGAGAGAAACACCGATGATGAGAGAGAATCACAGATCTGCTGCCTCCTACATGCCCCCCTGGAAATGGAGCCTGCAACCTGCGCATGTGCCCTTATGGGAAATGGAACTGTGATTTCCTATTTCATGGGCTGATGCCCAACACTTGAGACACACCAGATAGATGGGCCTAACTGGATTTTAGAAGTATGGAATGGCTGACAGTGAAATACTGATTTGTTATAAGCACTTACTGGAACATGAGTGTTTTAGAAGGAGCAAATAGATGTTTGGATAAATAAAAGTATTAATGATATTGAAAGATAATTTTATACACATTCTAAAGATATAAGAACAAGAACTGTTAGTCTGACCTTTCTCATCAATTGAAATATTCATGACTTTTATAGTTATTCTTTAGTATTCCATTTAAGCCTTTTTAAAAACTGTAATCATAACATCTATTTATGGCAAGATCTTTGACAGCAGAGCTGCTTTCTAAAACACATTCATATGCCATTTATATTGCATGGCATAAGGCCCTAAGAATAGAAAAGTAGCCCTAACCAGTTTTGCTTAGTGATAGAGTGTCAGTGTGAGAACTGAGGGGTCCCGGGTTCTGTTCCTGTCAAGGGGATGTACTGTGATTGCAGGCACATCCCCAGTAGGGAGTGTGCAGGAGGCAGCTGATTGATGTTTCTCATCGATGTTTCTAACTTTCAATCCCTCTCTCTTCCTCTGTAAAAATCAATAAAATGAAAATAATAGTTAGATCTATAATAAAATCCTCACAGTTTTTACTAATAGGCTTAAATTTTTAAAATGTCTAGATTATATTTTTTAGGAGGTACAGAATCAAACAACTATAGATAAACAAAGGTGGTAATTTTATGTGAGTATACCAGCAAATATTAACTGAATTCTTAAGACACACAAGGATTTATATCTGACATGAAAACTTCAGTAATGTCTAAATTCTTTCCCTGATAAATTATAGTTTGACAAGGAAAGGTGGTATACCCCATAAATTTGAAGACCTAATTCTGTTATACTAATTATTTTCCCTCTAGCTTTCAGTAGGTGAAAAAATATTTGCAGTGAAGATGGATACTAACTTTCCTCTTTCTAACTACGGAGGAACCAATGAGAATTTGGAAACAGATTAATTCTAAAATATTACCACTGTAACTGAATGAGAAAGGAAGAAAGTAAAAGTTCAGATTGGCTAAAGATGGCTTGATAATAGATATATTTTGATTGAGACTTTGACCTAAAAATCTACATTACCTTATATTTAATTTTGTGCAACAGTAAACCTCTGAAGGGATCTAAAGAGTAATAACATACCTGGATTATCTTTTGAAAGGAAGATACTGGCTGCTTTTAAGAAAAGACTGTAATGATTCCCAATCTGTGAGACTAGACTAGAAGCTTGTGATTATCTCAGCAGTTGTTGATGGTGGAATGGGTTTTGTTTTGTAAGAATGGTAAGGGAGACTTTCTTTAAGGAAAGCTGCTAAAATGGGGTCTTGTAGTAGGAGTGATATATTGGGCTCAATTCTGAATGAAACAAGGAAAACAAAAAAGTGGGACTTTATAGGCAAGGAGCAGGGTGGGGGTTTAGTAGATGGAAAGTTACTAAGAGGAATCATCAGGAGTATTCAGGTTCTGGCTACATCTACCAAACAGGATTCTGGCTGAAGTAGGACAGGGTGGTTAGATATTACTTAAGGAAAAATGGAGGCTAAGAAACCAAATCATATCTAATAAAGAAGGATTATGCAAATTGACTGTCATGCCATCACAAAGATGGTGGCACCCATAGCCACAAGATGGCAGCGCCCAGTCCCCTCAGCCCCATTGGGGTGGCAGGTGCACAGCACAGCCAGGCCTGCCCCCTGAGGGTCTGGCTGCTCTATGCACCTTCCTCTTGGGTCCCCCAATCCTCTCAGCCCCCAAGCTGCCCACGACCAGTAAGAGGCACAGGCAAGCCTCGGATGGCAGATCCACAGCCAACCAGAGCTGCCCTAGGCTCAGGTATCCTGGCAACGTCAAAGCTTGCACTTCTGGCAGTGGAAGTCTCAGAAGTGTGATGAGAGCATTGCCTTACCCTGATTGCCAGGTCGTCTCCTGCTCCTGAGAGCTCCCAGACTGTGAGAGGGGGCAAGCTGGGCTGAGGGACACCCTCCTACAGTGCATGAATTTTCATATATAAAGGGAGATACAATATTGATAATGGGGGATTATGGTTAAACTGACTTAGTAGGTTCCTTGCTAGAACTAGGTTGTTGAGAGACACAAGTCTATGTACCTCTCAACTAATAGAGTTCAGAGAAGCCTGCCATCAGTTTGGTCAATGAGAGAATCATTGTCAGTGGTAATAAATATGTTGTAAGAAATGATATGATTCTGGTATATTCCAAAGCTGGATCTCACAGGATTTTTGAAAAATTGACATAAGAAAGATTCCCAAGATTTTTGGAAGCATATAGCTGTTGTTTACTATGAGCTTGGCTATTTTAGTATAAGATTATTATGATGATGATTATATACAAATAGTGACATTCTATATTTGTGAAAATTCAAAAATATTTAAAAGATATTTAAAGTTATCTATTAAGGTGTTTTAAATGTCAAAAGAATAATAAAAGAGTTGTTATTATGTCCTCATTCCTACAGCTGATCTCAAGGCCATAAATGGTATTTTCAACTGACTTTCTTCTTTATCTATTCCATGCTGTTGTTGTTTTTTATCTTCTCAGGAAGTACCTCAGAATACTTTATCTAATAAGTGTTTTAATTTTTCATTACTAGGTTTTCCGCTCTTATCCCCATGAGATAGGTACTATATTTTATTAAATGTTACTATTAGATGTAGCAGTACTAATTGGTTATAAGGATTCTTATGACTCTATCCCTATTCTATCCTTTTTGTTTAGGGGCTATATTTTTCCCTTTAGAGTAAGAATTAATTATTAGACAGTAATTAATTTTTGTTCTATTTATTTGGAATTATGTGTTACTTACAATGACTTCTAATGTAAAGGAAACCCTGTTGTATTACCTCATATATAATCTCTCTATATATAAAAAGCCTAAGTGACCATTATGATCAAATGACCAGAACAACTGGTCAATCAGTAGCTATGATACACAGTGACCAGCAGAGAGTAGACACTCAACATAGGAGCTGACCTCGAGTGGTCAGTATACTCTCACACCCAACCTCCTGTGGCCAGCCAACCTCCCAAGGACCCTCCCCGTGGCCGGACAACTTCCTGCAGCCCCCTCCCCTGGCCAGCTGGCTAACCTCCTGGGGCTTCATCCATGGCCAGCTGTGGCCCCTCTCCCTAGTCGGCCAGTAGCCCTGATGGGCTGGTCAACCTCCCAGGATCTCTCCCCCTGGGTGGTCGACCCCTCAAAAGGCCTTTATTGCCAGTCACTCCAAGAGACCCCACCTATGCAAAAATTCATCTACTAAGCCTCTAGTCTTTGTATAAAGAGTGTATAATCTTTCTTTAATATAAAACTATTGAACAAGCAGTCTTGGATACCAAAAAGTAGGCCATACATTCTCAAGTAGGTCATAGATGTGAGAATTACCTCTTCCATTTTCATTTCTTTCCCTCTGGATCTATATATTCTGGCTAGGAGGAAAAATTATACTATATATTAGTAAATTATTATTTTCTTTAGGATAAGAAATAAAGCTTAAATGTTGTATATATCAATTTCAATATATTCTAGGGCAGCTACTTCAGAATGATGGAGTACATGTTCAGACCAGTGAATGCTATAAGCAATAATATGCCATATAATGGTTTTAAGTATAAAATATTTTTTGTCATAAGCATTATTATGAGTTAAGTCATGATATCAAATAACACATTTAGTAAATTGGCTTAAGGACATACTAACTAAAATATAATGACGTGCTTAAGGACATGCTAACTAACATATAATGGTAATTGAAAATCAATAACAGCTCTTTTTCTTGTTGAAAATATTTAATGTAAAAAAAAAATTGCCACCACACTGGCTGTTTGCCTTAAAAGGTACAGTAACACAAAGTTTGATTCATGTCGTATCTACTAGTGTTGTTAATCAGGTCACCTTGATATGGTGAAGTAAGCATTGGACTATGTTTACTGCTTTCCTCTTCTACCACTATTACTTGGGTGAGAACGGAGCATGGTCGGGTAAAAAGGTAGTTGACATCCATAGGCTTCAGAGCAGCTGAAACATTTGTTGGCACTCATACATGACAAAGGTATCACAATCCTGGAACATATGAAGCAGACCATTTACTTAATCGTACCCCAAGGATCATAATTAGAACACCAATATTATTTTTCCAAGTCAAAATATATTTAAATCATTAGTCTCAAATGGTAGCAGTGAGACAAATCATTAACATCTTCATCTAGAAGGCTTTCTCTTCTCTACTATCATCTCATTTGAGCTTTAATATTAAAATATTACCTTCCTTGAAGGTGATAGAAAATGTTATAGATCTATTTTTAAAATAAGATTAATACTTTTTTCTGCATCAACTCTATATATTTGATGTTTATGAAGCCAATAGTGTAGATTGAGGGAAGAGAAGTGGTGCAGGTATTTTTAGGTTAATGAGCTTATATGCTCAGGCAGCCTCCTTGTGCCTTCTGAGCCTGTTTGAACCTGGTTCCATCTCTAATGCTTAATAGTGAATATTGCTCAGTATGTCTATCTTTAAGGAATAAATAATACCACATCATATTGGATCATCAAATGGTATGTGAGTGGTCACATAGAATCTTCAGAGTAAAGCATTTAATTTCTATTAGTGCCTAGAAAAACTAAGAGTGACTTTTTGAAAAGATCTGTATCTCCTCTCCCCAACCCCAACTGTAATTAGCTATAAAACTCTAGGAAAATCTACTTTGGACTTATATATAAATTTCTTACAGACATAAAGAGAATTCTGTTCTGCCATATAGTTGTCAGGACTATCATATATATTTGTTAATGTGCTCCCTAATTCCAGGGGCACCATTCATATTTAAATTGGTTTTTATAAATGTCCTTGAATTTGCATAGTGAATAGAACTGTGTAGTGTAAATGTTGTGTCTATTGTTTCAAGTAGTAGAGATGAGTATGCCTCAGTATGGAACAGATTGGAAACCTTCACCTTATCCTTCTAGATCATACCTAAAGGCAGGTACCTTCCAGATTTCTGGGTGGCACACTCAGATGGTATATATGCTGTCTCTAAATTCCTAAAATGCACAATTGGTATGATGTATATTTTGAAATAATAAAAGATACTGAAGGTAGAGTTGGTACTTTACCTTGGAAAATTTATTACAATATATCCAAAGGTCACTAGATATCCAATAACATTGCTAAGTGGGTAGGTAAACTTTTTTATTATTATTAACTCAAAACTTAGGGTATTTAGTATCATGTAGAATGCCTATTGAGTCCAATCTTCCAAGTATTAGTAAACTGTGTCAAAATATAATTGACATGGCATGATAAAATTGTCACTGTCCCTGAGTTCTAAACTGTGGTCCAAGTCAGGGAGTTAATGGGCTGAGTGTGTATTATGTCACTTACAGATGAGAGTACTTAGTTTTTAGTAGTCTGTATCTATGAGTATAGGTATAAAAATACATTCTAGATCAATAACTACATACCAGTCAAGGGGTGTGTTAATTTCCATAGTAAAAATAGATATCTGAATTAACAGATACCATTAAATTGAATTAAATTGATTAAGTTTACAAAATCCTATATAATGAAGAGGTAATATGCAAATTGAGCATCACTCCAACATACAAGATGGCGGCCCCCATGTGGTCAAAGATGGCTGGCCCCATGTGGACACAAGATGGCTGTCACAAGATGGCCAGCAGAGGAGGGCAGTTGGGGGGACCAGGCCAGCAGGGGAGTACAGTTGGAGGTGACCAGGCCAGCAGGAGAGGGCAGTTGGGGGCAATTGGGCCAGCAGGGGAGCAGTCAGGCATTGATCAGGCTGCCAGGGGAGTGGTTAGGGGAAATCAATCAGGCAGGCAGGTAGATGAGCTGTTGGGAGCCAACAGTCCTAAATTGTGAGAGGGATGACCAACTGCCCTTGAGGGATCCCAGTTTGGAGATGGTGCAGACTGAGCTGAGAGACACACCTGCCCCTATGCAAGAATTTTGTACAACAGGCCTCTAGTTATATATATAAAATTCTTAATCCTCGACAAAGGCTATGTTTTTATTGTTTGTTTTTTTTTTCAGAGAAAGAGGGAGAGAGAGAAACATTAATCTGTAGCTTTCCTTATGTGCACTACTGGGGATCAAACCTGCAACCTATGTATTGCCCTAACCAGGAATTGAACTCACAACATTTTGGTGTATGGGTCAACACTTCAAGCAATGGAACTGCCTGACTAGGGCAAGCTTAATATATTTCTAAAAACATATCTAATTTGATTTGATTAGCCAAACAGAGGAGTTACATGGGGATAATATAGAAATCACTATCTTTTCTGTTTTTTTCTTTCTAAAACTCAATAATAATAAAGTTTATGATACCCCATGAGTATGTTGTGGCTTTTGGTTTACTATTTTGAAAGAAGAATGCAGTTAAAGTATGTTTCATTCATATTAACTTTTCCTAATATAAATGCTATTATGTGTTGGTAATTATTTCAATCATAAATTCAGAAACTGGAGATTTAATAGCCCACCATCCAATCCTGTGTTATGTGTCATGAACAGAGTTTTCTAATAACATATAATTTCTAATCATGGATTATTTTTTTAAGTGTAAACTTTCAGAAAGTCTATCAGATTGCCCAAATTATAAATTAAGGTTCCCCTAAAATTATGTTCCTCCTTCATTTTGCTTTGTATAGCACACTTAAAATATATGACCTCATGTATTTTCAATTGTGTATTAGCATATATAAATATATAATGTATATAAAATATATATATATATGTAAAATCCTGTATTTTTTTCCGATTATAAGTTTTTTCCTCCTGTTTTAATATGTATGTAACTTTGTACATCTGCTGGAATAAGATTTTAGTCATAGCTCTGAATGCAATAAACATAGATTATAGAATATGCTAAACATTAACCTGTTTTACGAAAAACAAAAAACTTTTATTAAATAATTTTAAGGTTTTTCAGTAGAACAGGAATAGTCACATCAGATGGAAGTAATGACTGTTGGAAATAAAGGTTGATTTGGATTCTGGTTATATGGTGTATTTTAAGACACCCAAATCTCTCAACATATCCTTATACCTACCTTCAGTGTTTTATTCTTTCCTTATCGAAGCTCTGACACCTTTGATGCATTGTCATATTGTTAATTCAACCTACATAAATTGAAAACCCTTAGGATTAAGCTTTTCATTTTATATCCATCTATTTCAGCCTAGAGGCAAAAAGAAATGAGAGATGCTGAAAATCCTTGGTTATCTGTCTGATTTTGAGCTGAGAATTTAGGACATTGAACTTGTTACACATTTCCTTTTTACTTTCCAGCAAAATTAAAAGCAACCAGCCCACCCTAGAGCTTTGAATTCATCATACCTTTCACTCTGTTCTTCTTGAGAGATGACTCAATCTCTCAAAACCTTGTCATCAATAGACACTTTATTATAGGTGACCACAGGTAATAATTTAATTAGCTGTTTTGTCACTGAATATCATGGGCTGCCAGAATCCCATTTCTTAATGTTCTCTGCCTTTAGCCACAAGGAGATGAGATAAATACCAACTTCCTATAATGTTCCTAAAGTTTTATTGCCTTCAATTTACCCAGCTATCAAATTATATATCAACTAGAGGCCTGATGCATAAAAAATTGTGCAAGAGTAGGTCTTCCTTCCCCTGACTGCTGGCATCAGCTTCCTTCTGGCACCTGTGGTCAGCCTATTTCTCTCCTCTAGCCACCTGCAGGCATTTGGGACCTGGGCTGGCTTCCTGAGGGTGTCCAGAAGACTTCTGGTCTAATTAGTGTATTACCCTTTTATTATTATAGACTAGAGGCCCAGTGAATGAAATTAGTGCATGGGAGGGGGGGGGGCAGTCTCTCAGACCAGCCTGCACTATCTCAAATCTGGGATCCTACCTGGATCGGGCCTAAACAGACAGTTGGACTCCCTCTCACAATCCAGGACTGCTGACTCCCAACTGCTTACCTACCTGCCTTTCTGATTCTTCCTAACCACTTCTGCCTTATTTCCAGATCACCCCCTAACCATTCCCCTGCCAGCCTGATTGATGCCTAACTGCCCCCTGCAAGTCTGTTTGCCCCTAACTGCCCTCCCCTGCAGGCCTGGTCATCCTCAACTTCCCTTCTCTACCAGCCTGGTCACCCCTTAATACTGATTTTGAGGCTTTATCACCCCCAACTGTACTACGTTGCAGCCCTGGTCCTTCTCAACTGCCATCCCATGCTAGCCTGATCACCCACAACTGCCCTCCCTTGCAGGCCTAGTCCCTCCCCCTGTCTTTCCCTGCTGGCCATCTTGTGTTCACATAGGTGTAGCCATCTTGAGAGTTGGAGTAATGGTCAATCTGCATATTACTCTTTTATTAGATAAGATAGAGACCTGGTGCATGGATGGGGGCCAGCTGCTTTGTCAAGAAGGTTGTCCCAGATCAGGGTGGGGGGTTCCACTGGGGTGTGAGGCAACCTGGGCAAGGGGCCTGTGGAGGTTTGCAGGCCAGCCATGCCCCCTCAGTGATCCAAGTGGAGGCCCTGTATCTGGAATTTATTTATCTTCTATAATTGAAATGTTGTAACCTGGAGTGGAGACAAGCTTCCTGCTCACTCTGAGGCAGAAGCCATTTCTGTTAAGATTTATTTATCTTCTATAATTGAAACTTTGTAGCCTTAAACAGAGGCCAACACAGGCCAGGGCTGCAGAAGCTTGGCTTCCTCCATCACCTGGGGCAAGCCTATCCTCCTGCTTTCTCCAGTTCCATAGCTAATGCCATTTTTGTTGGAATTTACTTATCTTCTATAGAAGAAACTTTGCAATCTTGAGTGTAGTGGAGTGGTGGTTAATTTACATATTATCCTTTTATTAGATAGGGTGATCTGAGTTATAAATAACCAAAGTCTATTATGTGTGATTAAACAAATAATTTATTAAACATTGAGTAATTCTAGATATAGTTGAAGGCTAAGTTTCCAACAATAGTGCCTTCAAAAGTATGATGCTCCAAGAGTTCAAATACACTAATTTTGGATACCTCTGTATCAGGAAATTGACCTGGATACTGCCAGAAAGAGAGAGAGAGAGAGAGAGAGAGAGAGAGAGAGAGAGAGAGAGAGAGAGAGAGAAGAGAATATAAATATTTTTAAGTATTTTTTAAATTTAAAAATAATATAGTTGGTATACAATCACATATTGATTATATTAGTTGATTTGGCAATTTTATATCTTACAATATAGTCATCCCACTAATTTTAGTAAACATCTGTCACTATATAAATGTATCACAATTTTATAGACTATTCCCCCTTCCCCTTTTAATTCCCTCACTTCTGCTAATCATTGCTTTAGTTCTGTCTCTATGAGTTTATTTTTGTTTTGTTTGCTTGCTTTTTTTTTTATTCTGCATATAAATGAATCCTTACAGTATTTGTCCTTTCCTCTCTGGCATATCATTTAGCATAATGATAATATTAATGAATATGATTTCTATAGAAAGGTTTTAATCCTGCAGAGCAAAAATAACTGAAAAAAAATGCTCACTAAAGTAGTGATTCGTGTTCAAATTTAAGTCCAAAGCCATTAAAAAGTTGCTTATGAGTTGCACATATGTTTGGTGACCTTTTTGAAATTTTCTATTTAGATTGATAGGGAAAGGAACAAACACTGATACTAAAGAATAGCTATTGCTAGACTACCACAGTGGGAAAGTATTTGACAGTGAATTGATTCATTCTGTTTACAGGATAGTTCAAATGTTATCTTGTTTCAGTTTTAGCTAGTTTCTTTGTGTAGGAATTTGTTCACTTAATTTAAGAGTGATAGCACATTTTTATAGCTACTGTAGATTGTTTGTGCCTGACAATCACAGGAAAAACATCAGTTCTCTTATATTTTTGTTGTTGAATTTCCATTTCAGAAGAGTCTTTTAAGAAGAAAATATAAAAATCACCATGCATTAAGGAAAACAGAAAAAAAAATGAGTACTGGTTAAGTCATTTTTGAGGTCATTATAACAATGGTACTATGATGGTTAAATTTGTGTGTCAACTGACTATTCCATGAAGTGCCAAGATATTTGGTAGACATAATTCTGCATATTCCCATATGAGTGCTTTTGGATGAGATTACCATTTATAAGTAGACTGAATACATCAGATTATCCTCTCTCAAGTGAGTGGGCCTCATCCCAATCATTTGAAGATCTGAATAGAACAAAGTCCGACCCTCCGTCAAATAAGAGAGATTTATTCCTGCCTAATATACTTTGAATTGGGACACCAACTTTTTCTTGCCTTCAGAATAAAACTGAAACAGTGGATCTTTCTGGGTCTCAAGCCTAATACCCTTTGAAATTGAATATATTATCAGTCTAATGGTTGTCAGGCCATGAGCCTCAGATGGGAATTCAACCAACAGCATTCCTGGGCATCCAGTTAACTGACTCAAGCTGAGGACCTTGGGACATGCCAGCTTTCATAATTACTTCAGTCACTTCCATTTAATAAATCTTTTATTTATTAAATCTCTTCATAAATATATATGAACTAGAGGCCCAGTGCATGAAATTTGTGCGCAGGAGGGGTGTCTCTCAGACCAGGCTGCACATTCTCCAATCTGGGACCCCTTAGGGAATGTCCTACTGAACCAGCAGTTGGACATCCCTCTCACAAGTTAGGACTACTGGCTCCTAACCGCTCACCTGCCTGACTGCCTGATTGCCCCCCCCTAACTACTCCCCTGCCAGATAATTAATATATAACTGCTCCCCTCTGGCCCAATGGCCCCCAACTGCGTTACCCTACAGGCCCAGTCACCCCCAACTGCCCTTCCCTGCTGATCCAATCAACCCCAACTGCACCTCCCTGCTGGCTCATTCACCCCAACTGCCCTCCTCTGCCAGCTTAACAACCCCCAACTGCCCTCCCCTGACAGTCTGATTGTCCACATTTGCCCTCCCCTGCTGGCCATCTGTGGTGGCCATCTTGTGACATTGTAGGGTGGTCATCTTCTGACAATGTGGGGATTACCATCTTGTGATAATGTGAGGCCATGATGTGAGGGTGTGAGAGCCACCTAGGCTTTTATTGGTATAAGTAGTATATATAATTATACATAAATATACAGGGGTGGGCAAAAGTGTAATATACTAATTAGACTGGACATCCTTCCAGACAAAGCCAGGGCTGCCTCAGTCCCAGGTGCCTGCTGGCAGTCAGAGGGAAGGAAGGCCTACTCTTGCACAAATTTTGTGCATTGGGCCTTTAGTAATTAATGAGTAACAATACAAGAATAAACTGTTTCATGTACTCACACTATAAAGCTACTTCACAATATAAAAATCTGAGCATATTCTAAAAATCACTGAGAAATACCTATAGTGAAAGGTAATAGGCATGATATAATTAAGAGTCCTAGTAAATCATACTCAGGAAACATAAAAAGAAGGACCCAAAGTATATTATAAGTAAATATTGATCTTTTAATAAAAAGTAGGTTAATATGAACTAGTTATGCCATTGCTTATGTTTTTAATGGTCTTAAAGAAAATAACTAGCTCATGTCTTATGAACAGGGTTCTCTAATTGCATATAATTTCTAATCATGGAGTATTTTTAAGTATAAATAACTTTCAGGTGTGAAATGTAAATGACCATAATTGAATTATAATGGATGATAAAAATATATGCTTTAGGGAGTAAATGGATGACAATACATTTTTCATAATAATTTGACAGCTTATAATATAGCACACCTCAATTAAACTCTTTATTACTTCAGGTGCTGGAGGATCCATCGCTATTTTGAGAGAAAGGATTCACAATCTCTTACTTCTGGGTAATAAATCTAAATTGAAAATGAAAATGCTTTTTTGCAATCATCTGTCACAAGGGCCCAATACCAAAATTTCTTCTACTGGAGACCAAAAGAACATTTAAGTACATTCTTGAGATGTGTCAAAATCAAGTTTGCCAAGGGAAGTTTATAACAAAGTGTGTTTGTGGTGCAATTTCTTTTTATTTTGATAACTAGAGCCCCAGTGCATGAAATTCATGCTAAGGGAGGGGGTCCCCCTCAGCCCGGTATTCACCATATCACAATCTGGGACTGCTGGCTCCTAACTGCTTGCCTGACTGCCTGCCTGATTGCCTCTAACTGCCTCTGCCTGCCCACCTGATCACCCCTACCCACTCACCTGTCTGCCTGATCATCTCTAACCACTCACCTTCCTGTCTGATAGCCGTTAACTCTGCCTCTGCCTCTGCCGCCATGGCTTTGTTCAGAAGGACATCTGGAATGATGTCCAGAAAGTCGTTTGGCTGTCCAGTTTAATTAGCATATTACTCTTTTATTATTATAGATTGTTTTTTATTTTAAAAGCAACTTGGAATGTTTTCCCAGCCTATTGGTTTAGCTGTTATGACTAAATACCAAGAATGAACACATACAATAAAGTGGTTACTTTGTTTTTTAGAAGATAAAAAGAACTACTTTGTTATTTAAATTTTCTTATTAAAAATATTCTAGAGATAGGTAAAGAGGGTTTCCATTTACATATTATTTTAGACCTGACTGGGTTTGATTCTGTAGTTTTTCTGTTTTCATCAGGGTTATCATTTCATTAAATGAAAGAGAAATAAAGTTAAATAAAATCTGACCTAGTTTATTTGCTGACTGGCTACAAACATTTGGCTCATAAGGAGTATTTTTTATTGAACTTTAAAGGAGAGGATTAACAAAGTAAGCAAATTTATTTATTAGGACGTAATTTATGTTTACTACTTAATCAAGAACGTTTTCCTTTTCTTTTGAAATGACTAGCTTCTATATTACCATGGACACTAAATTTTGGCATAAACATTACTTGTAAATTTTGTGAATTTTGTTAGAGCCTAAACAATACATTCTAGTTTTCTTAAAACACAGTTTCTAACCCAATCCATATTTCAAATAAAACAATAAATTTTTCAAAACATTATCACATACACTATCACTTTATTATGGTATTTAACTTATTTTAGTCTATATGTATTTACATAATGAGGATAAATGGATGTTTGACCTCAGGTTTAACCTCAAATTGTGTGTGTATGATGGAGTTAATCCAAAGATATAAATTATTTTTTCTCTACAAATAAGAATTATGTTACACTTAGTTGACATTTGCTGGGTATTAGAAAATAATTTTCACTTAAATAATTTTTCTATTGTGAATAGGTAAACACTAAACAAACATGTGTGCCTTTTAATTCCCCTTTGTTTATGTCTTCATCTCTATCAGCAGTAAACATAATTAAGGGGAAACCTTAAAAAATGATTGTTTCACATAATTACACACTAGTTTTAGCATATTATTCTTTAACATATTTATATATGTATATATGAATATATTTTTTATGAATTAGGCTAGTTATATTTTATTGTTAGTGTTCAATATCAAAAGAATTTTTTCTTTTAATTGCTTGTATTCTAAAATCAGCCTATTGTACACCTATTTAATATATGCCATCTTTAGTAGCAATAAATAAGTATTTCTAATGGAAAATGAGAAACTACCTGAAAAATATAACTCTTCTTTGCTGTTAACTCATATCACACTACTAAATTCTAATCAAGTCTGTCTGGTTTGTTTATTTATTTATTTATTTATTTATTAGTATTTTATTTTTTTATTTTTCAATTTAAGATGACATTCAATATTATATTAGATCTGTGTTTTGTTTTGTTTTTCATCAGTTTATGTTGTTCATTATTTTTCATAAATGAGTGAGATCGTGTGATATTTATCTTTCTCTTCCTGGCTTATTTCACTTAGCATAATCTTCTCCAGCTCCATCCATGTTATTGATTATTTTTATCAATAACTAGAGGCCCAATACATTGTGATTCATGCACTGAAGGGGGTGTATTTCAGCCTAGCCTGCTCCCTCTCTAATGTGGGACTCCTTGAGGTATGTCCAACTGACATTTAGGACCGATCCCTACCTAGATGGGGGCTAAATGGGTAGTCGGACATCCCTCTCACAATCCAGGACTGCTAGGTCCCAACTGCTTGCCTGCCTGCCTTTCTGATTGCCCCTAACTGCTTCTGTCTACCAGCCTAATCACCTCCTAACCACTCCCCTGCCAGCCTGATTAATGTCTAACTGCTCTGTGCCAGCCTGTTTTCCCCTAACTGCCCTCCCCTGAGGGCCTGGTCACTCCAATTTGACCTTCTCTGCCAGCCTGGTCACCCTTAACTGCCCTCCTCTACAGGCTTGATCACCCCAACTAACCTCCCTCTCAGGCCTGGTCCCTCCCAAATATCCTCCCTTGCTGGCCATCTTGTGGTGAGACATTTACATTGTTGCCATGGTGGTGCCAGCAGCCGAGAAAAAAAAGTCCATTCTTGCATGAATCTTCATACATCGAGCCTCTATTCCTATATAATAAAAGCATAGTATGCAAATTGTCCCCTCAAATGGGTGTTGTCAGGAGTTCAACCAGGGGTTGGGGCCAGCTGGCAGGAGGAAGGGAGGCCTTGACTGGTGATAGCAGTGGAGGTGGTGGCAGTGGCAATGGGAACAGCAGGAGGCCAGGGGTACCCAGGTGGGGGTACCCGACCAGCATCTGGCAACTGATAGAGACCTTACAAGTGCATGAATTTTGTGTATTGGGCCTATAGTACCAGGTAAAAAGAGTGCACAAAATAAGTTCTATTTCTGGACTTGGACTTGCTGGACTCTAAACCAACTTTCTCACTGCCAATGCAATGAATAAAAATACTACATTAAAATAAATTTCTGTAATATTATTAACGTAAGAAAACTAGAACTTCCCTAACCAAATAATTAAGAGAAAACAGAACCCAAAAAGGAATGCATGCACAGATGACAATTTCTATCTTGATAGTATTTGTAAATATCCTCAAATTCATAATTTTGACAACCTTGCAAACAAATAAAGACATGAATAAAAATGGGGACCCTTTCGAAGTGAGCATATCTGAAGCATGTTACCAGCATAGTTAGCTGGATACCCAAGGGGCTTTATTTTCAGTTTAGGGTGAACAAGAAATAAATCCTACTCTCTCATCCATGTCCAGTGGTTGATGTGTACAGTGACTTTGTCATGAACAAAGCAAAGAGAAAAGGTTTAAATAGGGGCCAGCTTCCTCAGATATTTGAAGACAAACTTTATATGGCCTTTTGAATATGGTGATAGATCATTTGGCTATTTATATTAAAAAAATAAGAATTTTGAAAATTATCTTCCATCATAAGTTACCTTACACACAATCATACTAAAAAAAAGGAAAATTAAAATAAAAATTAATTTCATTTAGGAGAATATAGAATAATTATGTTGCTTGGAAAGGACATGTGTTTCTTTGATAAAACTAACAATAAATAATAAATTGAATTATTGAAGTATAATTGATAGAATCCCATCCTTGCTTTTTGGCTGGGTGATGATTCAGGACTCCTTTGACCTCCAGTTACATAATCATTTATGTTTCATATAACTTAAATTACACATACAGATTCAATGGTACCTCGAGATACGAGTTTAATTCATTCTGTAACCTTGAGGCGTGGGAAACTATGAGACGCTCGAGTCATGGTAAACTGCTGTGTCGTGTGCAGCTGGCCGATCCGCGCAATTACTCCTATCTCAAATGTTGCTCATATTTCAAAGCAAAAATCACTCGCTCGATGGCTCGTATCTCAAAAATCTCGTATGTTAGGGCACTCGTATCTTGAGGTACCACTGTATATATAAACTACCATATTTTCAGTGTATAAGATAACTTTTTAACCCAGGAAAATCTTCTCAAAAGTTGGGGGTTGTCTTATATGCCACGTATCATCTTATAAGGTGGGTGCTGAAACTTCCAAACCAGATTGGAGATTCTGTGGTTGCCACATAGGGTGGGGGGAGCTCAAAAATGGCTGTGGCCACATCCCCACCATATGTGGTGACCATATGAAAGCAGCAACTGTGGCGCTGTACAAGTACGGTAGAAGAAAATCGACTCACGAGGATTCATGGAAACAAGTGACTTAATGTGGTCCCACTGATGAGGTAAGGAGGTGCCTCACCTGGAAGGGGTAAATGAAGGGCGGAGGAAGCTGCACGTGTCTGGGAAGCCCATGGTATGGAAAAAAGAGATAGAGAGGCGCTGTGCCCAGAAAAAAAAACCCTCTTTCACACGTCTGGCCTGCCCTTGTATCCTATTACCATACCTCCTTCTCTGCCTCTCAGATCTCGCTCCTGAGGACTGCAGTGAAGTGGCACAGCTGTGCATGTGTGAGATCTGAGAGGCAGAGAAGGAAGTATCACAAGATGTCATTGATGTACTTATGATATCAGATGACAAACAGGAGAATTTTGAAGGCTTTTAAAGGGAAATTGTCATGACAGCAAAACCTGTAAAAATATCATAGCTTGTAGTTATGATGGGTGTTGCTAACTCACCAGGGACTTGCCTGACACTTGCTCTCTCTCTATTGTTTGTTATCTTCCTCCTATCATCATCAGCTCCAGTTTGGTTGACAGCTTAAAAAATAAACAACATGGCAGCTCCCATGGGTTTATTGTCTTATCCTTCTTTTCAGCCTTAGAGTGAATTAGGAAAAGTTTAATCCACCTGCACTGTTTTATGTTTACATGTTTGATGACAAACAGCATTATGTGTTTATAAGTGACAGTTTTCCTGCTAAGTACCTGCATGTCATAAGCATTTGAATTAAAATTACCATATTGAAATCAAATCTGATGTGTGTTTTTTTTTTAATTTTTATTTGGTTTGCATTGGAAGAGGGGTAGTCTTATACGGTGAGTATATCCCAAACTCTATATTTTAACTGGGAAAGTTGGGGGTCATCTTATATGCCCAGTCATCTTATATGCTGGAAAATATGCTATATAAAATTAATATAAACTATATAAAATTATATATAAAATGTTATCCATAATAACCAATAAAAATGCAAAGAAAAGCCTTAGAATTGAAAGCAATATTTACACTAGATATTCAACAATGTATATATTGTTAAAGATTCATATGGTCTTACAAACAAATTTTGTAAATTAGTAATTCATTCATGTAACCTATATGTCCATGTAGACTAATGTCACTTCAATAATATTCTATCTAATATAAAAAATAAAAAATAAAATAAATATAAAATGTAATAGAAAATTTAAGATAAAAAAAGGTTGAACAACTCACAGAAGAGAATATTTAAATTGCCCAATAAATATACAAAAAGTGTAATCAATTTTATTCATCATCATAATTCAGTGACTGCACAGTCATCCAAATAAGTAATGAAAATGGCAGAAAATAACAAGTCTTAGGAAGGATATAAACCAAATGAATTTTTCATTTACTACTGGTGGGCCCACATACTAATTCTATTTCTGAGCAAGAGTCAAATGATATATTGATTGTTGTTTTACTAATTAAATTGATTAGTATGAACATAGAGGTTTCAGGTATAGGTTTCTATGTTATAAATTCTGTATATTGCAACATGTGCTCACCACCTAAGTCAAATAGAGAGGATCTAGGTATTGCCTATGGCCTTATTAAATCACTAGTTTAGAAATAAATATCTACAGTCTGTATGGGGCTGCTCTCATTCTTAGAATATTCCCTGTGTTACTCCAGCCAAAGCCTCGACCATGGTGAAAATATACAAGTTCTGTCCAAACAATGCTGTGGAATGGTCAGAATTAAGGGGATTGTAGGCACTCTACTACTTCTCTGCTTTTGGGTCTCCCCTTTCCCACTCCACAAAATATGTGATATCAAGAGTGTGCCGTGTAGTAATGTGTGAATATCTGATTCCACTGCATGGCAATGGATAAACGTCACAGACATAATATTGAATAAGAGATCCAGACACAAAAGAGTGTATTTCCTTTTTATAAAATTATATAAATATAACCTATACTTTTGTAATCATGTAGTTTTCTTGCTGATGGTCAATGAAGAAAGCATCAGAGGGGATAGGGTTTCTCTGGCACTAATAGTGAATGTTTTTATCAGGATTACCTTTTTCTCAAGTTTATTCAATTTCTGAATAGTTGTTGCATTTAAAGTAATCACACATGTGAATTTTCTGGAAGTATACTAAATCTTTTTAAAAGAAACATATGTGAATGCATCATCATCAGAAATATTCAGTTCATTGATTTACAAAAATATAAGTAGCATTTTTCTATTTCACACTAAGTTTATGACATGAATTCACATAAAAGTAATTTTTGAAATAATGTTTGTAGAAGTCATATGCTTGTTTAATTCATTGTTTTAAATGTATTACATTTTTATAATAATTTTGGATTTAGACTAATGTGTCATTTTGGCTTGAGATTCAGCATATTTTAGAGTAAGGCTTTATTAATGCCTGATAGAGCTTCCATTAAAAGATAACCTAGCTATTAGTGGGGTAGATCAAGTTGACATTAGGAATTTGAAATTTCTCTGAATATTGATAAACATAAGTTTTGTTAAATGCCCTAATATTTATTAATTGGAAAATAGGTAGATTTAATAATTTACTATAGAGAAGAATCAAAGTTTTCTCCAATAGAGATGTGCTTCTCAATAGCATTTGCATATAAGTTTTGGATTGTCTCTAAGATCAATATTCAAGTTGAAAGCATGAGGCTTGTCATCGACTAAAGGAAAATTTGTGTTCTGTTAATTATTTTTTCTGTTCCCTTAGGCTAGTATGTTGTTTTTTAGCATCAGGTTATCTCATTTGTGAAGTAATAATATCCAATTTATTATACTGTTATTGGAATTAAATGAAATGTTATTTAAAAAACATAAGTTAGTTCAAGTAATTCAAAATAATAATTGTTTATAAAGTGGATCTGAAAACTTAAAGAGGATTGGACATCATATGCTGTGACTATTATATCTAAGATATTAAAGTCTTTATTGTCAAATAATCCTTATGATAGTTTGAGAACTATTGTGATATTGTATCTATAATAATAAAAGCAAAATATGCTAGTTAGACTGGATGTCCTTCCTTCAAATGAAGCCCCCGAGGGGGGTGGCTGAGGCAGAGGCCCACAGCCACCTTGGTGGGCAGAGGCTGAGGTTCAGGCAGCTGTTTCAGCAATCAGGGCCAAGGCAGCCACTGTAGCTGTGGGATCTAAGTCCCTTACATGAATTTTGAGCATTAGATCTCTTGTATGTCAATAACTGGAAATAATGTTAGTAATTTATAATAGCAATATGCATATAAAAGAGCTTTTCCTTAACTATTATAAGCAATAATACAAAAGTAAAAAAAAAGGTATATTGTAGAAATTCATAACTCTTTAAGAAAATAGAAATACTCAGTTATAATTTATTCATTTAAAAATAATTCAATTTGGACACCAATGTATACATGTTGATTCTCTTGTATTTAAAAAATAATTACAAATAGTTTGAACTAATTGGTTGTCTTTGCTAGGCACACTGGGCATTCCTTGAATAAATTCGGAATATATTTTAAAGCAGAAGTTGTGCACAAGTCAGGGTTTCTAGGCCTAGCCTGTGATGAGGGCTAACTTTTGCCCTTTCTTCAGTCCCCATTCCTGCCCCACTGCCAACACCAACCCTTGATCCCTGTTTGTGCTTGGTGATCTATCAAAGCCTATGGGATCAGGAGGAGGGACAAAGAGGTGGGCCATTCTGCCTCCTCACCAGGCCCCAGTCCCACCCCACCACCACCCACCCTGGTTCCCCATGGTTCCTGTTGGCAATTAAGCAATCAAAGCCTGTGGGATGGGGGGATGGGTGTGAAGTGATCAATGTACCTCATAGCAACTGGTCCATAGGTCATACCAGTCATTACATTGTTATGGTCATTTGCCTTTTATTATATAACATAAGAGTTATTATCTTCCTAGCCAGTTTGGCTCAGTGGATAGTGTAGTTCTGTGGACTGAAGGGTTCTGGGTTTGATTCAGGCCAAGGGTACATGCCTGGGTTGCAGGTTCAATCCCCAGTGGGGATTGTTTCTCATCATTGATGTTTCTATCTCTCCCTCTTCCTTTCTCTCTGAAATCAATATATATATATATATATATATATATATATATATATATATATATATATGGAGTTATTATCTTGTTTGCAAAGTTTTAGTCAAGTGTAGTCATAGATAAATAGGAAATAAGCAAGATTTAGGTAATCAAAGAGAAATATTTCATATTGATACAAACAACTGCTTCCTAATTATATGCTTTTCACATAAAATTGATTCATAAATTTAAACAAAAGATTATAAATAATATTTTTATCATTCCACAATAATATTACATTTAGAAAGTATAAATCCAATATATTCCATTTCATTTATTTTAATAAAAGAATAGCAACAATATCACAAATTTGATTTATAAAAATTAATCATTAAAACAATATAAAATGTGATTCAATATGAGGTGGCAGAAAAAGATTTGACTTTGGGTGGTAGACACTAAGTTTATGAGATGAATTCACATAAATCTGTGCCCAGCACCCAAAGTCTAATATTTTTCTGCCACCGCATATTGAATCACAATTTACCTTCTCTTCTACTCTTCTACTTCTCCCACTCTTTTTCCTCTGGAAATCATCATACTGTTGTCTGTGTCTATGAGTTTGTTTTAGTTCGTTTTTGTTTTTACATGAAGGACCATAAAGATTTCTTGTTAATCTCCAAATAAGATATAATTCATTCCTTTAGCATAATTTTTTAAAATAAAAACAAAAAATAGACCCAGAAACAGATGCATAGAGCAGACTGTTTCCTCTGAAGGAAAGCAGGGAAGGGGAGAGTAGATGGAGAAGAGATCACCAATGAACTCATATGCATGGTGAAGGCCTGGGGTGGCAGGCAGGAGATGGATGGGAGAGGTCAATGGAGGAAAAATACTTTCAACAATAAAGACTATAAATAAATAAATAAATAAATAAATAAATAAATAAATAAATATGGTGGTACCTCGAGATACGAGTTTAATTCGTTCCGTAATCTTGAGGCATGGGAAACTATGAGACACTCGAGTTGCAGTAAACTGGTGGGTCATGTGCAGCTGGCCGATTACTCATATCTCAACTGTTGCTTGTATTTCAAAGCAAAAATAGCTCGCTCGACTGCTCGTATATAAAAAATCTCGTATGTTAGGTCACTTGTATCTCGAGGTACCACTGTAAATACAAATGGAACACTTTCCTATAACTATTTAGAAATTATTTAGGAGATTTTATTATACAGTAACTTGATTTAATGAGTGACATTTCTGTCAAAATTCAAGGGCATTTTAAATTATATGAAGATATTATTGGTTAAAATAGTCTGACTTTAGTAATTAATATAAAACTTCAATGAAAACTAAACTTTTTATGAATTTTTGAAACATTTGGATTATTAAAATAAACATTTATATACCTACATTTAGAAAATTAGGAAAAGCCTGTGTTGCTTCAGATTTACTTAATAAATCTAAAATTTCTTTATGTGGAAAACTCATATCCTTTTGACTTAAAATAAATTATGACATAAGAGGTATATAATAAAAATTGCTGCATTTATTCAAATGCTAATTATCTATATTAAAAAATATATAACCCAAAAAACTAGGACTAGTCTTTAATAAGGATAAATATATACAAATATGTTTTTAAAATATTCTAGAAAATCTCAATTCAATTATTGAATTGCTTTAAATTTGCAAATTATGTTAGTTAACGATATGAATTTAGAGTTGAACAAATTATGACACAAAAAAGATCAAACTTCTAACTAATGGTTGACTTGTGTTTGAAATCAACACTTTTGATTGAATGATTCAGGTTAGGCTAAATTGAAACAAACTCAAGTTGGCAAATGCCTCTAGATAATGGACAGAAGTGGGGAAAAAAGTCAGCTAAAATAATGAATTATTTACCTATGCATTTATGCGATGAATTAGTGAATATATTGAGACATGAGTATGGATATGGCATATTCAAAAGCATCAAGGACTTTAAATATATTTTTATTGATTTTTTTTACAGAGAGGAAGGGAGAGGGTTAGAGAGCAAGAAACATCCATCAGCTGCCTCCTGCACACCCCCCACCGGGTATGTGCCCGCAGCCAAAGTACATGCCCTTGACAGGAATCGAACCTGGAACCTTTCAGTCCGCAGGCCAATGCTCTATCCACTGAGCCAAACTGGTTTTGGCAAAAGCATCAAGGACTTTAAATTCTTCCAAAGGAGTTTAAATATGTGCAGCAACAATTCTAATATAAAGCATTATTAATTTAAAACATTATTGAGTCCTTATTTTGTGCCAGGAACTTACTAAACATGATCCCTTCCATAAAGAATAAGAACAATGTGTATTATTTGAAAAGAAGCATTAAAATGGTGAATATTGATTCTGTTATTACTGACAAAAAATTCACAGCAAAGTTAGAACTTGCGCCAAACCTATGACATCAGACCTGTGAAGAAGATAATAAATGGAATGTAAACCAGACATTAGGAATACTATAAGCAAATATAAAAACATGGAAAAATTATGTTATGTTTGAGAAATAAGTAGTAGTCTATTTCAAGAGAAGATAGGTTATATGTAGAGGATGGGAGTTAAGAGAAGACAAAGATTAGGCTGTAATGAAAACAAAAATTTTTAAATATGAAGTTAAGAAGTTTAAAATATTTCTAATATTTGATGAGAATCAAACACATTAGACAGAGTGTGCATTAGTATAATTTATGTCACAGTGGAATGTAGGAATGAATAAAGTCAAGGAGAATTATTGTAAAATTTTATTTAGAAATGCAAATACTAGTAAATGATAATTAACAGGGCCCTAATCTCTATTAACAATAATGAAAATGAAACTTAAGGGATGAGCAAAAGATACATTTTACAAGATTAATAAAACTTGATGACTAAATATAAGAGTATAGGCAGAGATTAAAGTCAATATTCCAATAAATATACTAATGGTAGTATTTCCATTAAAAGAATAAAAAACTGACAAGAGAAAAATATTGGTCTGGAAAAATAAATAATGTTTCAAAATAGATAAATATATCAAAAATTTAATGTCAGGTGGTTATATATGGTACTTCCTCTGTGAATAAGTTGAAGTATAAAAAGTGTGTTTCTCATTTGAAATGTGTATACATATATTTAATGAGTAAATGGGAAAGTGAGGAGTGGAAGAAGAGAAAATACACTCATTTAATCATTGCTCATGGCTTGACAATAACAAGTATTATAAAAAGAATGATCAAAGTAAGGGTATTAGACAAAGATAAATTATTAAAAGTTAACCACTACAATAAGAATGCATATATTTCTAAATATCAGAAAATTCACATATACCCACAATCAAAAGAAAATTGATTCCAGAGTGATATTTACTAAAAATTCTCTTAATCATAGTAGAAAATAATGTTAATTTCTAATGAAAAAATAATAGAGGTCATAGAAAAATCCAAAGTTTATGCTACATTGAAGAGACAAACCTTTCAATATGAAATTTATAAAGATTGACAATTAAAAGGAGAGACAAACATGTGGCAAATAAATGCAAATTAAAAGAAAGCAGATGTTGCTAAAATAAAATTCAGACATTTTGGAATTCACATCCAAAGCATTAATAAAACAAAGAATAACCAATAAAATGCTAACAGTTACATTTCATACTGAAAATTAGTGTTAGGAATATCTATACAAAAAAAATACTTAGAAGATAAAGTAAAATAAATTAAACATCGCTTGGCCAAATAAGTGAAAGACGGAGTGAGAGCTAATGGCTTATTCACCTCTGATTGGTCTCCTATAAAGCTTCACCAAAATCCATTATATAATCATTAGAGGCCTGGTGCATGAATTCATGCAAGGGTGGCGTCCAGCCAGCCTACCCCGATGGGGGCCCATTGGGCCCAGTTAGTGATAAGGACGGGGCCACGAGTGGTTGGCCAGCCAGCCCTGTACCTGATCAGGGTGTTGTGGACAGATCGAGGGCTGGGTCAGCCAGGGGGTGAGAGGAGCCAATTGTGGCCTGGATCAGGCTGGTTGGCTGCCACAGTGTGCGTCAGTCACTGGTTGTTCTGGTTTTTCTGGTTGTTCTGCTGTTTCAGTCATTGGGCTTTTATATATAGACTAGGAGCCCAGTTCACAAATTAGTGCATCTGATGAGGAATTGTGGGCCACAAGGCTGTGGTGGGCACAGGGGCAGTCCTTGGCCCATCTTCCATGCCCCTGCCTGGCCCTTCCTACCATGGCCCCCAGTTCCCTGTTTACCAGCAGCCCCACTCCTGTATCTGCCACTCACACCCTTTGACAGCACCAAGCAATCAGGCTCAGTGTCGGGCACCACCAGCAGGTGCGAACAGCGGATCTGACACTAGCTATGGGTATGAGCACAGGTGGTGCTAGCAGTGGGTGCAAACAGGGCTATCACCAGCAGCGGGTGAGAGAGGCGACTGCTGGCCCTGATTGCCCCTCAGGAGCAAGGGGAGGTGGAGAAGCCCTGAGGTATAATTAGTACAGGCAGCTGCTGCTTATACCCACTGACAGCAAAAAAGTAATCAGGGGTGGAGCACAGCAACAGCAGTGGATGCGAGCAGGACTGGCACAGGCAGCAGTTGCAGGTGCCAGGTGAAACCAAGGTGCATGAGAACAAAGAATATTCCATAACTACCAGAGGCTCACTCTGATGATAGCAACTGGCACCCCACCTTAGTCTGGCACTGCTGCTCACCTTTACCACCATACTGCTGTGGCCGCTACTCACCACGTTCCATGCTCTGACGCCTACTGCCAATGCCCACCATGTTCCACGCACATTCCCTGGTGGTCAGCACACGTCATAGCAACTAGATGTTCTTTTGTTCTGCCATTCAGTCTATTTGCATATTAGCCTTTTATTATATAAAAGGATGTTTGCATATTAAATCCTAGTCATCTAATAGGCTTATACCTCAAACCCTGGAGAGTGCAAGAAAAGAGACAGGTGTTTTGCCCAAACATAAATATTGGCCTCTAATTGTCATTTTCCATAGCTGTAAACCATAGACTCCCAGATAATTTTACCAGGAGTGAATTGAGTATCTCCACAACCATGAAAACTGAATTGGTTACATGGTCACAGCAAAATTTATACCATATCATATTGCTATTTAATTGTGGCCCCTATTTTTATCAATGAAGGACTGATGTGTTCCCAATAAAACTCAAAACTTCACAGCCAATCAGGGTCCTGGTTCTGGGTACAGAATTCTAACAATCCTAGATCTTCCCAGGATACCTTACAAGAAATGGAGGACCTGCAAACTTTCTACTGATCTTGTGTTTCTCTGATTTCCTGTATGAACATTGCTCTAATCATTGGTGTTTATATTTCCTTAATTATTTTGTTTATATTACAGAATTAATGTTCAGTAAGTAGAAAATTAATATGGCAGAAGTAGTTTCATAAATAAAGGAAATTTGAGCACTGGCCCATGTGGCTCATTGCTTTTAATCCCATGCACCAGAAGGGTCTGAATTTGATGCCATGTCAGTCTCCTTGTGAGAGGCAACTAATTAATGTATCTCTTTCACATTAATGTTTATCTCTCCCTATTTTCCTTCCTTCTTCCCAACCTAAATTCAATGGAAAAAATTAATACAAATAAAAAATGAAATTTGAAACAAGCTTTGATTATTTCTCTGTATTACTTTTATGCTTATTAATATGTAATATTGGTTATATTGATTGAATATCTAAAAAAATAAAATTCTCAAAGTGAAAGGGAAAAAGAGAAAATTTAGAGCAATTTCTTTTGTTGGAATTAAAAAAGTATCAAAGAGTTTCTACATCTCTCTGTAAAAAACAACAACAACAACTACAAAAAAAAAAAAAACACTACAGAATGAGATGTCAACAGAATGAGATGTTATTACAAGGTAATTCCACCTAAGCTTTTTAAGAAAAATGATGCCAGTGATCTTTAATTAGATGCAAAAAAATTGAAAACATTAATTATAAAACTTGATAATATTAATCTAAAAGAGAATTCTACAATCTCATTATTTCATGGATACTGTAGAAAATATCCTAAATATAATATTAACAAACATCTTAGAATCATATTAAAATAATTAATGATAAAAACCAATTAGGTTTTATTTAAGAGTTACAAAGATGCTTCTCTACTATCAATGTTTCTCATCATTTAAACTTATAGAGCCCTAGCTGGTTTTTCTCAGTAGATAGAGCATTGGCCTGCAGACTGAAGGGTCCCAACTTTGATTCCTATCAAGGGCACATGCCGGGTTGTGGGCTCAATCCCCAGTAGGGGGTCTGAAGGAGGCAGCAATCAATTATTCTATCTCATCATTGATGTTTCTCTCTCTCTCTCTCTCTCTCTCTCTCTCTCTCTCTCTTTCTCTCTCTCTTTTTCTCTGAAATCAATAAAATATATATAAAAAATAAAATAAATCATAGAAAAATAAAATATGATTATCCCTGCAAATATTGAAAAGTATTTGAAAAGAAATAACCTATAGCTCCTATTGATTTTTAAATCTATACTAATAAAAGGGTGATATGCAAATTGGTCAGGATGCCCTCACAGTAACAACTGAACAGCAGGCTGCATGGGGCAACCAGGCCAGCAGGGCAGTTAGTGAGGAATGAACAAAGGACTGAACAAAAGGCTGTTTAGGGCTACCAGGCCAACACTGGAGGCTGTGGGGGTGACCAGGCTGGCAAGGGGGCAGTAAGGAAAACCAGGCCATCAGGAAGGGCAATTGGGGGCAACCAGGTTGGCAAGGAGTCAGTTAGGGACAATCAGGCAGGCAGGCAGGTGAGCAGTTAGGAGCCAGTGTTCCCAGATCGTGAGAGGGATATCCAATTGCCAATTTAAGCCAATCCTCAAGATAAAGCCTAACCAGCAGTTGAACATCCCCCAAGGGGTCTGGATTGGAGAGGTTGCAGGCTGGGCTGAGGGGACCCCCTTATCTGTGCACAAATTTTGTGCATTAGGCCTCTAGTATCAATAATTACAAAATAGATCATTACATCTTTAAAATGACTCAACATATCTCTCTCAGATCAAAATACATCATTATGGATAATATTTTTCTCTCTATGTTACATACAAAGAACTTCAGATAGTTTAAGAAAAAAAGAACAGCATAAAAATAGAAAAAGAGTTAAAGAAAGATAAGTAATTTACCTAATGGGCTGAGTAGATGATGATAACCCTTTCAAATTAGAGGCATAACTCTAATTTATAAAGATACATTACATGAGTGAAATGAAATAAAATGATGGATATGTAATATTTAAGTTGTACCTATTAATTACCATCCATTTCAGCACTTTCTCCCCCAAAGTCTGGTGTATTTTTTCCACATGCTTACCAACTTCTGGTATGCCATATAATGTAGTATTTTTACATAACATTCCCAGTCTGTTTTCTCAGCTGGAATGTAAGATTCATGAAGGAGAGCTTTGTACATGCTTTGTTCATTGATATAATTCAGTTGCTCAATAAATATTTGCAAATGACTGAATAATATTTAAGATGTGAACAAATATTTCATTATAGTTAGGGAAGCCAATTTTATTAAGGCAAATGAACCCGTAGTGAGTTATATCTATAATAATTATTTTATAAAATTATATTTTGATTTAATAAAATATTATAATCTAATAAGATGCAAATAGATGACTAAACAAGAATAAATTTACCTTGAAATTTTTTACATGAGTCTCAAAAATGACACTTTGAATATAAAATATATGAATTGCTTATCGTTAAGGAAAGAAAAATATTAGTTATAAGTTTTCTCCCATGAAAGTTAACTCCTATAGAGAGAAAACTCAGGTATTATTCTTGCTGGTTTACTTTTTTACATTACATCTATTTTAAATTCAGGATGATCCTAGTCAGAAAAATATTATTACTAGGGGAAATAACCTATGGAACTTTCGACAACTGCTGTGGCTGGCATGATAGATTACAACTAAAGAATTCTAAAGCAGATGGACATTTTTTTTTTCATAGACTTTATGCTGAGCTTCAGGACTAAGTATAAATTTGAGAAAACTGAGCTAAAAACCTTTATAAATTATAGTAAACTGGTGATCTAGTACATGGATTCATGTATATTGAAGAAAAATTAATTAGAAGAAATATTTTAATATCCCTATTCACCCTTTATAAGAAAAGTATCAGCCAAGACCGGTTTGGCTCAGTGGATAGAGTGTTGGCCTGCAGACTGAAAGGTCCTGGGTTCGATTCCGGTCGGGGGCATGTACCTTGCTTGCGGGCACATCTCCAGTGTGGCGTGTGTAGGAGGCGGCTGTTCGATGTCTCTCTCTCATCGATGTTTCTGACTTTCTATCCCTCTCCCTTCCTCTCTGTGAAAAATCAATAAAATATATTTTTTTAAAAAAGAAAAGTATCAGAGATAAAAGAAAATAATTAAAATGTATATGAAAATAATATATAAATTGATTAATAAATAAAAAATAACATGAAATAACAACAAAGATCTATACTAATAAAAAGGTAATATGTTAATTAGACCAGATAGACCAGATAGCTTCTAGACATCCTTCCAGACAAAGTCACAAAGGTGAGGACAGAGGCAGAGATGGTTAGGGGTGATCATGCTGGCAGGGAAAAGCACTGAGGGACGATCAGGCCGGCAGGAGAGACCAGTTAGGGCTTATCAGGCAGGCAGACAGGCAGAGGTGATTAGGGGTGATCAGGAAGGCAGGCAGAGTGGTTAGGGGGAATCAGTCAGGCAGGCAGAGTGGTTATGGGTGATCAGGCAGGCATGTAGAGTGGTTAGGGATGATCAGGCAGGCAGTCAGGTGAGCGGTTAGGAAACTGTGGTCCTGGATTGCAAGAGGGATGTCCGACTGCGGTTTAGGCCTGGTCCAGAGCCTAAACCGGCAGTCGAACATCCCTGAGGGGTCCTGGATTGAAGAATGTGTAGGCTGGGCTGAGGGACTTCCCCTATGCATGAATTTCATGCAATGGGCCTCCAATATTATATAAAAACTAAAACATCATATAAAAACAATACAAACATGACATAAAAACAACTTTGATAAAAACAATGACTGATAAAATGATTAAAATTATTCTAATATCTCCCTTTATACTAAAACACACGTGTGTGATTGGCACCAGCAAGAGCTTTATATGTATCATACATGAGTCAACTTTTATTTTTAAATTGCCAGTGAACATCATATGCTCTGGCCAGTAAGTCAGTAGGATGGTCAGATGGACATATGGTTGGTCACTTATCAATATATATATATATATTTGCAGTCTCATGGTTTAAAACAAAGTCCCATTGGGAGAATCAACATCGTTAAAATGTCCATGCTACCCAAAGCAATCTAGAGATTCAACGCACTACCCATTAAAATACCAACATATTTCACAGACCTAGAAAGAATTCTTCATAGATTTATCTGGAACAAAAAAACCACGGATAGCTACAGCAATTCTGAGAAAGAAGAATAAAGTTGGTGGGATCTCAATACCAGATTTCAAGCTATACTACAAAGCAACGGTTCTCAAAACATCCTGGTACTGGCACAAGAACAGACATATAGACCAATGGAATAGAGTAGAGAACCCAGATATCCACCCAAACCACTATGCTCAACTAATATTTGACAAAGGAGGCATGAACATTCAATGAAGCCAAGATAGCCTCTTCAATAAATGGTGTTGGGAAAATTGGACGAATACATGCAAAAAAATGAAGCTGGACCCCCAACTTACACCAAATACAAAAATAAACTCAAAATGGATATAGGACTTAAATATTAGAAGGGAAACCATAAAAATACTAGAGGAATCCACAGGCAGCACAATCTCAGATATATGCTGAAAGAACTTCTTCACTGATACTGCTCCAAAGGCAATGGAAAAAAATATACAAATGGGACTACATCAAAATAAAAAGCTTTTGCACAGCAAAAGAAACCATCAACAAAACAACAAGAAAGATCACTGTGTGGGAGAACATATTTGCAAATGTTATCACTGATAAAGGTTTAATCTCCAACATCTACAGCCATCTTATACAACTTAATAAAAGGAAGATAAACGATCCAATAAAATAATGGGCAACAGACCTAAATAGAACCTTTTCTAAAGATGATAGAAGGAAGGCCAAGAGACACATGAAAACATGTTCAAAGTCACTAATCATCCGAGAGATGCAAATCAAAATGACAATGTAATACCATCTTATACCTGTCAGAATGGCAATCATCAACAAATCAACAAATGACAAGTGTTGGTGAGGATGCAGAGAAAAAGGAATCCTTGTGCACTGTTGGTGGGAATGCAGACTGGTGCAGCCACTGTGGAGAACAGTATGGAGTTTCCTCAAAAAACTAAAAATGGATCTTCCATTTGCTCCTGTAATCCCACTCTTAGGAATTTATCCTAAGAAATTACAAACACCAATCAGAAAGAATTTATGCACCCCTATGTTCATAGCAGCACGATTTACAATAGGTACAATTTGGAAACAGCGTAGGTGCCCGTCAGCAGATGAGTGGGTCAGAAAACTGTGGTACATCTACACAATGGAATTCTATGCTGCCATTAAAAAGAAGGAATTCTTACCATTTGCAGCAACCTGGTTGGAACTGGAGAACCTTATACTTAGTGAAATAAGCCAGTCAATGAAGGAGAAACATCATATGATCTCACTCATTTGTGGATAATAAAGAACATTATAAACTGATGAACAAAAGGATAGATACATAGATAGTAAAGCTTCAAACAGACTGTGAAATTACAGCAGGAAGATTAAAGTTAGGTGAGCTAGATAAGAGATCAATCAAAGGACTTGTATGCATGCATATAAGCATAACCAATGAACGTAGACACAGGGGGATTGGGGTATGCCTGGGAGGGAGGGGGGACAATGGGGAGATATGTATAAAAAAGTTAGTAAAATAAAAAAAATAAAGTAAATAAAAAATAAAACAAAGTCCCAAGATTTGATTTTGGTTAGTAAATGCACAATGTAATACATAGATGATGTACACTTGAAAACTATATAATTTTATTAATTGATCTCACTCCAATAAATTTAATTTTAAAAATATATTTTCCTGTAGCAAATACTCTGCAGTCTTTTGAAGCAGTAGTCTGCAAGAACATAATTGAAATCGTTAAGGCATCTTTTGAGGAAGATAAATGAGGTGGACTGAATCTTACTTAAGGTGCAACCCAATCTCAATCTAGCTCAATCACTAAGAGAATTAAATGTAGATCAGTCTCCCAAGTAAAACCACAGGTAGAGATTTTTGTGCTAGCGGTTTATCAAGGGGATGTTTTAATGGAAACTTGTATCAGAGTGAAGAGGTTTGATAGAGGCTGATAGGAGGCAAAGAGGTGATTTTAGAAATCTAGCCTCAGACTGAAACTAAAGAGAGCTCTAGGTCATAAGTCATATTACAATAATTATGTCAAATAGAAAATAAAAGGATGGCCTGTAATATCTACAATGCAATAACCAGTTGTCTTTATGCTAAGTTGTTATGATCTAGAAGAGAGATCATAATGTCTGGGATATCACTGGAAGGGCATGCATGATCATAAAGTCCAAGGAAATTTCATCAAAAAATGCCAAGTAACTGAAAAGAAAATGATTTACAAAATTGTACTAAAACAGCAATATAAACTACAAAATATTACTGAAATGAAATAAATAAATAACACCATACATGATGTTCATGATTTTAAAGATTATATATTTTTAGGTTGTCAGTTATCTACAAATTATATATTACAATTCTAATAAATATTTCATTGTTTTTGCTTTTTCATTTTTTTTCTGCTGCATGGGACTTGACATATAAATTCTAAAATGCATATGTAAATGCCAAGGGGCTACATTAAGAAAATATTGAATACTAATAACAAAAATTAATGAATTCATATTATTTGGTTATCAAGATTTACTGTGAAACATCATTAATTAAAATAAAGTTTCAGCCCTAACATGTCTGGCTCAGTGGATGAAATGTCAGTCTGCAAACTGAAGGGTCCAAGGTTTAATTCCAGTTAAGGGCATGTGCCTTGATTATGGGCACATCCTCAGTAGGGGTTGTGCATGAGGCAGCTAATCAATGTTCCTCTCATTGATGTTTCTGGCTCTCTGTCCCTCTCCCCTCTCCTCTAGTAAAAACTCAATAATAGATATTAAAAAATATAAAATTCCACTAATACAAAGATAGTGGAACATATTAGGAAAATCAGAAAGTTTCACAAATACACAACCACCTAATATATAATATGTAAAAATCTATAGCTCCACATAAATTAATCAGAGAAAGTATTTTTAGTAGGCTATGCTAAAAAATTACATTTTCTTATTGAAAGAAAATAACTTTGATATGCTACCTCACACCAAACACAAAAATATCTAAGGTGGATAATATTGAAGGAAGAAAAATAAAACATTAATAAAGTACAATAAAATATTTTTCTTTATTTCTTATATAGTTTGGAGTATTTAACAAGAAAATAAACCCTAAAAGGAAAATAATAAAAATTTAATTTAATTCCAATTAAGATTTTTTTTATTCAAAGACACAATTAAGGGGAAATATGGCAAGTTACTTAATGGAAAAAGGTTCACAATAATGTCACATAACTGATGCAGTATGTAGATGTTGTGTTATAGAATTATACACTTGAAATCTGAATTATACACTTGAAATCATTGGACACACCAATGAATTCAATAAAAATTAATAAATAAGTAAAACTTTCCATGTCATCAAGAACAGACCAAAATGTTAAATTAAAAAAGAATGACAAAAGACTTGAAAAACTGTGCTAAAGAAAATATCCAAATGGTCCGGAATTATGTGAAAAGGTAGTTACCATAATTCATCATCAGTGAAATAAATATTAATACTTCAATTATTTGTACACACACACACACACACACACACACACACATACATACACACATATACACAAGCCCTACCTAGACGGTAAAATTTAAAGATTTCACTCTCTCTCACAGTGCTAAAGTTACATTCTCCAAAGGTAGAGATGCTTGTTCTATGATACAGAAATTATTGACTAGATATGTACTCAATAGAAGTGAGTAAAAATCTATGAGCATATGAATGACAGTGCTGTCAAAATATCCTAAACTGGAACAAACAACTGACATGTTAGTCAACACTTAAAAATAATGCACTAGTAAAATATATTCATATTTTGAAATACTACCTAGTAATAATTAAAAATGAACTATCCTATATAATTAATGTGTAATATGCTAAGGTTAAGTGTCCAAATGATCAGTTGACCATTCTGTCCATTATTCAACTAGTCACTATGACACCCACTGACCACCAGGGGCAGATACTCCAACCAGTAGATTAGCTTGCTGATGGGGTCCAGCCAATCAGGATGGGGCAAGAAGGCCGGACATGCTCTGTGGTCCCTCTCCACCTGGCTGGCCCTCATCAGCCTCAACCACCAGCCAGGCCAAAGGGTTCCACCAATGCATGAATTCATGCACCAGGCTTCTAGTAGATGCATAAAACCCAAGATGTTGAATTTAAGATTCTATACTCAAAATGTCATTACATTTACAACTCTATTTTTATAAAAATTTAATACCATTTTTAAGCAAACTATGTTTAACAAAGTCTGAAGAAAAATTAGCCATGATGGAGAAGATGACTATGCAGGGGTAGGAGAGAATGTTCTAGGATACTTCCAGCACACTAGAACATAACTACACTAATAAAAAAGAAACATGCAAATTGACTTTCTCTCCGCTACCTCCATCAGCCAATCAGGAGAAGGTATGCAAATTAACCCAAAAATATGGAGTTTGATTTGCATACATAGGCATGGAGCAAAGACTAAAGACAGCATAAAAGGAAGCACTGTAGAAGAGAGCAAAGTAGTGGAGAAGGGGTTGAGGCAGCAAAGAAGAGAGGGGTGAGGAAGTGGAGAAGGGAGCAAAGCCCATATCGGCAGACTTTGCTCCTTTCTCCACTTTGCTCAGGCCACAAGAAGCCCTATTCTTTAGGAATAGGCCCAAGGAAGCCCTATTCTTGCAGAAATCTTCCTAAAACAGGCCTCTAGTCCTATATAATAAAAAGATAACATATAAATCAACTGAATGGTAGAATAACTGGTTTCTATGATGTACACTGAGCAGGCAGGCAGGAGAGCAGTTAGGGATGATCGGGCAGATAGGCAGAGTGGTTGGGGGCAATCAGGCAGTCAGGCAGATTGGTTAGGGGTGATCAGGAAGCAGGGAGGCAGGCAAGTGGTTAAGAGCAATCACAAGAGTGAGCAGTTAGGAGCCAGCGGTCCCAGATTGTGAGAGGGATGTCAGACTGCTGGATGAGGTCAGGGATGAGGCCTAAACTGACTCTCAGACATCCCCTGAGGAGTCCTGGATTGTGAGAGTGCACAGGATGGGCTGAGGGAAACCCCCCTGCACATATTTTGTGCACCAGGCCTCTAGTATTATATAAATGTAAAAAATAGAATGTTAGACAGAAACATGTTCAAACTAATAAAATACTTTTCGGCAGCAGACCCAATAATTACATATATAAGGCATTCTTTTATTTTTAAACTTGAGGCCTGATGCACAAAATTTGTGCATGGAGGCGGGGGAGTTGTGCTTCAGCCCAGCCTGTACCCTCTCCAATATGGGATCCCTTGAGGGGTGTCTGACTGCCCTCTCACAATCCAGGACTGCTGGCTCCAACCACTCACCTGCCTCTGCCAGATTGTCCCTAACCTCTTCTGCCTACCAGTCTGATTGCCCCCTAACCACTCCCCTGCCAACCCGATCAACTCCTAACTGCTTCCCAGCCAGCCTTATTTCTCCTAACTGCCCTCCCCTGCCAGTCTGGTCACCTCTAACTGTCCTCCCTTGCAGGCCTGTCCCTCCCTTATTGCCTTCCACTGCTGGCCTGGTCACCCCCAACTGCCTTCCCTGCTTGCCTGATCGTAGAACTGCCTTCCCCTGCAGAACTAGTCTCCCCCAACTGCCCTCTTCTACTGGCCCAGTCACCCCTAACTACCTTCCCTGCTGGCCTGCTTGCCCACAACTGTCCTCCCTTGCAGGCCTGGTCCCTCCAAACTGTCCTCCACTACACGCCTGGTTCATGACAACTTCCCTCCCCTGCTGATCTGGTCTTCCCCAACTGTCCTCCTCTGCTGGCCTGATCACCCCTAACTGTCCTCCCTGCTTGCCTGATTGCCCCAACTTCTCTCTCCTGCAGGCCTGGATCTCCCCAACTGCACTCTCTTGCTAGCCTGGTTCCCCAGACTGCCCTTTTCTGCCAGCCAGGTCACCCTCAACTGTCCTCCTCTGCTGGACTGGTCACCTATAACTGCCCACAATTGCCTTCCCCTACAGACTATCTTGTGGCAACCATCTTGTGTCCACATGGGGGCAGCCATCTTGTGTCTTGGAGTGACAATCAATGTGCATATTACTCTTTTATTAGAGAGGATTCTTTTTATTGAATTTATTAAAGTGATATATATATATGTGTGTGTGTGTGTGTGTGTGTGTGTGTGTGTGTGTGTACATACATATATATATATACATATATATATATGTATGTATATATATGGCTCAGTAACCAGTCAGCCAGTAGCTATGATGTACAATGACTACCAGGGGATAGAAGCTCAATGCACAGGTACCAGAAACTGGGCTCACGACTGGTGACTGTACCTGTAGCAGTGTGATCCTCTCCCACCTCAGTACCAGTACTACCTAGTAGTGGTGACAGGTGCAGTGGGCCTGGGATGAGCAGGAGTGGCACCCTGGCAACCTGCCACCTGCTGCTTCATGAGATACTTTATCCCCGAGGGGTCCCAGTTTGCAAGAGGGTGCAAGCCAGGCTGAGGGACCCCACTGGTGCATGAATCCATGCACCAAGACTGGTTGTTTAATAAAATTATATAAATTTCAAATATATAATTCTATAATACATCACCTGTATGTTGTAGTGTGTGTTCACCACTCAAAGTCATGTCTCCTTCCATTGTCATTTATCCCCTTTTTACCCTCTCATACTTACTCCCACCTCCCTCTTTTTTAAAGCATCCTAAATAGAGGGCATTCTTTAGTTAAAGGAAGAATGGAGATGAAGGAAAAAAAGGCGAGTGTAATAAAAATAGTAAATTTGACATAAATCTAAATAAATATTAATGTAATAAAGGGCTATTAATAATTTCTTGTGACATTTAAAATTTATATAAACTCAAAATGTGTGACAAAGTATTTAAAAATGTGTATGTCTAGGGCTCTGGACATGTGGCTCAGGTGGTTGCAGTGTCATTCCAAACACCAAAACAGTCGTGGGTTCATTTCCCCATCAGGGCACATACTTAGGTTGTAGATTTGATCACTCAGTGTACATTGATGTTTCTCTTTCATATTGATGTTTCTCTCTTTCCCTCTCTCTCTCTCTCTCTCTCTCTCTCTCTCTCTCTCTCTCTCAATTAAAATAATAACCTCAAGTCCTAACTGGTTTGGCTCAGCGAATAGAGTGTCGGTCTGCAGGCTGAGGTGTCCCAAGTTTGATTCTAGTCAAGGGCATGTACTTTGGTTGCAGGCACATTCCCAGTGGTGGGGGGGGGGGGTGTAGGAGACAGCTGATTGATGTTTATAATTCTCTATCCCTCTCCCTTCCTCTCTGTAAAAAATCAATAAAATATATTTTTTAAAAATAACCTCGAATGTGGATAAAAAAATTGTCAGTAATGTAGATAACTTCTTTTAATCAATTATAAAACCAGTGGAAAAAATAGTAATCTATTTAAAGCTTTTAGGCCAAAGATACAGATGGAAAATGTTAGTATTTTTATTAATATTATAAATATAGATAGATAGATAAACTATTTTTAACTATTGTGGTTCTAGAGGGAAAAATAGAGTAATAAAATATATCATGTACACAACAAATATTAAACAAATAGTAAGATAATATATTTTTAGTCCAAATATATCACCAAGCACATTAAATATAAATGGGATAAGTACTCCACTTAAAAACACATAGTCAGACTGTAATAAAAATCTAATGTTGGTTATAATCGACAAGTGCCTTATATATAGATAACAGAGGCCCGGCACATGAAATTCGTGTGTGGGTACACTCCCTAGACCTGGTCTATGTTCAGGGCCATCTTCTCCAGCTGCCCGTAGATGGCCTGGCCCTTGCCACCACTCTCCCCCAGTTTGCCATTTGCCATTGGACAATTGGAGCCTAATGGCTTGGGGAAGGGACCAAGAGGTCGGCCCTGCCCTCCCTGTGGTTGCCCTCTGTGTGTAGGGCGAGAACCAGGGCAGGGGCCTTGCCCTGGCAGGATCCATGTCACCCACCTTCGGTTCTCTGCTTGCCACTGAGTGATCGGAGCCTGGAAAGGGACCAATAGGTGGTCAGTACACTTCATAGTGACTAGTCAAGTGATTGTTCTGGTCATTCTGCCATTAGGGTCAATTAGCATATTACCCTTTTATTATATAGGATAGGAAGTGCAAGTTATTTAAACCTAGAAATGTTGGAGCACTTTTTCACTGAGAGATAGTTTTAGTGTTTAATATCACTTTAAATCAATTTCAAAGCAAGAAGACAAAAATACAATGTGAGTGACAGCAGTAATGGATTCTTAATCTGTCCTTTGATTGAATTAAAATTTTGAAATTATTTCTTTATATTATAATGCAGTAAATATCTAATTGATAGCTTTCTCTGATGAATAAAGAAAAAAAATCAAGTATTGTGATTGTCAGCAGTCCAATTTCACTTCTTAATAAATCCTGATATTTTATTTTTACATGAAAAATATCAAGTTACTTCTGGCTTTAAATGATAGGATCAAGCTTTTGAGACATATCTGATTTAATTTAACTTTTAATTTGAGGCCAATTTAATTCTATGTAATATGGTTTAACAAGTCATGTTTAATCATTACCATGATGCTTACTGGCTTTGTCATATTTTGGAAAAAATAAAAACTATTTCTTATTTATAAAACAAAACAAAACTGATAATATGATTACTTTCTCAGTAATATTACTATTAGCACCATCCTGAACACCTCCAAATAGCAAGAGATGGGTGAAACTTATTTATTTACTAGAGGCCCAACGCACAGATTTTTGCACCAGTGGGTTCCCTCCGTGTAGCCTCTAGGTATCAGGCCAAAACCAGCACTCCAAAGCTGCCTGATGCACCTGCCTTCTGCTCCTGCCTATCCTGTCCCCACTGTCCCCACCTGCCTTCTGCTCCTGCCTATCCTGTCCCCACTGTCCCCACCTGCCTTCTGCTCCTGCCTATCCTGCCACTGCCACTGCTTGGTAGGCTCACTGCCACTCCACTGTGGCCTCCAGGCTGCGGCAGCCAGCCTTGAACCCAGAATATGGCACCCATCAGTTAGCTGGACAGTACTCCTGCTGTGGGAGCACACTGATCACCAGGGGGCAGTGCCTGCATTACGTGTCTTACCTCTGGTGGTCAGTACATGTCATAGTGACCAGTCAACCAGTCAACCAGTTGTTTATTTGGTTGTACACACACACACACACACACACACACATATATATATATATATATATATATATATATATATATATATATATATATATAGAGAGAGAGAGAGAGAGAGAGAGAGACTAATATATTATAATATATTTTTAGTCCAGCCTATACCCTCTTCAATTTGGGACCCCTACTGGGATAGGGCCTAAACAGGCAATTAGTCATTCCTCTCACAATCCAAGACTGCTAACTTCCAACTGCTCACCTACATGCCTGCCTGATTACCCCTATCTGCTTCTGCCTGCCAACCTGATTGCCCCTACCTGCACTCTCTTGCAGGCCTGGTCACCTCTAACTGCCCTTCCTTGCACACCTGGTTGCCCAAACTGCCTTACCTTACAGGCCTGCTCCCTCCCAACTCCCCTCCCCTACTGGTCATCTTGTGGTGGCCATATTGTGTCCACATGGGGGCAGGATCTTTGACCACATGGGGGTTAGCCATCTTTTGTGTTGGAGTGACAATTTGCATATTACTCTTTTATTAGATAGGATAGAGGCCTGTGCATTGGTGGGCCTGGCTTATTTGCCATGAAGTGTGTCCCAGGTCAGGGTGGGGGTTCCCTTGAAGCGTGGGGTGGCCTGGGTGAGGGGCCTGTGGTGACTTGCAGGCCAGCCACGACCCCCAGTAACCCTTGTGAAGGCCCTGGTGTCTGTGATTTATCTTCTATATTTGAAACTTTGTAGCTTTGAGCAGAGACCAGGGCCAGCCAGGAAGCTTGGCTTCCTCCATTAGCCGGGAAATCTAAGCCTCCTGCTCTCTCTGTGGCCACAGCCATCTTGGTTGGGCTAATTTGTATACATGCTCCTGATTGTCTGGTGTGGGAGGCTTGTGGGCATAGGGGAGGTATGGTCAATTTGCATTTTTCTCTGTTTTTAGTGTAGATGCCAAGTCAGACTAAAACTCATAATATGTTTTAGCAGACTGTAAGAAATTGAGGGAGAACATGGTGGCTTATGGCCACATTTCCTCTCCCTAAAAAATAAAAATAAAAATAAAAATAAAATAACATGAATAAAAACAAAAGCAATATAATTTATGATAGCTAAAATGTATTGAGATTTTTTAAATGGATCTTAAACTACAAATCTTAATTCCAATATGCAAGTTTTCTCTTACCACACACTATTCCCCCTTCACATCTTCCATTCATATTTTTTTCTACAGTAAGAAAAAATAAGTCAATTTGATTACTTAGAATAAGTATCTCTCATTTTTAAGAGGCAAAATAATTTTAGATATTGTGTAAGCCATGTTGTATAACAACAACAAAAAATTGAAACTCAAATAGGTATGCATTTAAATCTAATTTATAAGTTCTGCACATTAAGCAATTTTCCAGATTCTGATTTCCTCATCTGTGTAATGAGTATAATCATTTCTCCACATAGTGTTATTGTAAAAATTAAATAATGTAAGACATTTATGAAGATCTTAGCCCTGAATAGGTAGGTCTATGCTAAACATGACTTTCATTACTGCTTTCTTGTATATATTTTTATCCTTTTACCCAAACACATAATTTTAAGACAAAAAATATAAGTATATAATTTAATTATATACTTATATAAGTATATAATTTAATTGTTCCTATATTAGCATTATCTCTTCTGCAGTTTTACAGTCCTATGGTACTTGTGACCCAATATTTTTACTCTGCTTCTCTCAGAACTAACTAGCTTGAGACTAAATATTTATACAATTTCTGAATACAAAGTAACTTGATATAATGTTAATATCTAATTATTTCTAAATATACACTGTACAAAGGTTATTTATCAAAATCAACAATTAAACACTTAGCCATTTGATAGGATATATCTAATTCTAAATTCATTATTGCTAAAACAAAATAAACAATAATGACAATAAAAGAAAAAAAATAACTATATTTTTTGAGGTTCTTGGAAATGTTAAGGGAATATTTATTGTCTCTATAGGCCACAAAATAGATGGAAGATAGTCAATTGAAATATATATTTTACAATTTCCATTATGATAAAATACTCTTGTTGAATTCATTCTACCATTTTCCATTCTAGTGTTTAATAAAAACTGTAAATCCTCTATCTTGTGGCATTTTAATCATAACTATATTCCTTGAATTAAATTATTTCTTTTTCTCTGAAAGTGTATAACAATAATGGAACAATATATTTTAAAAAGGGAAAGAGTAAATTACTAAAAAAAAGTAGAACAAGTGAACTTCAAATGTTTTTGAGTAAAAGGTTGAGTCAGAAAACAATAGATGCCTGATGAATTACACTCTAAAATTTCTTTTGAATTACTTTTAATATTAAGTTATGTCTGCTTAGTACTTTGAAAGAAGATAGTTTATCCTAAATAATTTAAATTTTAGAAAACAACATTGCATTCATCTACACAATTATCCCTTTAGGTGTTCAGCAATTCCATCTAAGGCACATATTATGTCTCTGCAATACAAATACTCATTTTCTTGATTCAAACCCCCCTTGATTGCAAATGCCAAAGTTTGTATATGGTGTCTCAATAGTTGCAACTGGCAGGTCACTGTCAATCTGATTGTTCTTTTATGTTTGATGCTTCTTAAATAGCTAAAACTTCTGTGTTTTTTTTTAATTATTTGAAAGCAGTGGTTGGTAAACTGTGGCTCTTTGGACCCTTGAATGTGGCTCTTCCACAAACTACCACAGCCTGGGCAAGTCTATTTTGAAGAAGTGGCATTAGAAGTTTAATTTAAATAAATTTCAAAAGAAATTTCAATCATTGTACTGTTGATATTTGGCTCTGTTGACTAATGAGCTTGCCGACCACTGCTTTAAAGCAATTAAATAATTCAGGCTGAGACCACTGGTTAAAAAGCAATTTCTGAATTCCATATGTAATATATTTACGTAGGTATTACTCTTTTAAAATTCTGCCAGATATATGATATAATAACCTTTAGTTAAAATAACTTTTAAAGGAGCAAGCTTCTCAAATAGTAGAAAAGTATACATTATCCATATAATAAGGAGAATATGATTAAAATAATGAAATAATACAATTTTGAAATAGTCTTTTATTGATAAAATCATTTATCTTAGATATAGATATTAGATTTGATAACTATTGTTCTAAAATAAGAAATAATAAGTTTGAAAGTAGTAAGAGCTGGGATATATAAGATGGCCAGGTGATTGTTTACTTTGATGTACTTTCATTTGGAAAAGATGGCTATATTTCCTTGTAGAACAATTGAAAAGGCTACTGTACCAATTCTTTTAAAAGAATTGAACTGCTTGTTGAAGCAAGCATTCATAAATACAGAGAAAATTGAAAATTATTTATGACCCAAGATGGTAATGCTTGACTTGTATTTTGTAGTAAGAAACTTAAAGACAATCCAATCTTCATGAAAAATTAAGTAATATATGGCTACTTTAAAACACAGGCCAGATTTATTTTATTTGTGAAAACTATTAGGCTAACAGTATTTTATACTATATAATATATTTTGCTATATTATACATTACTCTATCCTGTTATGATATTTTAATACTAGTCATACTGCTACCTTCCTATATATCATTCATTATCTCTGTAATCTTATTCAAAATACATGGCATAAAAGAAACTAACAAAGGAACAAAAGTTATGATTTGAATTCAATATTTTAAACACTATTGCTTTTGTGAAACAGGCTTATTTATTGAGATAAAGTAAAAAGAAGGAAATAGAGACACCCATAATTATGCCTGCTAATTCTTTCATCATTTAATTTTTTTTTCATTCCTGTGATATAATATACAGTATAGCAGCTGGAGACTCAGTAATGCATGTAATATACTACATTCCAGATCATATAGAATTTAGAGACGAGCAGAAAAAAAACAGTAAATGAATATTTCCATAAACTGATTATATTGTGCCCATTAATAAGGTAAGAAAGTAAAGAATACTGCATGGGCATGTAAGAGTAGATCTCAAAGTAGAATATTTTCATGGTCTAAGTTATACCCATTTATAATGGGTGTTACTTGTGATGCAATCGGTGATAGTAAGTCTTCCTGAAAAACTACTTAACTGAAACTGCACACCAAACTTAGTTGCTTTGTCCAGGACAGCTTTGCGCTAAGCGGCATTTCAAAGGGTAACTCAAAAAGCAGGACACATAAGACAATCCCCTTTTAAAGTTCTTATTTTATTTTTGTCAACAGAGCTGGGCTGTGCTCACATTGGTCCATTGACAAAGTTGCTATATCTCAGTAAAGATGGCATAAGAGGACAGGGCTTAGCATTGCAACCAGTTTTACCTTTTAAATCTCAAAAATATATAGCACCATTAAAAACTAACCTTGTTTGTAATCTGCAGATTTTAGAAAGTCTTTCTGTAGCTATTTATGTTCTATCAAAATACTTATATAGCATATTCCTCTTCATTTTTTTTTTGTCTAAATACATAAGTCAATCAGAAACAGAATCAAAGAAAAAAAATGCCCTATTTTGTCAGAGTCTGACTTGGGATCACCATTTCTTTAGTCAGATAGAGTTAAGCCTCATATCAATTACATACCATAGAATAATAATTTTATTCTACCTTGATATATGACAACATAAAGTCTTTAATTTTCCATTTATTAATTCTTCATTCAATAGTTATGTACTGAAATATATATATATATATATAATATTTTCTTAATACATTGGCAATTTAAGCATTGCTTATTTTACTGTAACAAAAACAACTCTAAAAAAGCTTAAAAGGCAAATAATGCTACACATAATTAGTTGATAGAGAAGCATTCAATCTCTTTAATGCATCTTTTATCAATATCCTTTTCTGCATTTTTAATTTTCTTAAACTTGTTTTCTCCACATAGGGAGTTTCAGAGTTGGCCTTGAAGTAGATTATCATTTTCTATTTCTGTACTGATAATTATTAAGCTTCAAAATATTTTTTGTTGACATAAAATTCACAAAATGGAAGCCAAATTGACCATTGAGATTTTACTATTTCAAGCAACTTAAGCAAATCTAAAGCAGGTTGATTTAAGAAAAGCTTACTAGACTCGCTAAGCAGTGTGAAGATGTAACAGGGTGATTCAAGAACTGATGAGCTCCTTACCATCAAAGTTCATCAGTCATGATCTTATGATCTTTGGTGGGGATATTATAAAAATAATACAGATATGAGTTGATGAGATACAGATCCCTTCTGATTCTTTGACAAAATTTAACTATCTTATAGAAATAATGTGAAAACTTTTTTTTTATTATTTTAGAGAGGAAAAGAGAGGGGGAGAGAGAGACAGAAACGTCAATGATGAGAGAGAATCATTGATCAACTGCCTCCTGCACGCCTCCTACTGCAGATTGAGCCCACAAACTGGGCATGTGTCCTTGGCCAGAATCAAACCTGAGACCCTTCAGTCCACAGGTGAACACTATACACTGAGCTAAACAAGCTCTGGCAATGAGGAAACTTTTTGAAAAGAGACACATTAATTTACAAATGCAGATATATTTTATTATTGTTCTTGTGATCCTCAGCTGTAGACTGAGTATTGTTTCTATCATGTTCATAGAGACTTGTGGTCAAATTTCAAGATATATATTTCTATCAATAACTATTGCTCATATAAAAATGATAACATCTAGGCAATAGCAGAGCAAGCAGTGTTAACTTGGTATTTTGCTTTTAGAGTCTGGATTAGTTTAGTACATAAGACATTCTGAAATGTATATGAATATTACAAATATGCAAGGTATTAAGCTTGCCATTATAATTTCCAGATCTATTGATAATACAAAATTAGGATCCTAGTTGATTCTTTGAATAATGATTTTTAATAGTTTATGGGTACTTCCTTTATTATTTAAACTAGAGGTCTGGTGCACAAAATTATGCAAAGGAGAGATTCCCTTAGCCCAGCCTGCACCCTCTCCAATCCAGGACCCTTGGGGGATGCCTGACTGCTAGTTTAGGACCGATCCCAGATATCCCTCTCACAGTATGAAACCTCTGGCTCCTAAATGCTCACCTGACTACCTGCCTTGTCACCCCTAACTGCCTCCCCTGCCAACTTGGTCGCCCCCAACTTATCCTCCACAAGCCTGGTCACCCCTAAGTGCCCCCCTGATAGCCTGGTTGCCACCAACTTCCCTCCCACCCTCCACTGGCCTGGTTGCCCCTCACTGTCCCCCTGCCTTGCTGGCCTTGTCACCCCATACAGCCTGCTGTTCAGTCATTACTGTGAGGACATTCTGACCAATTTGTAAATTACCCTTTTATTAGTATAGATGAAATGATCAGTAAAGAAATAATATGGCCCTAACTGGTTTGGCTCAATGGATGGAGCATCGGCCTGCAGACTGAGGAATCCTGGGTTCAATTCTGGTCAAGGGCATGTGCCTTGGTTGTGGGCATATCCCCAGTCAGAGGTGTGCAGCAGGCAGCTGATCGATGTTTCTCTCTCATCAATGTTTCTAGCTCTCTATCCCTCTCTCTTCCTCTGTGTAAAAAATCAATAAAATATATTTTTAAAAAAGAAATAATATGTTCCAATTTTTATATTCGTTTGAGAGTAGAAAATTTAAATTAGCATAAAAATTGGAAATTATTAAAAAGATGGTTAATCATATTTTTACTAAATCTCAATATAGTTTTATTTAGATTTGGTTTGCAAAATGAACAAAGGTTTAATAAAATTCCAAAATTCATATTTTTTAGAACTTTAGACTAAAGAAAACATTACTGGGGTCAATGTATGTAATGTAAACACATAATATACAGTGTCCTTTCTAATAAGAGGGTAATATGCAAATTGACTGTATCTCTGCTATACTCATAAGCCACGCCCACCAGCCAATCAGAACAAGTATGTAAATTAACCCAACCAAGATGGTTTCGGCCACAGAGAGAGCAGGAGAGAGGTTAGCAATGGAGGAAGCCAAGCTATCCACATAGCCTGGTCAGCAGAGGTTAAGGTAACAAAGTTTTAATGGCTGCCACCACTGAGCAAGGCTTGGGTTGCCCCTGGCAATGGAGGAAGCCAAGCTTTCCTCACACCCTGGCCAGCACTTAAGGCAACAAAGTTTCAATGGCTGTGCGAGCAGAAGGGTTGGCTCTGTTCCAGGTTACAAAGTTTCAATTGTAGAAGATAAATAAATCCCAGTTATCAGGGCCTCCACTTGGGTTGCTGGGGGTGAGTGGCTGGCCTGAAAACCACCACAAGCCCCTCACCCAGGCTACCCCATGCCTCAAAGGAATAACCACCCTTATCTAGGATACCCTTCAGGGCAAACAAGCTGGCTTCTACTCATGCACCAAGCCTCTATCCTATCTAATAAAAGAGTAATATGAATATGCAGGTTGATCATCACTCCAACGCATAAGATGGTTTTCCCCTTGTGGACACAAGATGACCACCACAAGATGGCCAGCAGTGGAAGGCAGTTGGGAGAGAGTAGGCTTGCAAAAGAGGACAGTTAGGGGTGATCAAACCTGCAGGGGAGGGCAGTTAGGAGTGACCAGGCTGGCACAGGAGGGAAGTTGGGGTTGACCAGGCACACAGGGTAGGGAAATTAGGGGCAAACAGGATGGTAGGGGAGCACTTGGCATCAATCAGACTAGCAGGGGAGTGGTTAGAGGGTATTCAGGCTGGCAGGCAGAGGCAGTTAGAAGCAATCAGGAAGGAAAGCAGTTGAGCAATTGGGAGCCATCAGTCCTCGATTGGAATCAGGCCTAAACAGGCAATAGAACATCCCTCAAGGTGTCCTAGATTGGAGATGGAGCAGGCTGGGCTGAAGGACATTCTCCCACATGCATGAATTTTGTGCACCAGGCCTCTAGTGTAATATAAATACTGGGGATTTTTAAAGCAAGAAAATACATTAAAGGAAAAATTATTTTGGGCAGAGAAAAACAATTTCAGGTATAAGTAAGAAGATAGTTGAAGGAGTATAAACTAGGTAGGAATAGAGAAATAAAACCTTATATTTGGTCAAATAAAAACCTGTAAGACAGAAACCTGACTCTTTTAAATAAAAGAAAAAACAAAAAAGAAAAACAGGAGGGAGAAATACTACAATAGAAATGCCAATACATTTTTAAGGAAAGTGGAATAGAGTCATTCAGTTATCAGTTGTTTACACTGCCAGTTTAAAAGGATAAATAAGAATGAATTAAATTTTTAAGTATTTTAATATTTTAACAAAGTATTTTCATTTATTAAATACAAGCTGATATTTATATTTTCTAATTTAGGATGTACATTGACTTCATTCAAAAGCTAACTACTATTCAATTCTTTTTGTTTTAATATATTTTATTGATTTTTTTACAGAGAGGAAGGAAGAGGGATAGAGTTAGAAACATCGATGAAAGAGAGACATCGATCAGCCACCTCCTGCACACCCCTTACTGTGGATGTGCCTGCAACCAATGTACATACCCTTGACTAGAATCGAACCTGGGACCTTTCAGTCTGCAGGCCGACACTCTATCCACTGAGCCAAACAGGTTTCAGCTATTCAATTCTTTATATTATAAAAAAAGGTGTGTTTTTTTTCCTTCGAAATACAGAATTCAATATAAATTTCTTAAATTTTGAATATGTCTGCTCATATAATTTAAGAAAGGCAGAATTTAATTGACCTCTTTGCTACCTATTAACATTGTACTTACTGGCAAGATTTCAAAAGATAATATTATCTCTCCATTAGGACAAAAAACACTTCCAGTTCTTGAATGGCAGAGTATGCCAAAGCCAGAGCAAATAAATCAAACTTCAGAGTGCTAAAATACTCCCTGATAAAGACAGGGGGAAATATATGCTTCAAGTCAATCCTTATCTTTTTTTCCAACCACCGGTAGTACACTGTAAATTAATCAGTGTAAAAAAAATAATTTTGCACCCTACTAAAAAAATAAATAAATAAAAAATCTTTAAAACATAAAAAGTCCTTGCATTCTATTTATTATAGCTTTAAAATGGATCATTAATTACAAATATAAATTATTTCAAAACATAGTAAACTTTGTATTTAAAAAAATGCTTCTACTAAAATACTAATAAGCTATGATATTGGATGTGATACTATAATTATATAAAGTGTGAAAGAAAATTATTTTTTATTTATTTTTTAAGTAAGAACTTATACTTTGTTCTTAAATTTAAACAGTCTTTATGATGGAGGATTAACATCCAGGAGACATTTTTATTCTCATTTTTTTTCCTTAAAGCCAATAATAAATGTAATCTTACAGTTATACCAGTTCCTCCATCTAGCACATAAGCTCCTGAAAATTTTCTCGTCTTTTCATGACTTAATCACATTTTGGTAGGATGCTGAAAAAAGGCAGCAACAAAATATGTAGGGGTTAACCTAACAAATAAAAAGAAAAAAATAGGTAGGTTTTGTTCCTAAATGGCTGAGTAGTGTTTAAATTATTAAAACTCCTACAATGAAAATATTTGAAACATAAGTACAAATAAACAAACAAAATAAGAAAAATTAAAAATAGTGCAAGTGGAATTAAACAATACAAAATCAAGAAAGTAGGAGCAAGAACCAAGACAAAAAGGGACAAAGAAAAAACTATCAAATGTATCATTGATTACATACAATGTTGATGGACTAAACACTGAAATATTTAAACACTAATATGTTGAGAATGAGTTTTTAACTTTTTATTTTTTAGAGGTTTAAAAAAACTTCAATAAAATGAACTTTAATTTTTTTAAAATATATTTTATTGATTTTTTTACAGAGAGGAAATGAGAGTGATAGAAAGTCAGAAACATCGATGAGAGAGAGACATTGATCAGCCACTTCCTGCACACCCCACACTGGAGATATGCCCACAAGCAAGGTACATGCCCCGACCTGGAATAGAACCTGGAACCCTTCAGCTGCAGGCCGACGCTCTATCCACTGAACCAAACCAGACTTGGCAAAAAATAAATAAATAAATAAATAAATAAAATAAATATATTTTATTGATTTTTTACAGAGAGGAAAGGAGAGGGATAGAGAGTTAGAAACATCCATGAAAGAGAGAGAGACATTGATGAGCCTCCTCCTGCATGCCCCCTACTGGGGATATGCCACAACCAAGAGACATGCCCTTGACAGGAATCAAACCTGGGACCTTTCAGTCCGCAGACCAATTGCTCTATCCACTGAGCCAAACTGGTTTCGGCAAAATGAACTTTTATATTTACTTTTATGTCAACCATTGTCAGGGATATTTATTATCATATAGATGGAAGTTTGTAACTGTATTTGTAATATTTCTGACAAATAACCTCTTTTATCTTGTATCACAGATCAGCTAATAACATATTTCTCAATTTGCATTTCTCTAGCTAGAACAGTCTTTATTGCTCATACCCATTTGCAATCTTTTTCATGGATTAACAGTAGTTGTTTGAGCTTTTCTGTGTATTTTTTCATTTTATATATTTAAATAACATGTCTTGTATTTTTTAAATGAGAAATCTACTTTATAACTTATCTATGTTTCTCTGAGGTTGATGTTTCACTTTTTTTAAATAAATTTATTGAGATGACATTGTTAAGAAGGTTATATAGATTCCAAGAGTACATTTCTATGACACATAATCTGTGTATTGCATTGTGTACCCACCACCCAAAAGCAGATAATCTTCAATTGCCATTTATTAGACCCCCTTTACCCATTCATGCCATCCTCAGGTATATTATTTTAATTTTAAATATTTGTTTCACATATTTGACATTTTCACTAGTAAACGTGCAGTTTTTTACTTTTTCCTTTGAGGTTTTTATTGATACCTACAGGCCTGATGCACAAAAATTCATGCAAGAATAGGCCATCCTTCCCCCGGCTGTCGGCACCTGCTTCCTCCCAGCAACCAGACCCAGGCTGCTTTCCTTCTTCAGTGGCCTACAGGCTCCCAGGACCCAGGTTGCTTTTCTCAAACCACCTGCAGGTACTCGGGAACCAGGTTGGCTTCCTTCTGGCCCAGGCTTTGTCAAGAAAGAAGTCCAGAATGATGTCCAGAAGATTACTGGTCTAATTAGCATTTTACTGTTTTATTATTATAGATTAAGTATAGGTAAATTTGGAAGTTATCCTTAGCTAAGCAAAAGCAATATGTGTTTTTTAGGGATTTTGTTACAGTAGTATAATTTATTAAGATAATGGGCCCTGCTTGCTTCACAACTTTGTGCCATACTATGATTTGTTTAGCCACATTCTGCCTAAGTTTTGGGGTATTGACTTTGTTAGTTTTTATTGCTGTTGAACAGACTATCAACAATAAATCAACACAAATTTGTTATCTTACATTTCTTTAGCTCAGAATTTCACATTGATGTAATTGGTTGAAATCAATGTATTTGTATTGCTGATGTCCTTTCTGAAGGCTCTAAGGATTCATTTCTTCTTCATTCAGGTTGATGGCAGAATTCAGTTTCTTAAAGTAATAGGACCAAGTTTTCAATTCTCTTGCTTGTAGTAAGCTCAACACTATTGCCAATTTTTAGAGGCACCTACCTTCCTTGGCTTATGTTTTCCTTCTTCCAAGTTCAAAACCAGCATGGACAGGTCTATTCCTTGTAATGTTGCATCTTTAATACTTCTTCTGTCAGTCATTCCATCTGGCTCTGATGTCAGCCAGGAAATGTTCTCTGACTTATATTTCAGAACTTTTATTTTATTTTATTTTTAAATTAAATGCCTTGGGGTAACTTTGGTTAATAAAATTATATGGGTTTGAAGTATACAATTCTATCACACATCATTTGTATATTTTAGTCTCTGCTTACAGAGATTCTTCTGTCACCGTATATTTGACCCCCTTTATCCTTTACTAAGCCTCATGTCCCTTTCCCCTGTTAACTGTCATACTGTTGTCTGTGTTGATGAGTTTTTGTTTATATGCTTTTCTTGTTTGTTCATTTATTTATTTCACTAATTAGACATAAGAAAAGATGAAATACTTCCATTTGCAACAACATGGATAGAATTTGAGAATATCATGCCAAGCAACATAGGTCAGACAGAAAGAGTCAAGAACCATCTGATTTCACTCACATGTGTGCTATAAAACTGAAAGGTTCTCCTGCAGAGGAGGGCAGTTGGGGGAAACCAGGCCTGCAGGGGAGGACAGTTAGAGGTGACCATACCTGCAGGGGAGGGCAGTTGGGAGTGACCAGGCCAGCAGGGGAGGGCAATCAGACTGGCAGGAGAGCAGTTAGGCATCAGCCAGGCTGGCAGAGGAGTGGTTAGGGGGTGATCAGGCTGGCAGGCAGAAGTACTTAGGGGCAATCAGGCAGGCATGCAGATGAACTGTTGGGAGCCAGCAGTCCTGAATTATGATAGGGATGTCCTACTGCCTGTTTAGGCCCAATATCACTGGAATTGAGTCTAAACAGGCAGTTGGACATCCCTCAAAGGGTCTCAGATTGAAGAGGGTGCAGGCTGGGTTGAGGGACACACACCCGCCCCATGCACAAATTTTATACACTGAGCCTCTAGTTGTAAATAGCCCAGCTGATAATAAATAACTTTGCTTCCTTTATCATTTATAACAATGAGATGAAAATACTTAGTTTGCATGGAAAAAATCAGGACAGAGATGGATAAGCAAAAAGCTCATGCCACATGAATAGAGATGGGTAGTTTTAAACAATTTAAGATTAGAGCATGGGCTCCACTTTGGGGATACTCCCATGTTTTTTGTTTTGTGCTCTAAAAACTGTGACATCTCTAAACTTTTGAGGTTCTTCTCAACTAATATTTCTTTCTCTTTCATCTTTAAAAATGAAAATTTGCTTTTGCTTCTGGGATTTCTGAAATTTAATAAAAAATATTTGTATATTCATCTGTGATAACATAATAATGTCATTCTTGTTAATAGCATCTGTTATGGAATTAGTGTGTGTGTTGTCAAAGTATTCTTTGCAAAAAGTTAAGAATGTGACTATCAAATCTTTCATGCATTGACAATTTCTTATCTCTTTAAAAAGGAAATCAGTACATAATATATCTGGTTCCAAAGTGAATGTTGAAACTGGTTTATATAGCCAGTGAAATAATAAAGTAAAATAAAATAAAATAAAATAAGCTAAAATAAGATTTATAAGTTAGATACTAAATTGTTTCATTTCTTGTAGAACAATAAAACCACATTTGGCATTATTCTTTGCATTTCTGTAATAGTTTTAGAATTTAAATATCAATGTCTAAGAATGACTTTGAAAAACACACAGTAGTCTCTCTGCCATATTTCTACATTTTAAATAACTTATCCTGCCCAGCCAGCATGGGTGAACATTGACCAGGTCACAGTTCAATTCCTGGTTAGGGCATATACCTGGGTTATCGGTTCAATCCCCACTTTGGGGTGTGCAGGAGGCAGCAAATCCATCATCCTCTCTCAACATTGATGTTTCTATTTCTCTCTTCCTCTCCCTTCCTCTCTGAAATCAATAACAATATTAAATAAATAAATAAATAAATCTATACTAATAAAGGGGTATCATGTTAACTATGGTGGACATCTTCCAGAAGTCCTTCTGGATATCCATCCAGTCAAAGCCACAGCAGCTGCAAGGCCCAGGGCTCAGGCAGCTGTGAGCATGGTGGCTGCAAGGCCTGGGCTCAGGTTTCAAATCTGCTGTGACCAGCAGTGGCAGCAGCAGCGGGATGATGGGGGTGGTGCCTTCCCATTATCAACCTGGTCACCTCCTATAAAGGAGGTCACACTATGGCTTAGCCCCGCTCCCTGGGGGGAGTGGGCCTAAGCTATCAGTAGATATCCCCTGGGTACAGCTGGTCTGAGGAACCACCTCTCCTCCACCCCCCAGTGTACAAATTTTCATGCACTGGGCCTCTAGTAAACAAATAGTAAGGTATTAATGGTATATTTAACTTATTAGTTCCAGCTAGGATGTTTTCATGTCTTCCTGACTTCTGAGGTTTAAAAGAACTGTCTCATAACTGCATTACATATACTTTGCAAACTTCCACCTTTGCTCAATTATTTTAAGTTTTGTGGAGAAAGGTTGTGTAAGATACTAGCATCTATCAGTCTGTAAGATTCCTTTGACTGTCGTTCTGTATCACTATCTCTCTTCCTTACACCAGATATTTACTCACTAAGTAAAATATTCTAATTTTCACTCATCACAAGAGATGTCTAGAAAAGATGTGGATTTTTAATGAATATTTTTTAACGTTTCCAATTTTATTGAAAATGCATGTGATAGTGTTGGAAATAATTTTTTTTTTTTTTAGTATTGGTAATAACTGACATCTAGAAATACATAATCTTAAGGGCATCTCTTTCCCATAATATTTTCTATATACTTTTTACAATTTTCAGTTTGACAAGGTTTTCCCTCTTTCCTATGTTTTTCAAGCATTATACCAACTATTTGAAAAAGAAAAATGAGAGAAAGAGTTTAACTCTTTTCTTCCAAAGATACTAGCTACTAAGGTTGGATATGGTATACATCTTAAGTAAGAGAAATTTCACACCACTGAGCTCTGCAGGGCACTTTGCATTATTTTAGAGTTGTTAAAAATATTTAATAAGTGCCTAGATATGTGTTGATTTAAGCTTATTTATTTATTGCACTGGTTTAATAAAGAGTCTGGTTTGAAATTTGTTTGAATTCAGAGATATTCTTTCAGTGACATTTTTTTTTCTTTAAGGTTATTTGCTCTTGGTGAATACCTTAAGTGGATTAAGGTCATTAAAAGTACAGACTCTGAAACAAAGAACAATAGTACCTTTCTTAGTAGAGTTGTGAGAATTAAATTAGTTCACACATTAAGTGTTTAAGCAGGAGCGTAGGAAAGAAAATACTGTTCATTATGGTTATTATCAAACATAACAGTAATAAGTAAAAATGCCCCACTGTTGCTCTGAAAATCATATATATACTAGTGGCTTGGTGCATGAAATTCATGCACAAAGGGGGAGATTCCCTCTGCCCATGCTGCACCCTCTCCAATTGGTGACCCTTGGGGTAATGTCTGACTGCCAATTTAGGTTCAGGATCGGACATTCTGCTTGCAATCTCAGATGCTGGCTCCTAACCACTCACTTGCCTGCCTACCTGATCACCCCTAACTGCCTCTACTGGACTGTCTGATTGCCCCTAATGGCCTCTGCCTCAGCCCCCAGCACCATGACTTTGTCTAGAAGGAAGTGTAACATCCAGAAGATGGCCGGTCAACCAGGTATAATTAGCATAGTACCCTTTTAGTAGCATTGATAGATTATATAGGATAGGTTTGCTTAAATGATGGGGCAAAGCTTTTTCATCAGGAGAATATGCTTTTATACATAATTCCTATATCTGGACTGATAGCCAGCCATAGTCACTATACTGCCAAAACGGTCATTAAAAAATATAACTGCTTTCTTAAACCTTATACCAAATAGCTGTTGACCTTACAACCCATCCTCAGCCCCCACCTTAGCTTCTGCCTTCACAGTTAACCCAGAATTGGTTCTGATTGGTTGCTTTCTATGACAGTCAGCATCAGAAACTCTACCTCCTAGGCAGCCATTGGCTCCTCGCACTTCATCCAGATTTGGTTCTGTTTGGTCATTTTCTATGCCAGTCAGTGTCTCCAGGCCTATCAATGGGCCTGGTCAGGGAGGTGGGATTGATCAGCAGTCCCAGCAGAGGACTGAGAGAAAAAGAGATGCGGCTGCTGGACAGGCCTGGAAGAAAGAAAGAGGCAAGTGCTGATCAATGGCTGTAATGGAGGCTACAGATCATAGTCTGCTTCTCTCTCCAATCCTCTCTTTGGTCCTGATCCGCTGCTTCCTTGGCAGTCAGTGCTGGGTTAGGGGGCCCACAGTGGCAACCTAGCACTGAATTCCGGTCAGTAGAGCCTTTGGTCATTTTTTATGTAATGGACCCTGGGTTTTTATCTATTAGGATATAAAAAATTATAATACTTAGAAATAAAGACAGTGTCCTTCACGTCCTTAGAAAACATAAGTAGGTTATGCTCCATTTAGTGAATAAAGGAAAAGGCATGTGGCTTAAAATGTATGCATGCAAAGAACTGAAGAGAGTGGCTTATGGATATGGAAGGGCAATATACGGGTTACAGGAAAAGTATGGAGAGTTGGATTTTCAATGACTGATTTAGAAAATACGTAGATGCACTAATTCAAATAAATTTCATATTTGTTGTAAGATAATTCTTCATAGAAAACAAGTTTAAACTATAGTGCATAAATTTGTATTCTGGCTTTTTCTTAATATTTTTGCTTTTATATGGAAACATAGACTAATATTTGCCAAAATACTTACTTTTAAAGCTGTCTTACTAAATTTGATATCTCCATTCTAGAAAAAAAAAAAGTATTATATAGCTAGAATGAAAGTACTTTTCCTCACTAGAGGAAAATATACTTTCTTGAAATTCTCTTATATCCCTGAATTGTAATCCATTTTAAGTACCTAGAATAGTATTGACGACTGCAAAATTATAATATAGAAATAAGCATTACTCTTTTCTTCCCATTCTTTAAGGTGGACTGGCAAAAAAAAAAAAAAAAAAAGTCCTAGCCCTAAATTCCACTCCATGGAAAGCAATGTCATTATGTCATTATCACAGGTATTTTCACTGTGCTAAATGAGCTGAACCTTTCTGAACAAGAAAAGTCTATGTTATTTAATAGGGCATATAACTAGGAAGCTTCAGCAACTGCTTGTTGCCTCGACAATGAGATGTCCTCGTTGTATTTTTTCATATCATTATTAGATACTTGGATTTGCTCTCCCTTCAAAATCCAGAAGAACCAATTGGAACTAATTATCCTTATCTGTTTTAAAGACCTAACTGAGTTATTAAATATAATGTACCCAAATGGAATCTTCTCATTTTCAACCCTTCTCTCTACACTATTGATTTACTTCATTGTTGAGCCATTTTAAAAAGCATTTAATGAAAAGAATATAAATTTCCACATGAGCAGTTGGCATAGGGTTTAATTTCACAATTGTTTCAGAAGCAGCTCTGGGTGTCCGAACCATCCTGCTTAAGTTTTGTCTCCCGATACAAATATAGTAATATATTTTGCCAATTCAAATGAAACATCATCACATTTTCTTGCTTTTGAACTGGTTTACTTGGTTAGCTAGATTAAGCAAATTAGTGGAATCTTTTCACAAACTTTTTAAAATAATCTTGATTTTAATATAATGATGAGACTAAAAACATGTATTAATTATGTTTTCTGTGGAACTGAACAGGCAACTGACCCTAAAATGCATAAAATCATGCCTCAAAGCATAAGAATACATACCTTGCTGTGGAGAACATGGTGCAGTTGTATAGCACACTAAATCCTTTTAAGTATACATCATTTGATTCTCACATGATTGCTAAAAGGCACAGTAACCATTATCACCTTTGTACAGAAGTGAGGTTCAGGCTGCTTTTCACAGTGCATCAATATAAATCTAGAGAATATTATAAAATTACAAATGCCTGTCCTCTCCTAAGATCAAGTAAAGGAAAATATATGTAAAAAGCCCTGGGTTTGCACATTTAAAACTTCCTAACCAGTCCTCAAACTAGATTGTCTTTGTGGTTGCTTTAAATTGAATCTAAGCACTCTACAGAAAAGCGATGACAGCACTAGTGGGACAGCAGTGAACTTGGCTGTGTGAGTGAGGGAAATCGGAATCCTTGCTATGAAAGGTACTTCATGAAATATCTGCATTTGAAAACCCAGTTAAATCTCCTTGCATCCATGAGTTACAATATATGAAATATTCTTTTACTGTGACTTTTGAGAAAGTAGAAAGGGAACAAGGAAAGGGAATGGACTATCTTGGGGAAGTGTTATTAACATCCCCCACATTCCTTTGTCTTTGGTTTAAGAATATATAGAACTACTGAAAAACTTATTTAAAGAATCCAAAACATGTCACAGTCAGAAGAGACCCTCAAAGAATGACTGCAAACATTGATAAGGAGAGTGAAGGTGGAAAATTATTTTCCATGGGTCTGATGGTGTATTTTTTTGATGGTGTATTTTGTCTTGCTTGGAGATAGAGGTAATTTAAGTAATCTCTAAAGAAATTTTGAGTAATATGATTCAACACTATGAAGTAATATTTCTTTTTATAAAATTTAATGTAAAACTATGCTAATCTCAGATATCCTAGAGGCAGCATGACTTCTTTCATCTTACTTTTCTAGCCCTAAGTCTTTCAAATTATAGCTCAAAGATCAATTAAAAATAAATAGGTAAACATCACCACTTTTCTGTGGTTGAGATATTGTGTATTGTATGAAGATTTCATTTTAGGGGTCTCCTTTTGAGTTCAGATAATTGAGCACAGAACATTACCTGTGCAACTTGAAATTATGAGAAAACAAGTAATGCATGTCTGGCTATCTGAATTCAAAATCTAAAACATCTAGATAATAGCCATCTTATTCTCCTCACTTTGGCTCACAACATCTTCTGGGGTTTTGTCTGTTTGCTTGTTTATTTGTTTTCTATATTTTCCCATTCTAGATGAAAGCTGATACTAATGTTTTCTTTAAACTGCCTTAGGCCAGAGAAGATTGTTTTATTTCAGATAGGAAGCAACAAATTTAAATTAATCTGATGCTAATGTGATCAGAATCAATGTACTTAGACTTTATAATATTATTACATAATCTGTTTTAACTCAGAGTGTACTAACATGAAGCTTTTTACAAAGGTAAATACATTTGCAACAATGAGATTTTGGCATGGTGAGCTGGTTCTTTCTCTCTGAAAATACAAGATAAAGATTTATGAGTATTGAGTGTCTTCTTTTCTAAAAGAACATAGAAAGATAATATTATTCCTGTTTTTTTTTTATTTAAGAAATATTTTTTTGTTTAGATTATTACAATTGTTTCTCTTTTTCCCCCTATAGCTCTCCCCTCCACCAGGTTTCCACCCCACTTCCGGCCCTAACTACCCCCACTGTCGTCATCCATAGGTGTATGATTTTGTCCAGTCTCTTGCCACAGCCCCTACACCCTTTACCCCTAAGAATTGTAAGTCCACTCCCTTTCTATACATATGATTCTATTATAATCACCAGTTTATTCTCTTCATCAGATTTTTAATTCATTTGATTTTTAGATTCACTTGTTGATAGATATGTATTTGTTGTTCATATTTTTATCTTTTTCATCTTCTTCCTCTTCTTAAAGAGTATCTTTCAGCATCCTATCTAATAAAAGAGTAATATGCAAATTGATAGTACCTCCACTATGCCCACCAGCCACACCCACTAGCCAATCAGAATGAATATGCAAATTAACCCAACCAAGATGCCTATAGCCACAGAGAAAGTAGAAAGGAGACTTGGGTTGCCCCTGGAGATGGAGGAAGTCAAGCTTTATGTGTTGGCCCAGGCCTCTGCTTAAGGCAACAAAGTTTCAATGGCTGTGCCAGCAGAAGGCATGGCTCAGCTCCAGGCTACAAAGTTTCAATTGTAGAAGATAAATAATCCCAGATACCAGGGCCTCCACTTGGGTCACCTGGGGCCATGGTTGGCCTGAAAACCACCACAGGCCCCTCACCCAGGCCACCCCAAACCACAAGGGAACACCAACCCTGATCCAGGACACTCTTCAAGGTAAACCAGCTGGCAACCACCCTTGAACCAGACCTCTATCCTATCTAATAAAAGAGTAATATGCAGATTTACCACACACAAGATGACTGTCCCCATGTGGTCAAAACATCCTGCCCCCATGTGGACACAAGATAGCCACCACAAAATGGCTAACATGGGAGGGAAGTTGTGAGCAATCAGGCCTACAAGGGAGGGCAATTGGGGGTGATTAAGCCTGCAGGGGAGGGCAATTAGGGGTGACTAGGCTGGCAGAGGGAAGTTGGGGGTGACCGGGCCTGCAAGGAAGGGTGGTTGGGTGTGTGTGGGGAGGAGATACAGGTCTGCAGGGGAGGGCAGATAGGGAGGACCATGCCCATAGGGGAGGGCAGTTAGGGACAAACAGGCTGGCAGGGGAGCAGTTAGGAATCAATGAGGCTGGTATGGGAGTGGTTAGGGGGTGATCAGATGGCAGGCAGAAGCAGTTAGGGACCATCAGGAAGGCAGGAAGGTGAACAGTTGGGAGCCAGCAGTCCTAGATTGTGAGAGGGATTTCTAATGGCCTGTTTAGGCCGGATCCTACATGTCGGACATCCCTCAAGGGGTCCCAGATTGGAAAAGGAGCAGGCTGGGCTGAAGAACACCTCCTACCTGGGGAACGAATTTTGTGCACCAGGCTTTTAGTTTCATATAATACTGGTTTGGTGTTGATGAACTCCTTTAGCTTTTTCTTATATCTGAAACTCTTTATCTGCCCTTCAATTCTGAATAATAGCTTTGTTAGGTAGAATACTCTTGGTTATAGGTTCTTGCTCTTCATCATGTTGAATATTTCTTGCCACTCCCATCTGGCCTGCATAGTTGCTATTGAGAAATCAGCTGACAATCGTATGGGTGCTCCCTTGTAGGTAATGAACTATTTTTCTGTTGCTGCTTGTAATATTCTCTCTTTGTCTTTTGCTCTTGGTATTTTAATTATGATGTGTCTTGGTGTATTCCTCTTTGGATTCCTTTTATATGGGGTTCTGTGTGCTTCCTGGACTTGTAAGTCTATTTCTTTCACCAGGTGGGGAAAGTTTTAGGTCATTATTTCTTCAAATAGGTTTTCAGTATCTTGCTCTCTCCCTTCTTCTGGCACCCCCACAATTCTGATGTTGGTATGCTTGAAGTTGTCCCAGAGGCTCCTTAGACTATTTTCATATTTTTGGATACTTTTTTTCTTTTTTCTTTTCTGGTTGTGTGTTTTTTGCCTCCCTCTATTTCAAATCTTTGATTTGATTCTTGCGATCATCTTGCCTGCTGTTGGATCTCTGTATAATATATATATATATTTTTATTTCAGTCAATGTATGCTTAATTTCTAGTTGGTCATTTTTCATATCCTTGATAGTCTCACTAAACTTATTGGCCTTTTCTAGAAAATTTTTGAAAAACCTCATAACCATGGTTTTGAACTCTATATCCAGTCATTTGCTTTCTTTCATTTGTGATCTGTTTTTTATCTCCACATTTTTGCTGTTTCCCTTAGTTGATAGCATGGCTTTGTGTGCTAGGTGTCCTATAGGGCCCAGTAGCTCAGCCTCCCCAGTTACCTGAGGGGACACTCTTGGTGCACCCCTTTGTGGGCTGTGTGCACAGTCTTGTAGTTGAGCCTTGATTGTTGTTGGTATCATTGGGAGGAATTGACCTCCAGGCTAATTGACTGTGATCAGCTATGCTTACACTGGATGAACTTCTCTGCTGCAGACACTCTTACCAGACAAAACTTGCAAAAGCCTCTGGGCTCAGATTGGATGGGGCAGAGTCTCAGAGAAGACAGCATTGGTTTCTCTTCTGCCCTGCTGTAGGAGACTCCTGGATCTCAGTGTCCTGTGGTAATCTTTGTAAGTACCTCTGAGAGAAAGCTGCCCTTGAGTTTTGCCTGCTGCCAGATAGTCCATTTTCTCCTTGAATGAATCTGTGTCCCAAGAATCTTGCCTGGAACTTGAGTTCAGAGCAGTCAGGATCTTTTGTCTCCCTTCCACTTGAGAAAGCCAGCTGCCCACTCAGTTGCCAATCCTCTCCATGCATGTCTCTGTACCTCAGCCTTCTGCAAGTCCTCTGAATCTCAATGTACTTTTCTCATTCATTCTGGTTGTATAATTTCCACTCAGTCAGCCTTCCTGTGGTTTTGATGCTGTCTGTTTTGTCTTTTAGTTGTAATTTTGAAATTGTTGGGAGGGGCAGCTGTTTAGTTGTTTACCTATGCCGCCACCTTGGTTTCTTCTTATTACTGTTTTTAAGCAGTTTAAAGGAGAAACCAGAGAATTGTAATTCCAGGAAAACAGAAAATTAATCTGTTAACAGTTGTATCTTTAGCCTATAGGAGATAATTAATAATGATGAAAAATAATTGATTGAATAATTGTGACCATTGGGAATGTTCTCATCTCCAAATGAAAACTTTAAAAATCTATCTTAATGCATTATGAATATTAAGTGAGTCAAATGAGTAAGAATAGAACCAGAACACTCCACTCAAAATGTATTATAATATATATTATTAGTAATATCAGTAATAGTTTTATTGTAGAATGCCAGAATAAGCGAGTTATTCTTTAAATGTACCTGTGCTTACAAAATTAATCGAGATTATTTTTATTCAGAAAACGAATCTGAATAAAATGAAAGAGTATAAATCCCTATACTTAAAATGTATATATCCAAATTGCTAATTATACTGTGACATCAATCTGTTAAAAACTATAAAAATGTGAAGTATGCTATTCTGTTTTATATGTAGACAACCAACAAAATAGGATTGAAATCATGCTTCTGCTAAACATAGCATGCTTTTAATTCTGTGCATTATTATACAGTGGATGGTCAAATAAGGACATTTTGCATTTAAAACCTTAGTTTACTCTGTATCCCAAGCTAACTTGATATCACTCTATGTACAAATATATTTTCCTTATAATTTTTCATATCAAGAATGAATATGCTAGTAGGCATTTAGTGGTGCATATATAAAAAGAAATGTCAAATTATAACTACATAAGGGCTTACTATCTTGGCTATAAGATAAAAATGCATTTACTTTAGATGAACTAAAACAATATTATTAGCCACAGTGCGTTTTTTAAATTTAGCCTGCTTTCTAGTGTGTCTGAGGAACTGCATTGAAAGAATATCCCCTTTGGTGTGGAAGGATTCCAGCTGATTAAAGCAATCAATGTGATATACTAAGTTTCAGTTCTCCTAGATTTCTAAGTCTGACACATGATTGTTTTTTGGCTTTTGCTGAGGAACAAACTGTGTTATTTGCTTCCTGATTTTCTTCTATCTTGCATTAAATTTTCAAGTGGAGGCTAAAGAGTTTCTCTTTTTAAAGGTTTATGGATTTTGGTCCAAGATTTAGGAACCCTGAGAGAGATCAGTGAGGATTCTAGAGTTACACTTACCTGGGCTATCACAATGACACCTGAGTTTATCAAAAGATTTTTAGCTACAAGAATCATAGCAAAGTCAGAGTCAATATAGGTGAACAGGTTTTGACCACAAAAAATATTCAGAGTTTTTTATTTGCAGTAGAAAATTTTATGTTTATTTGTGTTATCTTAACATTTGGGGGAAAAAATTGTAGGAAAATGATGGAAGTTATTAGAAATTCATTACCATAATTTTGAGACAGGAACAGTATAGTTGTAGCAGGTAATTCCTATATTCTATAATTTGTAGGACCTAAAATCAGCAATAAAAGGTAGGATTAAAAGATGGCAAACATAATAGTATTTGAACTTTTTTCTAATTAATTAATTAATTTCACAGATACTTATCTCTTGCTTACTAAGGACAAGCATAAAAAAGTAAAGGTATATTGAAAAAGCATTTGGCCCCAAAGCCAAATGCCTAAGCCATATATGTCAGTATTTATCTGAAGCTTTAACTCATCATCATGAAGAGATACTTGCACAAATCTGAAATTTTATTTAAAAAAAATTGATATACTTAAAATCTTGGTATCTAAATTAAAAAAGATTTTTTAAATTGATTTTTAAAGAGATAAAGGGAGAGGGAGAGAGAGAAATATTGATGTGAATGTGTAACTTCAATCTTCAGCCTCCTGCATGCCTCCTAAGAGGAAGTGAGTCTACAATTCCTGTATATGCCCTGAACTAGAATAGAACCAGCAACCTTTCAGTACATTGGATGACACCCAGCCAACTGAGCCAAACTGGGCAAGGCTAAATATCTAAAATTTTTATCAATGTAATACAAGAATGTATTTTCTCATAAATACTAAATGTTAAGTAAATTCTGACATAACTGTAGATTTTTATTAGGCTAGATTATTACATTTCAATCCTTAGTAGGTAATCACATAGTAAGATCGTTTTTTATACCTTTTCAAGAGATTAAAAAAAATAACTTTTTTTATAATCTCATTACTTAAATGGAATTAGATAGCTAAAAATGAATTGTACTTCTCAAAAGTAATTTTTTAGTGTCAGATAGTGCTCTAAACAATTGAATATAGATCAAAATTGCAATATATGAAATCTTTGTTATATGTGTGCATTTATTTACAGTTTTATTGACTTTATTTAAATTCTTTATTGTTTCAAGTATTACATATGTCTCCTTTTACCCACGTTGACCTATCCCAGCCACTCACCCCCAAGCACATGCCCTCATCCTTCTACTGTCTGTATCCATTAGTTATGCTCATATGCATGCATATAAATCCTTTGGTTGATCTCTTACCCTCCCATCTCTGCCTTACTTTTTAGGTTGGACTAGTGGTCAGCAAACTGCGTCTCTGTTGACTAATGTGTTCGCCGACCACTGACTTAGACTTTCAATTCCAATAATTACAGGATGTTGTTGTTCCTTTTGATTAAGACCCTATCCCAGTTGTTGGCAAACTCATTAGTCAATAGAGTGGCAAACCATATGTGGCTTGTGAGCTGCAGTTTGCTGACCACTGGGTTGGCTGGTCTGTTCAATGCTTCCATGTCTCTGGCTCTATTTTTGTTCATCAGTTTATGTTGTTCATTATATTCTGCAAATGAGTGAAATCATGTGATGTTTATCTTTCTTTGTCAGGCTTATTTCACTTAGCATAATGCTCTCTAGGTCCACCCATGCTGTTGCAAAGGTAAGAGTTTATTCTTTTTTACAGCAGCGTAATATTCCAATGTGTAAATGTACCACAGTTTTTAATCTTCTCATCTTCTGATGGGTACTTAGGTTGTTTCCAAATCATAGCTATTATAAATTGTGCTGCTATGAACATAGGGGTGCATATATCCTTTCTGAATGATGTTTCTGTTTTCTTGGAATATATTCTTAGAAGTGGGATTATGGGGTTAAATGAGAGTTTCCCAATAATGAACTTACAGAAAAAGAAGCTAAAAAACAAACAAACAAACAAAAATCCCATTTACCATTGAAACAAACAAACAAAATTAAGATACCTAGGAATAAACTAAACTACAGAGGTAAAAGACCTGTACTCAGAAAAATACAGGACTTTGAAAAAAGAGAGGAAGACAAAAACAAATGGAAGAATATATTGTTCTCATGGACTGGTAGAATTAACATCATTAAAGTGGCCATCTTACCAAAGCAATTTACAGATTTAATGCAATCCCCATTAAAATACCAATGCTATATTTCACAGACATAGAACAAACTCTCCAAAAGTACATATGGAATAAAAAAAGACCCTGATTAGCCACAGCAATCTTGAGAAAAAAGAACAAAGTTGGAGGGATCACAATACCAGATACCAAGCTATATTCCAAAGCCACTGTTCTCAGAACTGCCTGGTACTGGCACAAGAACAGACATGTAGACCAATGGAACAGACCAGAGAACCAGAAATCGACCCAAACCATAATGCTCAATTAATATTTGACAAAGAAGGCAAGAGTATACAATGAAGTTAAGACAGTCTCTTCAATAAATGGTATTGGAAAGATTAGACATATACATGCAAAAAAAATGAAACTAGACCACTAACACCATATACAAAAATAAACTCAAAAATTAATAAAAGACTTAAACTAAGATGGGAAATGTTGAAAATCTTAGAAGAATCCATAGGAAGCAAAATATCAGACATATGTCATAGCAATATTTTTATTGATACAGCTCCTAGTGAAGTATCCATCTTATATAAAAACTGTTGTTTGAAATTTTAACCCTGCTATTGGCTTCTGTGAATGTTTACTTGCTTAAATAATGAGAAAAATGAGACTATTTTCACTTCAAAAAGGCCATTAAACTTTCTCTGGACAAAATTATTAGTGCTGGCACCAGGCCAGACCTTTGGTTGAGGTGTCAAGGCCTCAGTACATAGGGGCCCTTTAAGAACTTGCAAAGGGG